>CANSZD010003999.1:0-368964 GCA_947648045.1 Beta corolliflora
GTGGAGCTGATATTTCTTCTTCTGGCTGACTTGTCAACGCTGTACTAGGCGATTTAAAATCTGGTTCTATAGGCTTTGACAAAGAGACACTCCCACTTCCTGCATCTTTGGCTCTGTGCAATTCTGAAGATACTTCCTTCTCAGACATATTTACGCATACCATGCTACAAGGATCAACAGCCAATGCAAGTGATTCCAGAGCCAAGACAACAGGGCCTCTTTTTCACATAAAGATTCTTAAACATGCCATCATCATTGCTTTGCAACGAATTCCTCATTGCAGTATCAGATACCCCAGGTCTAGGGGTGTCAAATCCAGGAGGTGCGGACAATTCCTCATCCAGACGAACTTGAGTACCAGTAGCACAGTTGACCTCTAATCCAGAAACTCGAGCTTCTGATGCAAGCACATGTTTTTGCTGCATCCTTTGGCAACTCCAAACAATCTTCTTTCTTATCAGCTTTTCTGCAACTAAATTCAGTAGGCTCTACTGCAGGACCAGTTGATTCTAAAGCCAAAACAATTACATTTGTTTTACCCTTGCATGATACGGGTGGAATCTCCGTTGGACTACGGTACATAGTTGTATATTCTATTGGGTCAGCTAACCTTGATTCTTGAGTTTTACTAGCTCCATCGGCCTTAACGGAGGCAGTATCCAGAACAGATGGCCTGACAACATGAGACGACAAATTAGGTGATTGTATTGCCTCTAAATTCTTGCTGGTGAAAACAATAGAAGTGTCGGATGCATGTGCTTCTTCCTTTGAAATCTTAGTCTGAGAAATGTTTATTTGTCTACTTCTAGTTGATATGACTTTGCAATCAACATGGTCACCGAGACTCCTATCAGATTGCTTTGAAGCTGAAGACTGACCATCAACACTGACAGTAGTGAGTGATGCACTCTTTTTCCTTCCTCGTCGACGTGGTACTATTTCTCCAGGTTGTGCTCTTTGATCTTTCCCATGGACTTGCAAAGGAACAGGCATTTTAGGAGCCTCAGAGGAAATAGCAGGAGCTCCAGATAGAACAGGACTTGGTTGTGAAGTAGCAGGTATACTGGGCCTGGACACAAAGTCCATGCTTACAGGATGCACCGAGCTACTAACAACACTAATAGGCGTAGAACCTCGTGTGAAACCTGATACTGGGACAAGAGGTATTACAGGAACTGTTACAACATGTGAACCAAGGCCAGGGTTAGCAGGTTCAAAACGTGCAGCATCATATTTGACAACTGAAGTGGACATTGGATCTGTGCTTTTCACTGGCTTATTCACTTTTTTATTATGAACATCAGGTGGAGCAGGGTGAGTTGATACAATCCCGCCCGTTTTCGACCCCTTCGTCTGACAGGTTCAATTCCACATTGAGGCTTCTGGCTTTGTCTTCTACCAGGTCTGAGTGAGCCAGGCAGGGCAGATCCAGAGCAAGGATAAGCAGGTTGTGGATTAACTTCGTGAGCCTCAGTCAATGATTTTAGACTAGGAAGGATTCCTACCTTTGGTGCAGCAACAGAGTCATCAAAAGACTCAGAAGTAGAGACAAGTTGATCTTGAGACACAGGATAAGCTTTTGTCATAAGAGACGCTTCAGAAAGAACCAATGGAACAGAGGAGGAATCCAGGACAGCTACTTTAGACTGGTCATTACGTTTTTGGATCTTTAGCAGCTATATCAGCGGAAACACCTAAAGAATCTTGGACAGTGGCAATTTCATTATTTGAGAAAGCACTGGGTTTGTTTGTTTCTGTGCCACTAAGAGGACCTACAGTTACTGATGAGAAATCACGTGAAGTCTGCTTAACTTCCGATCCACAAATTTTTGAATCTTGAACAGGTAAACCAGTACGACCTTCCACATATTTGGTACCTGAGCCACCTACACCCTCTACAAGAAGGTTATTTGGGCTAACCCTGGAAGTAGTTGATGCAGACATAACAGAGGATTGTTGTTTCAGTGGTTGTTCACTGGGTTTTGACTCTTGAACCAGAGAACCAGTAGGATCAAGGGGTAAGCTACGACCAGGTTTCCTTCCCTTCGCCTAACAGTTTCAGTCCCTGAATTCCCTTCAATATACTTCTCAGTTGGCTGTCCTTTTCGACCTTGTCTTTTAGGCTGAGTTGTAACAGAAATATTGTCAGGGTTATATTGAACCCCGGGATCAAAAAGAAGGAAGCAAAGGAGGGATTGCCTTAGAGCTGTGAGAAACCACAACATCAGCCTGACGATTGCCTCCACTGGAATCTTTTGTGACAATAGATGTACCATGAGTTTCAGGACCACTCGAATTCACTGCACAGGAATCTATTCCTTCCTGCAATTGAGTTCCAGGTTTGGTAACTCCAACAGGTGTTGAGCTAGCCCCTATGGCAGGAGAGACATCTGCTGGTGTTCTTCTAGGCCTTCCTCTGCCCCGCTTGACTGGTGGTGTGACCTCTTTTTTGATAAGTGGTGATGATACTAAAGAGGGAGGAGGAGCTTGCAGGGTCTCCAAAGATAGCTCCACTTTGCCAGCTGCTTGACCACTGTCAGATGCCAAAGAGTTATCCAATTTCTCATCCTTTGGCTTGGGAGTTTCCGGAGACTCGGCCTGACAAATTTTTCAAATTCCTCTTCTGTCCATTGTTCTTCATAAGATCGCACCTATAGAAACAGAAAAGCAAATTCAGAATTCAAGGTATAGACATGGGAGAAGTGACTATTTCACAAGCTCGTGTATTTCTTACTATTACCTACCAACATAAAAAAAAGGGCCAAAAACAAAGGATGGGTTGTTAACAAGTCCATTATGTCAAAAAACATCACTAAGGTAAAACCCACCTCTCGAGCCCTCTTTCCCGCCCATATTATTGAGTATCAAAGCCTCCCAAATACCCACTCTTCCTCTTCATTCCAGAACTAGATACAGCTCCATCATTAGGTACATCATGTATCTTCATTGCTTCATAGAATGCCTTCAGATCATCATCTGTTACAAGACGTGAGGGAAGAGGTGGAATAGCTACAGCACAATCACCCTCCTTCTCCAGTACCAGCCTCTTCCAGTTGACCTTAAATCAAGATGATAGCAAGTCCATCAGCAATGACATGAGTACACAAACATTCAAGAATAAAAACATAAAAACGAATTAGCAGCACTGTGTACCATCTCCTCTTCCCGCCTTTTCTGGTCAATTGATTCAAACACATCAATCTCAGACTCACTGAAACAGAAAAGACAAATTTCATATAACAGAACGCAAACCAGCAGGAAAGTTAAGAAAAAAAAAAGGGAGCACAAATAATTTACAAAAAGCTATTAAGTTTTCCATTCGACAAAACAAAATAAATGACATCCCCCAGGATACGGGTCACCCTTGCCAGCTGCCCAAAATTTTTACACCCACAATGATCCCAGATCATACTCGTCCTCCTGTTTCTCCGCAACTGAATTGATGCATATGCAAAAATGAAACTCAAACAATTTCAATTACATCAATGAGCACATATAAAGAGTGTAATGGATGAAATGCGAACATATCATGTCTAATAAACCAAAAGAAAAGGGAGAAAAACAACTTAAATTATAAGTTGCTTTCCTTTTTCCAAAATGGTTTGAAGAACGGAGATTATGGAGCTAATAATAGAGAATAAAAAAAGCGAAAGGTTCAAATAGGTGAGGCTAAAGCAGCAAAACCAAGACCACACTTGGGAACTTTGCATGAAGGCGCTCAAAAGTAAGTGGTGCGTTCACAGTCCTCTTTGGTACACTTTGCGCTATAACCCACTCTGGCCACGTAGTATTTGCTACTCCCTCCGTCCCAATATAGACTGAACTAGGGGTGCTAACGAGCCAGGTTGACTTGCAAACTATTCGAATTCACTCGGTCAAAGCTCAGCTCGAGAGGGCTCGACTCGTGTTCGGGACCGGCTCGAGACCTTAATGAGCCGAGCCTAAGCCTAAGCCTAAGCCTAATGGAGTTCGGCTCGAAAGCACGCAAACACGTTCGATAAATTGTAGATTACTATTTTATACTAGTATTTTGTTTTTTTAATCCAACTTGACCTTAAATAGTACTCCACTAAAGTCCCATCTTGGTTAAGAAACAAGCACCAACCTTATTTTCTTTATAAATAGTTACTACTCCTTACCTCAACTTAGAGTTTGATTTTGTACCATCTTGGTTGGGAAACAAAATTTATACTCTATTTTCTTCACAAAAACAATGAAGTATATCATAAAATATTTGATTATTTACCTGCACTTAGAGTCTTATTGCTAAGAAGACATTGCTTTCTTTTTTTGGCTGGAGTTTTTTTTTACAAAACATGAAGTCTTACATCGAAATCTTAGCAAAGCTAAGAGGGAAACCAAGTTATAAAAGCATATGTAGGGCTAGTTTTTTTCTTTAACAAAACATGGAGTCCCACATCGAAATCTTAGCAATGCTCAGAGGAAAACCAAGTTGTAAAAGCATATGTAGGATGAGTTTGTTTTTCTTTAACAAAACATGGAGTCCCACATTGAAATTTTACCAATGCTAAGAGGGAATCCAAGTTATAAAAGTATGGATAGGATGCGTTTGTTTTTCTTTAACAAACCATGGCGTTCCACATTCAAAACTTAGCAATGCTAAGAGGGAAACCAAGTTATAAAAGCATATGTAGGGTAAGTGAATAAGCTCAACTACTTTCTTGGGCATACTTCGGCCTGTACAGGCCTACCGCCTAAGTATAGCATTAATTATTGACTTTGGCCCAATAGGTTGGGCCTAAGCCCAACTTTTTTAACTGAGTTTTGAGCCGAGTCCAAATATTTGAGGCTCGACGAGCTTCGAGCTCGAGCCGAGCTTGACTTCAACGGTTCGGCTCGTTAACTCCCCTAGTTTGAACACTTTCCTTTTTCATTTCTCCCAAATTAGTTTGAACACTTCCATTTTCGGCATGATCCTACTGTTATTATATTATTTTTCAAACACCTCCTTTTGGCCCCTACTTTATCTCTATCAATAAAAAATACCCAAAATTATCTATCCTTCAATAAAAAATACCCCACTAACTCATATCGCATCTACTTTTTAACAAAATAACATTTTATAACCACTAAAATTTAGCACATTAAACTACGTGCTCAACCAGTTATGGGAAGGAAGGAATAATTTGCTAGGCGCCACTGAGTGCAATAAAAAATAAATTACAATAGGATTCAGTAAAAGAACTCAAAAGACAGTTTAGAACACAGAAAAGATACCTGCGAGCTAAAATATCATTTAATGAATCATCATCCAACACAGGTGCAGCTTCTTCTTTCTTAGATTCCCGTAATAGAGACTCCAAATACTCTCTACGATCTTCAGCACTGGAATATGATACAAGTGGTGAATTAAGTAACATTTTATTGCTATGAGTAAATAGTATACAGGCACACAAAAAAACTCCCAAAAAGGAGCAAAAATATAAGCCAAAGACTCATCAAAATTACCTTGTATTGTTATCAAAGAAACCAGCAGTAATACTCTGATTAGCCACACCCAATTTATGCTCAGCTGCAGCTCTGACTTGCTCCTCCACAGTATGGACCTTAATTGAAAAAAGTTTACCACTTTAAAACAATAAGAGAGGGGGACAGGGGGGTTACCTAATCGACGACAAAAACATTTAATTCAAGTACAGCAACAAATATGGATGAAGCACATATTCCACCAGAGCCAGTCAAGATCCCGCCCCGAATTATTAACTTTTGAATTATTAACTATACAAACAAAAATATACATATAAAAAAGGTTGTGGCATTCAGATTGAGTGCACTTGTAAGGAACAAAAGGTTTAAGTTTCAAGCCTTGGCCCCTCATATTTTATTGACCAATGATCCGCAATGAGGGAAGAAAAAGGTTTTATTGTTGCATCAAACTCTAAGCAACAAAAAAGGGGGATAACATTCCCGCTAATAATTCATCTCACTGATCTACCTTGGAGGATATTCAGGTCACTGTTCCTTGCATTATTGCAATATGAAATCAAGAATACAATCACAAGGGCCCATCAGCTCAAAATGCCTCGGGGAAAAGTTTATGAAGCAAGTTCATAATGAGCTCTTCTACTCTTGACCAACAAGAAGAAAAGAACAGCACACATTTGAATGTTCCAGCCAAGAGATGCCATCATATTGACTTTATACCATAGTTGGTTACGAAACATCTATAATGGGAATAATTGTACACAATGCTGTAACATGACATAAAAGTGCTCACATATGACTTGCCGAAAAGCACAGAATTATTCTTCAAGACTAGGCTGCCAATGTTATTCTTCAAGAAAAGGGGGAAAAATCTGAATTCTAATATAAACATTGCTTCATCTCAGTCTATATAGATAATTCTGCTTAAACTTGATATGAATTCAAGATAATAATATATTTTAAAAAAATAAAAAAATTAAAGATAACTAAACAGCTATTGGCCTGCTTGGCAATTAGCGGATAGTTATTAGCTATTAGCAGATTGTATTAGCGGTTTGTTTAAAGGTGTTCGGTAAGTAGCCGATTGCTACGTAATTGTATAAAATGACAAATAAGGACATGCGCATAATCTATTATTGTACTTCTTATTGTTTATTAATGTAATTTTCAAGAACTTAGGACATAAATGCAATTTGGACCACTCATTCCCATAACTCTAATGCCAAAAAGTTCGTCCGTCCAACTTTTTGGAAAAGAGCTTTTTTGGATCCAATCGCCTACTTGAAACCTCTCTTTACCAAACGTCAAATTAAAGGATCGACAAGTCAAATCCTCTAATATGAGTTCAGACCTCTAATTTTTCCTCAAACCTCTCTTTAACAAACAAGACTTTACTCCGTTATATAATAAATAGATTTATAATAAATAGATAGAACACATGCTTGCAACATGAGGATATGCATCAAGAAACACTAGTGTGCCAAATGCCAACCATAAACCTAAAGCAAGGCCAAATATGAATTTCTAGTCCACTATTAATTAGATATAATAGCTCAATTCGAGCAAATCAATTCACTCCTTTAGAGCGTGGGTATCCCAAAGACTCCCTAGAGACAATTACCATTGAATCTTTGGCAACATAAATATAAAGAAATATGTTTCCAAGAGAATAACCTCAGCCTACCATGGCATATATTAACTATTTAGCTTCTAGAGCAGGGGAAAAAAACGTGGTCGTGGTCGCGGTCGCGTTCGCGGGAACGGTCGCGTTGTCACGGGAACGGTTTGTAATGGGGAAATAGAACGTTTCGAGGCTGACGCGGCGTGAATTTTTAAAAAAATTCACATTAATATGTTCGACCTTATTTGCTTGTTTTAGTTTATGAAGCATTATTACAACATAATATTATCAAATCTATCGAATATCATTTTACATTAGCTATATGATTAAATCATAAAATATTTTTGGCCAATGTTTGAAAAGAACCGGATGTAAACGGGGATAAAAGCGTTCTAACGCGGCGAGTTATCGTTACGGAACGGACTACGCGGCGGAAGTATGTGATTTTTATTATGGCGTTCCGTAACGGGATTTCGCGGGCGGCAAATCCAAAATCCGTTATGCAACGGCCGTTACGGAACGGAACGGGAGAGTTTTAATTCCATGTTCTAGAGTCTATGTCTTATTTCAAGATACCTCTTACTAAGTGGAATCAAAGAATTTGTAGATGTATTCCACCTAAAATGGGAATGGGCCAGGGTTATGAGCTTATAATCTAGAATCTGATGATCGAGTCAATTCCACGACTATAAGTTCATTCCATACTAGACAAGAATAGGGTTATATACATGCTAAAATACTAGTAGAATTTTTCTCACACAACTAGTGATAATCCAATTATAAAGCAATTATTTTAGTGAATAATATACCAATTCAACAAAATCTATTTATTATATACTCTCTCCGTTCTTTTTTAAAAGCTAAACTATCCTTTTTGTACCATTCCTTGATTATAGTTACTATATACACATAAATTTGTCTCCCCATTTTAGTACCCTATGATGACTAATACCTCCGTCTAATTAGTCCGGATTGAAGAAAGAATAAAGATTGAGCCTAAAAGTAGCCTTTTCAAGTCCGACCCATATTTTAAGCCCGTTTTCTAAGCCCACTTTCAAAAACCTTTTAAAAATAATTTCACTAAAGCCCATTTTCGAAAATATTTTATAAATAGTTTTATAAAAATCTTTTCGAAAAGCCCGTTTTATAAATAGAGTTAATTAAAAATATTAATTAGTTTCATTAATTATCTTTTATCAAAAATATTTTCCAAATATCTTTTATAAAAATTCATCTTTATCTAAAATAATTTAAATAATTGATTTCCAAATCTTTTGAATTAAATCTTTACCAATTCAAAATCTAAGATAGAATACTTTATTTCTTCTGGTGGCTTGATGTATATATATGTTGTTGTTTTGGCTCAAGAAATTCCAGAC
Source organism: Beta corolliflora (assembly GCA_947648045.1). Classification (NCBI taxonomy): domain Eukaryota; kingdom Viridiplantae; phylum Streptophyta; class Magnoliopsida; order Caryophyllales; family Amaranthaceae; genus Beta; species Beta corolliflora. Next base: position 8,446 of record CANSZD010003999.1, read on the forward strand.
TCTCCTTATATCTACACCTACACTTCATATTTTCTTCAATACACCCACATGCCAAAACTTCATCCTGATTAATATTCCCTTAACATCATCAAACAACCAAACTCTTCTACTCTCTCACGCCTTCTAATCAACACAAATATTAATGTTCAATCAACACTCCCACATCTCACCTATTTTCATTTTACCCATTCGTGCCTATGATCTTCATCACCACCACATAATCTAATCATAATCGCCTAATACACTAATGCCATCACACATGATTATCATCATCTTTGTTAAACAAAAGCCACTCAACATTTTACAATCACAAAAGCTACAACTCTTTACAAATTAATTGTCAAAGAAAATCTTACAGCATCACAGATTGAGTTTAGCATCCGACACATTATATTTCAAGGCTTGTTATAGTTCGATACTTCGATCCAAAATCCGTGCAAATAAACGACCCAGACAGAGGTATAAAAATCTGATGGTCCTTTAAATATTTAACTCTTACGTTTTTATTATTTTTACTGAGGTTACTAGCTTCCTTTTCATGATATAGATTATTAAATTATTTCTACAATTGTGTATTTTATATATTATACTAACTTCCTACAGAGATTTCTTTTTTTTTTGTTTTGATATTTTTTTCTCGTATAATTATTTTTTATGATTGATGGCAATACTTTCCACCTTGAATATTTTTTCTAATCAAAACCTAAATAAATGTTCCCACGATTAAATCAGATAACTTGGACAAACTGCTAGGTACTTTGTAATTTTATTGTTTAATTCAAGAGGTTAAAAAAATTAGTCTTTTGTGTTTATTACAGTGTAACATAATTCGCTTTTTCAATTCGCGGTTCGCATAAAATGGGCCAAAAATAGGCGAAAACCGACCATAATTCGTTTTTTTCAGATCACAATTCACGGGGAGATTAGGGAATTATGTTATACTGGTTTAATAAACCAATTTAGATTCATCTTTTTAGGTTGTTTGAAATGTATTGTTTAGTTGTTTAATTCCATAAAACAAGATCTATGAATCGTATTTAGTAGAGACAAGCAATGGGTGAACTTGATTCACGATCAGATTCATACTCTCACCTCCGAATTCAATTTTTGGTTCATTGACCAATCATGAAGCTATAACGAGAAAATCTACATTAGATAAGTCCCTAAGATGTCCCTATGAATTCCCAATATCAAATTAGGTTTTTGATTTTTCCTCTAAAGGCTTGTTGGCGACTTCAATATGTTTCTCAATAAAACTCTTCAATGAAGTAATCAAATATGTGCTCAGAGCGTGGGCAATAAAAATATGCCTACAGTTACACTCTTAGTTAAAAAATATTCATCTGCCCTAAGGGTATAACTAATTAAATTTTACACAAGGTAAGAAGCTTTTATTTTCCTTTCAAGATAAATATCATTAAGGAATAAATATAAATATATCATAGGACTATGTTATTAAGATACAAACAGAATTACACTAATATAATACAACTAGAATTATCAAAATTTCCCAAACATAGCACTACAAATATACTAGTAGTACTATGAGCGGTCCTTTTGATGTTTGTAAAAAAAAAAGGCCTTGATCACATAACCAAAATTTTGACCATGAATTATCGGCATTATACATGAAAAAACATTTTTATGGGGGATCCTGTAAAATTCACTTCACTATGCAATTTCAAAGTTTAACTTTTCGTAATTTCAACAAATAGGTAATCAAGGATATTGATGGCCAAAAATATCACATAAGTACATATACATAACATCACAAATTCATCTAGTAATTAGTTTCAAGATGAAGGGGGTCTGAATTGCCACATAAATACATTTTGGGGGAATACAATAGTGTCACATAAGTAGAGTTCTTCTATTTTTAATCTACACTAGAAACACGAGGAATCCAAGCACGACCTTATGACAAAGTCTCCATTATCGCCATCAAAATATGACAATGAAAATGGATATGTGACTAGATGGACACAAAGAAAAACGAAGCAAAAGGGAGAGGTCCCACCACAACAAAGAAGAGTTCAAGCGAATCTGCTCCACTTCTTTTATTCTCTTGCTTTTTCATTAGGAGATTGGATAAGTGTATAATATATCCTATGTTACATGGACACGGGTACAAGTATCTTATACGGGTACGAATCCAAGTGTTTGGTAGGTCATTTTCATAAAGATTAGATATGGGGACACCATCCTAAAGTTGGACACGCGTATGGGGATACGGCTCATGAAAACATATAATACTAAATTTATCTTAATATTCATATAATCTCAGTTTAAATTTTGAAAACCCATATTTCATATAATCTGATCAGTAGGAAATGAATAAGAAGTTCAAAAGTCAACAACTTTTTATAATATAAAGCAAACAAAAAAAAAAAGTAAATGTCTAAGTCTTCAAGTGGGTCTTTTACCCTTACCCATTCCCACACCAGAAATAAATAAAAAAATCGGAAAAAGAAAGGAAGGGTAAAGAAACAAGTCTTCCCTAGTTTAATCTTCCTCTATCTTAATAACTTCGCCGGAGAAATAGCCGGTGAGTTGAGCCACGGGCCCACGGCGATAGAAAAATTCACACAATTTTATCTCCCGAGCAAAAGCCCTAACATCTCAAGAAGCAACTTTGAAGATATCGCCGTTAACTGATTTAGGGTTTACTCAAACCCTAGATCTCAAAATTCAATGGTGTACGAAGCGAATTAGGAAATCTATCTCCTCTCTATCTTTGTTGGTTTCTCTCTTCCCAAATCTAGCCGTAAGGCCCGTAACAGAGTGCCAATTGACATACCTAACACGTATTCCATACCCGCACCCGTGTCGTATCGACACCGGTACGACGGCGACTTTGCCATGTCCAAGTAACATAGATTATATCCAGCTACTTTCATTTAAGTAAAAGAAAACAATATGCTCAGGACTCAGGAGTATCTTTAAGAAGAAAAATAATCAATCAGAAAAACAATCTTTACAAATAAAGAGTCACAACATCCTTCAAAGTAGATAAGATCAAAGAAAGAGATAGAGCCAAGGTAAAAATTAACTTACTGTTTCTAGTCTAAGAACAAGCACATCCTTCTTCTGTCCAATCCTATGGGCTCTAGCCTGGGCTTGCAAATCAACCTAAGATCACAATCATACAATTTCAAGTCAACTCACTATTGCAAACAAAACCCAACAAAAAAAAAAACAGAGGGTCAGACGAAATACCTGAGGATTCCAATCTGTGTCAAATATGATGACAGTATCTGCTGCTTGTAGATTAACCCCCACACCTCCGGCCCGAATACTAACAGAATATGAACAAAGTAAGAGACTTATGAAAGCATCATTTAGAAATATAAACTACCAAGTACGCCAGGCATATATAATACATTAGATACAAAACATGTCCAACTTATTGTCAATGTGGATCCAAGGAAGACACTATATAACACATGGGTGACCATAGAGTGGACACCACATTAACTGTCCTATTTGCATTGATGCATATAAGCGGCTCTGTTCTACATAACTGTCAACAGACATATACAAGTTACACCCCCCCCCTCTCCCCATTTAGAAAAAACCGAAACAGATTCACTAGCAAAAAACTATCAAAGCAATAATGTTGAGATCCCACACCATGAGGTATGTATTTATCATTGACCATCACATGCAAGCAGCACAAGTGCACAACATAATGTTGATTGAGTACTACCATGTTCAAATACATTGAGAAAATACTAGTTAAATCAAAAAACGCCTTGCCTGAGACCTTAGTTTTAAAGGCGCAAGGCGCAAAGCACACGGCACACACATCCTGTAGGCGAGTCGCACTTGTGGTGCCAAAAACCTTAAAAATCAATAAAAGAAACATTTTTTATACTCAAAACATAATAATTCGAAAAACATACGCTGCAATAACTAGAATGTAAGCGCCTAGTGCCTACCAATCTTATTGAAATATCAGCTAGGGTACATTTCATAGTTGCTGTACTTTTTGGCTGTCCATGAAATTAACTTCTTTGCCGCTCTTGTACAACAACAACAACAACTAAGCCTTATTCCCAAAGTGATTTTGGGGTCGGCTAACATGAATCGTCAATGAAACCGTCACCAAAGGAGATGGCATCGCCAAGAGTGATAAAAAGGTTTTTTTTTTTTTTTTTTTTTTTTTAAGCAAGGTTTACACCAACAAGTTTTAAAAGAGGTTTTCAACAAAAGGTTTTAATACCAACACAATTGAGAAAAACAAATAAATGCGTAAATCACACCCGCTTCCTCCACATGGATCTTGCCCTCCACTCACTTCTATCCAACGTCATGCTCTCTCCTCGATCCCAGTAACCTCATATCACTTTCAATTACCTTCATCCAAGTCATCTTAGGTCTTCCCTACCCCCTTACAACTTGGTTACTCCTCCACTCTTCAATTCTTCTCACGGGTGCATCACCCGATCTCCTTTTCACATGACCAAACCATCTTAACCGATTCTCCCTCATCTTTTCTTCAATGGATGCAACTCCAACTTTTTCCTGGGATCACTTCATTTCTTAATCGGTCTTTCCTTGTGTGGCCACACATCCACCGCATGACATACGCATCTCCGCCACGTTCATCTTATGGACGTGGCATTGTTTTTCACCGCCCAACATTCGGTGCCATATAACAAGCAGCCTAATGTTGTACGGTAGAACTTTCCCTTGAGCTTTGGGGAATACTGGGAATCCTGAAAGGAATCCGGTGGCGCTTTTCCACTTTAACTAACCCGCGTTAATTCTATGAGCCACGTCTCCATCCGGTTCTCCATCCTTTTGGAGAATGGATCCTAGGTAACGGAAGACGTTCGATCCTTGAACCACTTTGCTATCCAAAGTGACCGCCCTCGCCTCGCGCTTGTAACCCCATTGAACTTGCACTCCATATACTCGGGTCTTACTTACGCTCGATCTAAAACCCAGGGCTTCTAATGTATGTCTCCACAATTCCAACTTTCTCTCAATACCTTCCTTTGTTTCATCAATCAACACTGATATCATCCGTAAACATCATACACCATGGTATATCATCTTGAATTGACCTCGTTAGTTCGTCCGTGACTAGGGCAAAGAGAAAGGGACTAAGTGCGGAACCTTGATGCACTCCGATCGTAATAGGAAACTCTTCGTCCTCCCCACCGTAGTCCGCACACTCGTAGTTGCCCCCTCGTACATATCCTTGATGATATCTATATATTTTTGTGGAACACCTTTCCTTGCAACGCCCACCAAAGTATTTCTCTTGGTACTCTATCATATGCCTTCTCCCAAATCAATGAAAACCATATGTAGATCCTTCTTCCTATCACGGTAATGTTCCATTGTTTGTCTTAAGAGGTGGATGGCCTCATAGTCGATCTTCCGGGCATAAATCCAAATTGGTTCTCCGATATCTTCACATGTTTCCTAAGTCTTTGCTTTCAATCACCGCTTTCCCGAGTTTCATCGTATGACTCATTAGTTTGATTCCTCGGTAGTTGAGTACAATCTTGTACATCGCCTTTGTTCTTATACAAAGGAATCGAAGTACTCTTCCTCCATTCTAATGGCATTTTGTTGTGTCTCCAAATCATGTTGAAGAATGTTGTCGACCATTCGATTCCTCTCCCCCTAAACACCTCCAAACTTCGATAGGTATGCCATCGGCCCCGTAGCTTTCTTGATCCCATCTTTTTTAATCTTTGCAACGACTTCTCCCTTTTGAATCCTCCTCGTAAACTCTCGATTTAACATACTTGGCGGAATGTGTACATCCCCGATGTCTTGTGCTTTATCACTTAGTTGAACAAGGTATCGAAGTACGACCTCCACCTATCCTTTATCTCTTCATCCTCCCAAGCACTCTTTGGTCCACACCCTTGACACATTTTACCTTTCTTATGTCTCTTGTCTTCTTGTCCTTCATACGCGCATGATTCTATAAATGTCTTTTTCACCTTACGTAAGTATCGATCTTGCATAAAGCTCTTTGTTTACGTGCTTTAGCTTCCCGTCTTGCCTTCTTGGCTTCTTTTCTCGCCTCTTTGTACTTCTCATAGTTCACATCGTTGCTATCTTTTCCCCAAGTTTATAACTTTCTCGTTTGTTTTTTATCGCTTGTCTCACCTCCTCGTTCCACCAAGATGTGTCCTTACTTGATGGTACAGGTTCCTTTAGATTCTCCAAGGGCCGCTTTCGCCACTTCCTTTATACCAAGTTCTATCTTTGTCCAAATCGAATCTACATCCATTTAGGTGTTACAAGCCCCAAATATCTTTATTAGCCATCTTAGCTAAGAAGTTCTCTTTGTGCTCCCCTTGGAGCTTCCACCACTTGATTCGCGGCTCCACATTGGGTTTCGCTTTCTTAAAGACTCCCTACCCGGAAATCAAGCACGACTAGTCATGTTGGGTGGTCGCGCTCTCACCGGTATCACCTTGCGGTTTGTATAACTCTTTCGCTGACCATTCCTTACTAAAAAGAGGTCGATCGACTCGCGTTACTTCCACTCCTATACGTCACAAGGTGAGATTCTCTTTTCTCAAACCCAGTGTTCATAATACTAAGACCATAGGCTAATGCGAAATCCAAGATATCACTTCGACTTCATTTCTCTCCCCCAGTACCCAAAACCTCCATGAATTCTCTCAAAGCTTGACTCGACTAGTGCCCGCATGTCAGTTAAGATCCCCACCAATGATCAATTTTTCATTAATAGGCACTCGTTGCCATGACCTCCTCCAAATCCTCCCAAAATTGTTGTTTAATAAATGCTTCCGATCCTACTTGCGGGCGCATATGCGCTTATGATAGTCACCGCATTACTCCCTAATCTAGGCGATACTCATAATGCGGTCACTCTTCCTCGAAACTTCCACCACATCATCAATATATTCCTTATCAATAATGATGCCTACTCCATTCCTACACTTATCCTTTGGAGATTACCCAAAGCTTATAACCCACGGGGCTAGTTCTCTTGCTTTTCCACCAACCCACTTAGTCTCTTGAAGGCACATTATGTGAATCTTTCGCCTCCTCATAACCTCCACCACCTCCGCCGATCTTCCAGTCAAAGAGCCAATGTTCCATGTTCCAAAGCGCAACCTCTACCCTACCACTACCACTAACCCCTGGACTAACTTCTTTACCCGCTTTTGTCCCACGATGCGGGAACCCTTGCATATTTGACACCACCCCGGGCGCAGGGATGGCGCGCCGCTTCCGGGCGACGACCTAGCAACCCTTGCATACTTATCACTACACCGGGTCTATGAAGTGCGGCGCGTCGGTGAGTAGGGGACGCCCCACGTTTTTTCATTTGTCGATTCATGTCATGATATGGGACTATGTTTTATCTTTGGCCGCCCCAAACCTACCGCGACTCTCCTCCTTTATCGGGCTTGAGGCCGGCGGTGAATGTCACTGCGGACACTCACGGGCGGAGTTTCTTTGCCGGCCTCTTGTATTTAAGAAAATTAGTTTGTAAGTTCTTTTACGAAGAAAACAATGCGACAAACGCTAAGAAGTAGATGAAGCGAGGGAGAGAAGAAGGAAAACGAGAAAAAAAGCAGAGAAAAGAAAAAAGAACACATGAGTGCGAGTATGGGTGTTAATGAGTAGAAGCAGAGGCCAGGACGTAAGTAAGCTAAGCTCGGCTCGAATATTGTTTGGATAAGGCTTGGCTCGAACTCCAAACTCTTTGAGCCTTAAAAACTTGAGTCCGGCTCGAGCTCGAGGCCAAATCCTTAGGTACGGCTTGAGCTCGTCAGGTGGAGACTTAAGCCCAATTTTAACTCAAATCGGCGTTAGTCCAGGGCCCAAACGAGAAGTTCAAACAAAAGTTCGGTCATTATGCCCATACCATTCTAAAATATTGGGCCCATAATAGAGTCGAAGCCATTAACCCATATGGCGACTTTCTTCCAGACCTAATTTTTTCCATCGGTCAAAATACCAACTATAACCCTCCTAGCTTCCATCTCATGCTTTCGGGATGATGTGGGACTCTACCATTGCCTTTGATGCTGCCAATTTCCACCTCTATTTGCATGCTTTTGTTGGACTTCTTTTTCTTTGGCAATGTGGGACTCTACTAATGACTATCATTGATCATTCATTTGCAATAAAATTTTGATCTTGTATGATATTGCGTACGCTTCAACATTTATTAAAATATTACATCTCAATTTAGTTTGTTGTAAATGTAGAATGCAAATATAAGCTAATTTATTTTAGTTTGGACCAAAAGCGAAAATAAATTTTTTGATTTAGATTTTCAACCCTCTAAGACAGTGACAACAAATAGTGAAGTGACAGCTCAATAGTTGGAAGAAAGGTAAAAGAAAAGGTCCTACTTTGCTTTAGAAGGCTGAACGGAATAGAAGAGTAAAAGTAATCAGCTTAAAAATATAAACACATGATGTTTTTAAACCAAGCCTTGGAGAGAGAAAGCAAACAGACAAGCAAAAGCAAATTGAAGCAATATCATGCAAATACTTGAGGGCATTGTGTTGATTCAGAGTCTTAAAGCCGGGTAATCTTAATTCGAGGATTTTTTGCTCAAATATATGTTCTTTCTCAGATATCCTCTCTTTCCCCCCCCCTCTCTCTCTCTCTCTCTCTCGCGCACTTCGCCATAAAATGGACAAGGGTTAGCGCCCGGCGCTACTAGGCACGCCCTCCCAAATCCGGCAGTAGGTCGCTGTGCCCAGCTTTTCCAATACGGTTTTCTTAGCGCCTTAATTTGCCAGACGGGCCTTATGAACGCTTTTTATAAATAAGCTCTAGATGTGCACAGATTGACTGATATCAACAACCATGAACACAAGAAAGAAAACAGATTATTTGATAGCAATATTGTCAAAAGCACATAAATTGCAGACATTTTGTGACAACCCAAAATATAAAAAGCAACAAAACTGACAAAAGGCGTAATAAGCGTTAAAAAAGACGGTGAATATGAGTACAGCTTACATCCAGTTATTGTAACAAACAACCAAGTCTTCACTAACCTGAGCAAGAATATAAAGAAGGGAGAATCAGCCCGGTTGAATTGTTCAATAAGTGCACCACGCTCCATGCCAGATGTATGCCCGTCTAACCTAAGGTATCGATATTGTTTCCATACAAGATACTCCTCCATGACATCAAGCAATCTAGTCATTGTAGAGAAGAACAGGACCTGCAAAACAACACCAGAGTTTACCCAAACTTATTCACTTGACAAACAAATCATGCTATAACACAAGTACAAAAGATATCCCAATCTTGTAACCCAGCAAGAGGATAATAGCCCAATCTTACAAGAAGCAATAAACAGACACTAGGATCAAGCAAGTGAAACCCACACCCGAAAACATTTCAAGGGTCAGCGCAAAGCTGTAAGTAAAGCATAGTTGCAGTAAGACACCACTATCCAATACTGGGCATAGCCTCTTAATCTCGTAGATACAAAAATCATCTAATAGAATTTATTAGTTATTTAACCTAATCCTATCAGTTAAATACAAGCATCTCAGGATCAATTTTATTACACTCAAAATAGGAGATGAACCATATGATAAAGATCTTTAGGAGCACATCACAAAGATAGACAAATTGACAACATAATTTTTTCCAGTCTTTAGTTCATTAGGGTGTCAATTTAAGTTGCACTTCAAAGATCCAAAAAACAATAAAGAATCACTGCGCAACTATTGCACACAAGGAATGAGAAAGTTAGGCTAAGAATGTAATCATGTCGGTGTTACCTGCTTCATGTTGATGTAAGAATAAAAAAACAGTATGGAGCAGAGATTTTGACCAATTACACCGAAGGCAAATCGGGCATAAGGCAGGACGAAGCTACGCCTCCCTTATAATCCTTCAATAAAGGCTAAACGTCTTTTGTCTTAAAACGAAGTCAGTGTTGCTGCCGCTTTCCAACAAGTTCGGGAGCCCTCGAAAGGCGCCCGAACGTTTATGAATAAGCTAGTAAGAAAGTAACTTCCTTTTAAGGGTAAAAGCGAGTAGTTCGTATGAGATCAATAAGCAGAAGAAGTCCTGCTGATCTCATTGTATTGAACGATTCCGGTTGCTTTCTTTCTGCACCCGCCCCTTTCTCGTACTCCAAAAAGGTAGAGAAAGAGGGCAAGGGGCAGTCAACAATTGTTCCTTCGGTTCCCCCTTAGGGGGTCAACAATTACTAATTAAGATTAGGAATAAGATTCAGGATATTTTAGGCTGTCATAGTGTTTTGCTAGAAACAAATATAGTCTGTGGGCCTAAAGAGGTTGGGCTTACTACTAACTATAACCTGAGTCCTATGGGGTCACCCACTTTAAGTTGGGCCTATCGATCATACAAGTTTCGGGTTTGAGATTTCTCTTATAAGGATTAAATAAACTAGAAAACTAGTAAGCAATCGTCATGTGAGTAGGAAGCAATCAGAACCCTAATTACTCATAGTAACCTCCACCCCTTCACATTATAGAGAGAGAGTTGTCTCCTAGTTCTAACTGACATAATTACACATAGTAACCTCCACCCCTTCACATTATGAGAGAGAGTCGTCTCCTAGTTCTAGGCGACATCGTTGAAGGTAATTTCATTCAAGATTGAAGTGAGTAGAGCAATCGAAGCTTGGCAATTGGGATTCTCATCTTCATACATGAACCACAAAGCTTCTTGAATTCACGCATCAAGAGGTATTACTAGTTTTATGTGATTCATAGCAATCTATGCATGAGATCAAGTTGTTTGATGTTAAAAAAAATAGTTTTCTATAACTTTGTTTATATAATATTAATTGGAATCATTTCGGGTCATCTCGGGTCTGTTGTACTTTGAATTGGTTCAAGTCCATTTGGCTAGGGTCCGTTTGAGTATCGAAATAAGGATTTTGGTCATTTTAGATCGGGTGAAATTTTGGGTCGGGCCTATTCGCGTTTCGGTTATGATTCGGTTCTTTGGTAGTCTAATGCACGATCAAATCTTACATTTGTTTTAAAAACAATTACTCTAGTATATAATACTTACACTTATTATATACTTCTTCCATTTCTAAATATATGCAACATTTGCATAGTAGTCATTATTCATCTATCAACCTTATCCTATATAATTTCATAAATGTATAAGAAAAAAAATGTAGTCTAAGTGTGGTATTATTTGATTCATCTCAATGCATATTGTCATAATATCAACTCTTGATAATTTTTACTTATACATAATTAAATATATTAAAGAACAAAGTAGTGCATTGGATAGAGTGTAGGTAGGGAACATTGCATGTATTTAGAAACAGAGAAAGTATCTAAAACATATCTTAAAAGTTCATAATAGTTATTAGTTAAATGACTTATATCCAAAACAATATGTTATTGTCCTTATCTACCCAATACCATTTTATTATCCTTATCTACCAAAAACCAATAATATTAGAATTTGCACAATACATTCCCTTCAAAAAAAGAATTTGCACAATACATTTGGGGTTGTTCGATTAAATCGGGTTGGTTTAGTTTGGATGGGATTCGGTTCAATCAATTCGAGTTGATTCGGCTCGAGTCAAATTGGTTCGAGTCCTTTGCGGGTATCAGGTCAAGTTAATTACATGTGTTCGATTCGATTTGGTTTCGTTTCGGGTTTCGGCTTAAGTTTCATGCCATCATTTCGGGTTCGAATCGGTTGAGATCTTCATGTTTGGGTCAACTTTACGTGGTCTACTAATACTAAGAACTAATATTAAGGGAAAAGGTACTATAGGCCTTATCCTTTTGAGTTAGAGTGAGAAATAAGCTAGGTAGTTTGTTAGGGAGAAACCTCTATATACAGAGACATAGTGAGAGACAGAGAAGCATGTTAAAAACTATGGAAAGAAATTAATAGATAGTCCTCTCAAAAGATTGGGAACGTTGTAACTGGTGATTAATCACCTTGATTAGCATTAATTCAGTCATATCTTGCTTGTTTTCTCCTTAGTCCTTTCTCCCTTAATCTCTCAATATCTGTCCATAATCTCTCTGTTTTGGTCACTAAGCTAAGTCGAATTTTAGCATAGCATGAAACCCCTGCAGTTCTCGATGCTCTAGTTTTTTATTCTTTTTTGTCAAAATCATATTCCTAATCTGGTTATAGTTTTAGTTTCCACCATGGTGTCCTTTCACCACTTCTCCAACAAAGTTAATTAAAACCTTTTTTATACTCATTTCACATAGTGTTTTGTTTTTACTTCAGCCCAAGCAAAAAGATTGCCATTGGAATATATGGTCTTTGTTGCTTAATTGGTGGTGAGAGGCCACACAAGCTGTGGGAGAAAGATAAGAGATGACTGATTAGTTTTATGTTTCAGTTTGGGGAGAAAGAATTCACAGCTAATGCAAATTTTTTTATCAGTTGGATTTTCCCGTTCCTATAGCTCTTTCCCAACAATTTTCCATGTAAAGTGGAATAGTGCATATAGTTTTTGCACAGTGTGCAAGTGGTAACACTTAAAAATTTTCAAGCATTTATAATATTTGAAAGTTGCTGGTTCTGAGCGATGTGATGATAAGTGGGTATCCTCCCACTTACCCTACCTAAAGAAAAACTTCGAATTTTTACTTCTAGTAGAATGAGGATTTTCAAATTCTTTTTCTTTCCTTTGAACAGACTACAGCGTACAAAGTCTTTGTATTCCAGATTTTATTTTATTCCCCGTATCCATTGAACAGAGTCTCCATATCCTAAATTTGTTTGCTTCCAAGGATCAAATACTCAGATAAGCAGACACATTGGATCTGTATCCCTGAGTCTGCATAACTTAGATAAAGAACACTCCAAGGACAACAAACAAGCAAATATGCACAAGACTTTACTTCATCTGCAAGGGAAAGTAAATTCATACCCGATGATTAGTCGCTTTAAGTTTAGGAAGCAATCGATCGAGCATCTCAAGCTTGCCGCATAGTCTTATAATTGGTGGCAGAAAGTGTTTAGGTATGAAATTATCCACCTTCATAGAAATAAAATTTTCCAAAAATAGTTAGTAGACAAAGACACAGGAAAATGCACCTATCCTCCAACCCTCACCCTAAAAGAAATGGACAAATCCCATAAGCAGAAAAGTGGCATGCCTCTTCTGCATGAAGCTGGCTAAGATATGGATGATTGCAGATATTCCTGAGCTCCATAACAGAGTTGTGAACAGTTCGAGCCTGAAAATTAGTGATCACCATGAGAGATAACAGATGCTGAAGTGAGAAGCCTATTACATGTAGGGTGTGAAACTGGTCTTGCACTTTTTTAATGTCTTCAAATTTTTGAAAGGCCAAAATACAAGCATATGTATTTGATCTGAATCTGAATGCTTCCCTAGTAAAAATCAAGCAAACAGCAACCAAGATACAAAATAATGAAACCTTTGACATTCCAAGTGAACCAAGATTTTCCTCCACTCTCTTCATCAGGAGCTTTTGGTATGCAGAAGCCTCGCACCTGACAAGCCTCTCGATTTTCTCAGGCAACTCATTCTCAACCTGCAATAAAAGCATGATGATTAAGCTGCTTTAGTTACCCTTAAATTACTGGGGAATAGCTAAAGGGATCCAATAACATAACTGAGCAGGAGATGGTTATTCATGCAATGAAGAATATATAGAATCCAAGTGAGATGGGTATTAACGGAAAAGTTGTGCATGCTAAAGTGAACCAAGATCTCAAGTCTCAAGGGAAATGCCACAACCAATCTCACTAAGGAGATGACACCAATCATCAGAACCCAAGCCTCCCTCTTCAATAAATCTGGTAATAACTAAGAAAATAACCTCTCTTCTCATGAATGCATTCACTATACACCAGGTTGTACCATGCCCATGTGCATGGTACACGGTACACCCAAGGCTACTTCTTGCTCATTTGAAGCTCTTACTATTGTGCGTATTTTGCTCTTTTAAAGAAGTTCAAATGAGCAATGAGCAAGAAAATAGCCTTGGGTGTACCATGCTGACGGTACACCCAGGTGTACAATAAAAGTTGTATCGTCTAGTCACCTGCTCCAGACCATCACATATTGCTCATCATCCCCACGAGCCAACTAGCTACACACACTTGGCAACTTAAAAGTGAGAGGAAGTGCAAAGGCATAAAAAGAGTTTAAATAAGTATCACCCCACTCCCCAACAAAACAAAACCTTCCACCTCCCATCTAGCTTCTTAAACACCTTCTAAGTACCAAGTTCATAAAGCCCTTTCGAAGACTATCCTCTACACAAAGACCAAGGTGAGGGATAAATTATAAGTGATACATCCTGGCAAAGAAGAAACACATTTAAAATTGTGATAGGTGGTCTGTTGTGCATCAAAATCAGTCTCGCATTACAGAAAGATTGCGTGCATATAAATAATTAACTTGTTGATTCAAAATTCTTAAGGCTCCCAGGCAATCACGTACATGGGAGTAAATTTCAATAGGTGTCACCATTTTACCAGGAAAGATAAACTATCGTCAATAAAACAACAATAAACTGAAATCATCAAAAGGACCTTGTGTTTCAGCCTTCTAAGTACAAATGGACGAAGAACTTGATGAAGACGATTAATAATCAATAGATTCTCCTCCTCTGATAGCAAGGCCTGGTCATGGGTATTACAAAATTATGTCAAAAAGTGGAGAAACTCTAAATATAAAACAAAGAGGAGAAGCTTGATTAAAGTTCCACCTCATCTGGAGAATTGTCCCCATTACTTTCAAATGGTTTGTTGAACCACTGAGAGAAATCCTCAGAAGAGTTGAAAATGTTTGGTAATAGAAAATTGAGCAAAGCCCAAAGCTCTTCAAGATTGTTCTGCAAAGTAACCATGTTAGTTGACAACTCCACGACTTCGAAAGGATAGAGATATTTACAAAAGAATGAAATTGATTAGAAATATGGGATTTGGAAGTGTCTCAAGTCTCAACCAGCAGATCAAATGTGTGAACAATGAACACAGTAGAATAAAAAGGTTAATGAATAACCTGTAAAGGCGTTCCAGTTAATAGTAATCTGTGTGAACTATGATAAAGCTTCAAATCAGCATTTAGCTTGCATGATGCATTCTTGATTCGATGTCCTTCATCAATTATAACGTAATGCCAAAATATTTTACTCAGCTTAGGCCTGTCATGCTTATTCATCAAATATTCATATGTTGTCAAAAGGACATTGAATTTCTGATGGATGATGCTCTCCCTACAGCGAAAAAAATAAACAGTTGCAGTTACACAAGAGAGTACGATTGTCAGAAATTGCAACTCTCAAATATAAGTGCATTACTTGAATAGCCTGCGCCGCTCCTCTGGAGGCCCTGCATAAACAATTTTGTTTATGCCAGGTGCCCAAAAACTCATTTCCTGCTCCCATCCAGGAAGAACGGAAGAAGGAACGACCACCAGGAAAGGTCCTCTGTCATTTTTTGTCTCCATCAAGTAACAAATTAAGGAAATCACCTACAGTATAATTCTGATCTGTTAAATGCTAGAAAACATAAATACCAGCACCATAGCCTTCTTTGCATCATGTGAACCATTAACGTCATACCTGAACAGTTTTACCAAGACCCATTTCATCTGCAAGTATCCCATTCAAATGATTATTGTAAAGTGAGACGAGCCATCGCAGGCCATTCATTTGGTACCTAAAAAAAATTGAGATTATATATCCGTGCAAAAGTACTGTTGCTGGTAAGAAAAGAGAACTGACCATATATTTCTAAGAAAGAATTCAAATAACAAACTTTGCTCTACTCACTCTCTCAATTTTCCACCCCGAAGTCCAGCTGGTTGCTCCGCAATGTTCTCCTTGATACTGCAAAAATTAAAGTGCAAGGTAAAACAAAAAGGGAGGGAAAACTAAAATAACAATTTAGGGCATGACTATCAGCTTATCGCAGCTTCATATTGTACTAGATATTGACCTTCTTATTCAATGTATTCCCTCAAATGCTCACAACACAAATAAACTCACATGTTTCTGGGAAGTTACATCAGTCCATCAAGATCAGCATTTTCATATCCAACACATTTAATTATCTTAGTGCCATGTTTTTGTAACCTAATATGTTTTCCAGAGATCTTGTTAGAGCACAAACTTTACAATTCCAACTAAGACCAAACAAAATCCACTTGAGGTTTATATTCAGTTTTGAGCTAGAAATCTAAAACATTAAAGAGATAAGAGTATAGCAATAAAATCTGCAATTCAAGGGTTCAGCTTGAATTAAAAACCCAGATCGATATCCACACACATAAGGCGTTAAATTTGTTATTGTTATTACTCGGATCAACTAGGTCTGTATCAGTACTTTATGTGGCTCAAATGAACTGGATTTTAGATCTAATAGAATAAAAAATTGAGTTATTCTTTAATGAAATTATTATCTTCAATAAAACCTTCGCTTGCAAGTGTTATTTTTTCGTTCACTTTGGTCCTAAACCCGAGTACAAGATAAAAGGATTGCAATAGGTAAATAGGTAATAGACAGCCTCGGACTTCATCACTTCTATAAGCATAAGTTAAGGCATTGGCCATGTTTGGTAAATGGCTTTTTTATTGGCTTTTGGCTTTTTAATTTGGTCAAACAGCCAAAAAAAGTGTTTGATTATTGGCTTTTTGGTTGGTGAAAAGGGCGGCTTTTAAGCCAAAATGAAAAAAATTTGCCTGGAGTAGCTTTTTGGATTGGCTTTTGGCTTGTTGGCCCACAAACTCTCTAATAAACGACCAACGGCAACAATTAATTTTGCCAAACACTTTTGCAAGCGGTTGGCTTAAACAGCCCAACTTAAAAGCCAATACATACGACCAATGATTCCGGCGAGTCAAACAAGCCAACTAAACCCAGTCAAAGCCAATGACCTGACTCCCAAAACTCCTCCAACTACCCCTCCTCATGCCCAGCCCAATACCAACTCACTTAACCAAATCGACCCCCCCAGAGCCCATAACACAAAACACCACACCCAAGCGAGAGCAGCCTATGCTACCGATGCGACGACAAGTGGTCGACCGGCCACCGCTGTAGGCGGCGTGAGCTCAGTGTCATGGTATCCATGGAAGGGGAAGATGGGGGCAAAGAAGACCTGATGGAAGAAGGGACCGGAGAAGCCCCACCGCCGGGAGCTCACCCCGTGGGAGATTTCTCTAAATTCGGTGGTGGGCCCTTGCCCAACCGAAAACCATGAAGATGGTGGGCACTATTAATGGGGAACAAGTCGTGGTGATGGTTGATGCGGGGGCAACCCACAATTTCTTGTCCTTGGCCACCCTAGAACGACTCTAGATCTTGTTGGAGCTCACCAAGGCTTCGGCGTGTCTCTTGGGAATGGGGAGGCGGTACGGGGGTTGGCGAGTGCAAGGAGTCACCTCGGAGGTACAAGGTGTTAAGATTCACGAGAATTTCTTACCTCTAAATTTAGGTATCCAATGGGTAGAACTAGGGAATATGTTGGAAACAGCGGTGGATGAAGTTTAAAATAGGGTAAAAGGTGGTGGAGCTCAAAGCGGACCCCTCCCTAGCCCGCTCCAAAATCTCTTTCAAAGCCATGTTCCGGGCCCTCCAAAAAGAGAAAGGAGGTTTGTGGGTGGAGTTGAATTACATGGAGAAGAAATGTGAGAAAGGGGAAGGGAAGAGCCAAGTGGCAGCACCCCCATTTTTGCAAGCAACCATAGAGGGTTATGAGTCTTCCACCTCCCTATGGGTCTACCGCCGCGAAGAGACAGAGAGCACTCCATTGTGCTCAAACAAGGGCATCATGCGATGTCGGTCCGACCTTATCGCTACCCACAAGGTCAAAAAGATGAGATAGAGAGGTTGATAGAGGATATGTTGAAGGCAGGGATCATACGCCCCCTCCATAAGTCCTTTTTCCAGCCCGGTTCTGCTTGAAAAGAAGAAAGATGGGTCGTGGTGGTTTTGCGTGGACTATCGGGCTCTCAACCGGGCGACGGTTTCGGACAAGTAGCCAATTTCCGTCATCGACGAGCTACTTGATGAGTTGCATTGTTCCTGAATCTTCACCAAGTTGGACTTAAAGTCCGGCTATCATCAAATTCGGGTCAAGGAGGAAGATGTCTCCAAAACAACCTTTAGGCTCACCAACGCTCCTGCCACCTTCCAATCACTTATGAACGAGGTATTCAAACCTTATTTACGCAAATTTGTGCTTGTATTTTTCGATGATATTCTAATAAGGATGAATCCTCCCACCGGGATCATCTAGCTATTGTTTTGGAGACCTTGGCAAGTCATGAGTTGTATGCTAATGGTGACAAGTGTGTTTTGGAGACCTTGGCAAGTCATGAGTTGTATGCTAATGGTGACAAGTGTGAGATTGGGAAGGAGAGGGTGGCCTATTTAGGCCACATCATAATAGGCCACATCATTTCGACAGAGGGCGTGGCAATGGACATGGAGAAGGTCCAGGCCATGTTGGATTGGCCACCTCCAAAAATTTGAGAGAGCTTCGTGGCTTCTTGGGGCGCAAGGTACTACCCGAAGTTTGTAGCTAACTATGCAAAAATTGCTCTTCCACTCACGGCATAGCTTAAAAAAGATAGCTTTAATTAGGAGAAGAAGCGGGCGGGGGCCTTTGAGTTGTTGAAGCAAGGCTATGGTGATTTGCTCTTGTGCTTGCTATGCGGATTTTCGGTTGTGCTCGAAGCGCGCCTCTGGGCATGGGCTCGAAGCGGTGCTTGCTCCAAAATCACCACCCAATAGTTTTTTATAGTCACACCTTGGGGCCACGGGCACGGCTCAAATCCATCTACGAAAAAGAACTAATGGTGATCGTCTTGGCAATCAACAAATGGCGGAGGAGGTTTGTCATACGAACGGAGCAAAGGAGAGCTTGAAGTTTATAATGGAGCAACGTAGTGGGAGCCGAGTACCAAAGGTAGATGGGGAAGGCGATGGGATTTGAGTTCGATATTAATATAATCCAGGGGCCTAAAATCGAGTCGCGGATGCCCTATCCCGGAAATCCATTTTTGAAATTGAGTTGGGAACCGTTGAAAACAAATTTAACATCACATTGCCAAGGATGATTTTATGCACCTGCTTATTAAGGGAATTAAGGAGGAAGGACAGCAGCCCCATGGGTTTGAATTGGTGGATGGGCGACTGTTATACAAGGGGGGCATTATGGTGCCACCCAAATCTCCTATCACTCATGCCTTCTTAAGGGAGTATCATGATTCTCCTCTGGGAGGACACGCCGGGGAACTAAAGACACACCTACGGTTAGCCACCGAGTGGTATTGGTTGGGTATGCGCAAGGATGTAGCTAAACACATCCACGCTTGTACCATCTGCCACAGGCAAAAGGCCTTGAACACAAGCCCATCTGGGCTCCTTCACCCACTACCCATACCAGCCCACGTGTGGGACGAGATTACCACGGATTTTATAGAAGGCCTACCACGTGCATATTTTTATCCACTAATATCTCTAATTCCCTATAAGTAAAGATTATAAAAAGTAGATATTTTGAAAATATATGTCAAGACGAATCTAACAAGATCTCAAATGATTATATTTTTCCTTACGTTGAAATAACAAAACACGGTCAAATAAGAGCGTGTGAATAGTGAAAGTCAAACCGTGCCAATTAATTTGAAACAAAGGAAGTAACAAATAATTTTAAAAAAGAAAATAAATATAATTTGGGTTAAGGATAATAATTTGGTTCAATGAATCCTATACGACAAAATGAAGCCTGAACATTAGAAATTAAAATTAGATCTGGTAGGATCTAATCATCTAATAGCAAAAGACATGCAATCATACCTATGAGCAATCAAGTAGTACTTCTCATTGCTTTCCTTGTAATGCTGCAAAAAGAAATTGGCATGGGATGAGATAAAAGAGTATTGCCCCCCCAAAAAAAGGAAAGAGCACCAGGAAATCCTTTCTCACTACTTGCCTTTGCCTGATCACTTTCATCCTCTGTCTCGGTGAAAATGTCACTACTCTCATCAATAGTGGCAATCCTGTTTTCTTCCATCTCAAATTGTCGAGCAGCGGCCTTTGCCTCCTTAAGCTTTGATCCAAGCTTCTGGAGATACTTCTCTGTCTCTTTGAGAAGTTGCTTGACTCTATCGGATTTGGCATCCTAAGCATTGTTCAAATTGAACGTCAGCACAGTACTGAAAGCCAGAAGAGGCAACAATTAAGTTCCATCATTTCTTCATACCTGAACCATCCGCAAGTAACCCTCCACATCATTGATCTTCAGTAAGTTAATTTTCTCACGCTGAATTCTGTCAATTTTTTCCCTGTGTATCCGCTCTTTTCTTTTGTGAAACTCCTTCACATATCGATTAAAACCCTTGCAGCGTTCTCTTTTATATTTAAACACATCCTCCAGTTTCTCCCTGAATGCAGTTGAGGCCACACATACAGTGTAAAGAATCTTTCAAAACAATATATATATAGAGAGAGAGAGAGATAAGTTCATGTGAGAATGCATTTTGACGTGAGAAATGAGTAAGTCGTGACTCTAATGAACAAGTGATTCAACTCCGACCTTTAAAAAGAATTTTGTTGTCACTCTGACTGAAACTTCTCTGACTCTAATGAAGATGTGATGTGACTCCAACCTTAATGTGACTCTAATGAAGAAGTGTTATGACTCCAACCTTTCAGGGGGGAGGGGAGGTGGCTGTGTTGTGACTCTAATGGAGAAGTATTGTCACTCTAAGTCCTTCTCAGTTCTCACGTAAGATATATGCAGTTTATAAAATACTTCTCACTGTAATCAAACATGGAACGTCTAGTTCAAAGCTCAGGTATTAAACACACTTGTGAACTTCTACTTCACTGAAGAACTCCTTCTGCCTCTCACGTATCCTCTTTTGGCGTTCCTCCTTCATCTTCTGCTCAAATTTTTCAACATGCTTCAACCTCCTACCGACACGGTGTTTCTTGATCGACTTCAACCGGTCCATGTCAGTTTGAATGGGCTTAAAGAAATCACTCAGAATATTTCTGCGGAAAAGAATTCATAGATATCTCAGATTAGTAGCGAAAGAAGATTACAGCAGAGGACACACATGTCCTACAGAAACAATATCACCTTCGAAGGCAACGCTGAAGCTCTAATAATTGAAGCTTCTTCAACTCAATCACACTCCTTGTTTTTGCAGATATATCTCCAGATGAGCTCACTGTTTCCTGCATATCACACAGAGAAGACAACAGAAGAAACTGGTATGAACACGGATTTCAAAGAGAAAGATAAAGGAAAATTAAGAACGATAAAGAAAAATTAAGAACGATAAAGGAACGATAAATTAACTCCAGCATTCAGGAGGTGGGTACCTCGCCCAGCCTATTACAACATATCTCATTTTTCTGAATCATCCTCTTTACAGTTATTTCCTCCTAATTATACTAATTTCCTTTACTTCTTCCTCACTCTTTCTAACAAACTTTGTATTCCCTTTCTTATCCTCCTGATATGTTATGAGAGTGCAAGCCTGATTTGGGTTCCTTGCAAAATCAGCATCCTTTGGTTGTGTATAAGACAAGTGATAAAGATTTTAACTATCTTCACTCTGTATATGAATTCTAAGGTCCAGCTTGAGGATCAGCTTCAGACACACAAAGTGGTTTTTGGTTGAACGTTTAAATGGAACAGAAGGGAATGAATATGATACAATTAAAATTAAAAAAAGTTGTTTGGTTCAGGTAACTTGGGCACCGAACTCCATCGACGGGTTTCTTGTCCCCCACAAAACCCCCTAAATCTCATACCCACCCACACACACGCATCCCAATGGATTGAAGTTTCATACCTCCCTCCTTTTTGTAATGGGTTCCAAACCCATAATTTGAGTGACCCAAACAACAGAAGAAAAATTAATGGATTGCCAATCCATACCCATCGGATTCTCATTCTCATGCCATTCCACTCCAATGAACAATAGGACTTGTAACATATATTACTCAGACTCTTCAATCTTCATTTTTCCTCAAGTAGCGGTGTCGGATCCTCTACACTCAGACATGGGTATGAAAAACTCAACACTTTATTTTTGGCCAAAATCATTGAAAATTGATATTACCACAGGACCTCTACTTCTAGAGAAGCTTTACTCGCGTTGAAACAAAATAGTTGTTTCCAATTAACCCGACCTTTAATCAGATATGCTACTTAACAATGAAAATAAGAAGTGAACACAATTTATCAGGTCATTTTAATTCAATCTGTTATAATCCAACAAATAAAGGGCAATAGATCTTTGGCTCCATTAGAAAACGACATAGGTACATATCCCCATGCAACTTAAAAAGCCGTTTAAGTTTCAACTATACACTAAACAAGAAGGACAAATAAAGCAGTCAGACACATATATGACATAAACACAAATACAACTATGCAAGAATCAACAGGAAAGTGTAAACCTTCAGCTCATTAAAACAGGTGGCAATTTTGTGATCTGCTTTCTGCAGCTTTTGCACCCATTTCTGTTCAATAGCAAGTTTTCTTTTCTGGTGAGCCATAATCCACTTTTCAGACAGCGTACATTTTGGAGAAGGGGGCCTGTTGGCAGACACCGACTTTTCTTCCTCTTCAGGTTCGGAGACTTTATCCGTAGGAGCAAGTGCGCTATAATCCTTATGCATGTAACTTGAATCAGACACAGGAACTACTTTAAATCCATCTGAGATAGATCTTGTTTGGATTTCTAAACCACCATTACCATCTGCACATAAAAATTAAATGATGAGAAGCATTCTTTTTGGCAAGAGATTACATTGGAACAGTTCGAATCTAGAATATATGCAATATGATATGGACTAGAACTCCTCAGCGGTCACAGAGGAAAAGAGCCAACGCAGGCCAATCTTCTGCACATAGTCAAGCCTATTTTTGCATATGCTTCTCAAATTTATTGTTCCCAGTTTTTTTTTTTTTTTTTTTTTTCTACGTCTTTCACCTAGGCCATAAATTTTTTTATACCGCCTTTGTTCTACCATTTCTACTTTAACACATTTGCCAGCACACAACTCTTAGTATTAAATATCTTGAACTATGTATAAGTAAAAAATTATAAAAAGCTAATATTTAAAAAAAAATATCAAGAAAAATATGACAATATATTTCCTAACATATAAATTATACAAGAAGGTCAAAGTGGACTTTTTGAATAGTGTCAAAACTCAAAATGGAGAACAGCAAAAAAAAAAAAAAAAAAAAAAAAAAAAAGGAGGAAGTATGACTAATTGTCTTCTATTTCCTATTAGTCTTTTTTTACATTTTTATACTACGTACCTGATAGGCCGGATACCGTACTACCCATCCCCCTTCAAGTATGACTATTTCCTTATTTCATTTTACAGTTTGCTATCAATGCAACTCAAATAATTAAGATGAACTTATTTCATTTTACAGTTTGCAATATACCCCATACTATTTATAGTTTTCAGCTACATCATAGCCTATTCATCCAAGCATCTCCGGCCAGGTATTCTACTCACCAAGCAAGGCATTTCTGAGCAACATATTAGCATCATTTGCTGGTCTTGCCCTGTTATATTCTTTGTCCATGCCTTGAATTGACTTCCAAGATGCGGACAATTGACTATCAGCACGCTGTTGATTCTGAATATTGCTGTCACGTTGAGACAAATTTGAAGCGTTCCCGTTACAGCTTCCTAAGTCATGTTGAACCGAGGCATGCAATGGCCCCCGAGAAGGGTCATTATGATTAACTCTTGTCCACCTGATCATCTCTGGCTTCAACTGCTTGTTCACACCAATAACACAAGCAGCATTGACCGTCCCCCTGACTGCAAGATTTCTTCATTAATATGGGTGGCTGGACTCCTCATTCCCGAAGTATCAGGATGCCATGAAGCTGCTACAACTGCAGATGAGTTGGCTGTTTCCTGACTCTCTCTATCATCCTCCAGAATCTCATTGTCAGGAGGAAGGTGTTTCTTTTCTTCATCAATGTGTGAAAGGTTAGCCAACGAGCAAGGTTTTGCCACCACTGGTTTTATATTCTCAGCTTCCTTTGTGAGCAGATCAGCCTCTCTGACATCAGCAGGAGCAGAAACAGTAGGAGCTCCATCACTCTTCACATCAGCAAGGTATCCTACTGGCAAAGCGACTTCAGACATACTGCCTGACTCAAAAGAACTTTGTTGTCTTCCCTGATCTTTAATTAGCTCATTTTGAGCTCCATCTACACTGCTGTTGGATCCTACTAGCATCAGAAAAGTGAATTAGCACTATCTAGAGAACAAAGTACAGAATTTTGCCCAAAAAAAATATTTCGGATACAAGTGATTCTGGAAAAAAAATTGGCCAAAGTACCTTCTTTAGGTAAGATGTTTCCAAGCGCAATCTCAAGATGGAGTCTTTTTGGGGACAAACCATTTCTATGCAAATTAAAACTTGTCAAATAAATATCCAGCTTTTCTGACATTCTTTAGCGCAGTCTTGCTAAATAACTACAATACAATACACACCTGAATGCTAAGAAGACCAGACATTGGGCTCTGAGCTGTTTCAAATGATGCTCTTTGAAAGGCATGCTTGTTGAGGAAGCAGAAACTGTTTGATACTTTCCTGAATCTCTAAAGACTGAACTTCCAGGTAATCCCCCTTCACAGAGATTGCTGGAATTACCAACCTGAGGGAAAAACACAGCCAAACAATATCATAATCAGTGAAATTTCAAAAGGCTACAAATGAAACACTTAACACGTAAAAGACGGCTTAAAGACAGTAAAATGGTGAGAAAAACCCAAGTTAGAGAACAGTAGTTTGGTCAAAAGGAATAGTAAAACAAAAGACGGCTAAGGACGATAAAAGACCTGCACAGAAACCATTTCCCTATTCCATTTCCGTTCTCAAAAAAAAATTCTAGACAACCCACCTCCCTTTGAAGCAGAGACGCAATGGGAAAAATCATCATACATCGTACTGCTGGAGCAGAAAATTGATATTTATATATGCTGAAGCAAAATAATAGATTAACTCTCAAACGCTTTTAACATCAATATGCTATATTTATATAGAGATGCGGTGCCAGGGGACCAGGGGTATAGCAAATATCGCAACAACCTGGCAGGGAGAGTCAGCTCATACTGCTGCACAGTTTACTAGGAGCTCATTAAGGAAAACCTAAACGTTCCCAACAGAAACACGGGTTGGACAACGCCAAAGACGTACTCCTGTAAAGTAGCCAGAGGTGAGAAATCACCTGAGAAAGCCTATCAGCATTTGCCGGCGCATGGAAATTTCCAGCAGCATCCAAAGAAGATGCTAAATTTAGGTGTCTCGTAGTTATGTCAACTTGAATACTAGATGATAGAGTGCCCGGTACAGCTCTCTCTCGAAAATTTGTTGAACCTTTGACGTATCCCTGCTTCCAGAATTCATTCTCAACTGCGAATATACCAGCACCCAGATTAACAGAAAAACAACTCATGCAAACATATGTAATGAAAGAAATGTTTCGGTCTTGATATATATATACATATATATATACTTCCTCCGTTCCAAAATAAGTGAAACACTTGGCTCAAAAAGCTCTCACATAAATGAGAGAAGTGTTTCACTTATTTTGGAACGGAGGAAGTATATATATATACATATACATATATATATATATATACATATATATATATATATATATATATATATATATATATAGAGAGAGAGAGAGAGAGTTAAGTTCATGTGAGAATGCATTTTTACATAATAAATGAGAAAAGTTGTGACTAATGAATAAGTGATGTGACTCCAACCTTTTTAAAAAAAATCTTGTGACTCGAAGTGAAAACTTTTGTGACACTAATGAAGATGTGATGTGATTCCAACCTTAATATGACTTTAATGAAGAAGTGTTGGGACTCCAACTTTTAAAAAATATAAATTGATAGATTAATTTTCTTAGGGGCGGGTAGCTGTGTTGTGACTCTAATGAATAAGTGTTGTGACTCTAATGAGGAAGTGGAGTGACTCTTAAGTCCTCATTTCTCAAGTAAGATGTTTTCTCATGTGATCTTGCCTATATATATAGAGCGGTAGTCGTGTTGTGACTCTAATGAATAAGTGTTGTGACTCTAATGAATAAGTGTTGTGACTCTAAAGTCTTCATTTCTCAAGTAAGATGTTTTCTCATGTGATCTTGCCTATATATATAAAGTTCACATGAGAACACATCTTATATGAGAAAGTAAGGACAGTGGAGTGCTAATCCATTTTAGTGAAAATGTAATCCATTTTTTAGATATAACATGACAATCTTTTTTCATGAAAATGTAATCCTTTTATAAGATTGGCCCTGCAAAGAAAAAAATGTTATAATTTAGCCAAAGTGGATTACATATGGTTAAAAAGGATTATAACAAAGTGTTCTCATTTTCTTTGAACACATCTTTTATGAGAACGTAAGAGTAGTGGAGTGCTAATCCATTTTAGTGAAAATATTACATTGACAATCATTTTTCATGAAAATGTAATCCTTTTAGAAGATTGGCCCCGCAAAGCAAAAAATGTTATAATTTAGCCAAAATGGATTACATATTGGTTAAAAAGGATTATAAAATGTTATAATTTAGCCAAAATGGATTACATATTGGTTAAAAAGGATTATAACAAAGTGTTCTCATTTTCTCATATATGGATAGTTCTCATGCGAATCCAAAACATATATATAATACTCCCTCTGTTTCTTTTAATTGCTGCACTGTTTGGCATGGTTTTGAAGATGTTTTCTAACACTTAACTAGTATTTTGGCCCGGGATGCCCCGAGTCAGTTACAATATCAAATATATTATTATTCATAAATTTCATAATTAATTTTATTAGCTTTTCGTAATTGGTTATGGTATGATAAGTTGTTGAAAAAAAATAGCTTCCAAGGAATTGAGGATAAAAATAACAATTTTAATGGAATTAGGTAAAAGAATGTTATTACCTTAATAAAAGTGTTAGAGATCAAAAAGGTTGTCTATGTATTTTATAGTTATATATAATTATAGGACTTTATTATGTTTTACTTTGAAACACTAAACAATAAAATTATAGTGGATTGGTGGTTGAACTCTCACATTTCATTTTAAAAGTCATGTGTTCCATTCATAGTAGCTACACATTGTTAATATTTTCAAATGAAATTATAAACATGTCCATTAGAAGTTTGAGAAGAGTGTCACATGGCACATATAATGGAGAGTGTCATGTGGCATCGTTCCTTTGATAGGAACGCCTTTTAATATATTTGTATAGATATCTCGTATTCCTTGTAAGTAAAAATTCTAAAAATTTGATACTATGAATCTACATATGACGACACATGACTATATTTTTACTTATAAAAAGATCAAAATAATCAGTCAAAGTTGGTATTTTTATTTCCCAAAATAGAAATGTAGCCATTAAAAAGAAACGGAGGGAGTATGTTTTTGTGAAAAATTTAATTTGTAGAAAAAAAATTGTATGAAACTACATTTTAAAAACAAAAATGTTGTACGAAGCAACCTTTGACCGGATTTCGACGGTTGACCACCTTATAAGGCGTGGACCTTTTCTGTATTTTATCCCTTCCTTTTACATCCATTTTCACCCAAAATTTTGATCTTCTTTGAGATAATTGTAATAGATTGTGATTGTTTAGCAGATTTCGGTTAAAATGAAGGGAAAAGAAGCACTAAAAGAATTAGTCAACACCAAAAAAGGTAGTCAGCGGTCGAAATCCAACCAAATGGTAGTATTATTACAACTTTTTTGCTTTAAAAGGGTATTTTCTTGCAACATTTTTTTTATAAGGTGGTTTTCATAAAAAATATGTTTTTATAAGGTAATTTGTGACAAATGATCAAATATATATATATAGAGAGAGAGGGGAATGGGATCACATAAAACCATTTCTTACACTGAAACAGAAAACAGGAACATAAAATGAGCAAAAAGTTTCACAAAATGAGCAAAAATATAAAATGAGCAAAAAACTCTTAAAATAAACAAAATATAAAATGAGCAAAAAAATTTATAATAAGCAAAGCAAAAGTTTCTTGAAATGAGCAAAAACATAAAATGAGAAAAAAAAAACATAAAATTAAAAAAAAAATGTAAAATGAGCAAAAGTTTCTTAAAATGAGCAAAAAACATAAAATGAACACAATTTGTAAAATGAGCAAAAAAAATGAAGTTTAAGTCTCTCTCCCTCCCTCCCCCCCTCTCTCTCTCCTCCCTCCCTCCCTCCCTTTCCCCCTCCCTCTCCCCTGCCCTCTCTCCCCTTATCTCTCTCTCTCACTCGCCAAGTGTCTTTATACTTTTAAGGAAACTATAGTATATCTTAGAAAATATTCAATATTAAACCTAGATAAACCTACCATAACTATATATATCTAATCATAATAAATAAAAATCTTCAAATAATGTGGAAAGTAGTTGGAATTACTGAAACTATTAACCATATATAAACTTTTTGTAAGACTGAAGAGCAATTGTAGTATTTGTTTAATGACTTTAATTTTAAAACATGTTTGATAAAAATCTTCAATTAAGGAACAGGAGTATTTTATAACAAAACAGTGTAGAGACATGCACACACACACACATGCAAGTATTAACATTAAGCTATTATGATGTCGGATGTGTTTCACATTTACTTTTATTTAAATATCTATATAATTATTTCTATAAGAATAACACCGACCCCAAATTCATATCCCACTTTATCCACTTCCTAAACCTATATGCATAAGGGTTGTGATGCTCGGACTCGCCAATTTACCCCTATGTACCCGTATTGACACGATGCGACCCAGGTGCGGACACGGAATACGAGTCAGACGTGGGTAGGTGAAATCAGACTCCGCGCTTCCTTCTTCAACGATGGCTGAATGTCGGAGTGCTTTATGTGTTTTTCTTTTCTTTCTCTTTCTGTGTTTTTTCTTTTTCTCTTTCTGCCTTTTTTTCTCTCTTGTTTCTCTTTCAGCCTTTCTCTCTCCCCAAAATAAATAATGAATTTATTACTTTCACCTAGACAAGTGGGCAAGTGGGCCTCCTTTTCGTGTTTCCCTGTGCACCTTTATAAGTACTTTCTTTATGATAGGTCATTACATTGTATTTCCCATGCACTTAACATACTCTATTAATTCGTTTTTCTCCACAAAAATTTATGTAGAGGAGCTGAATAAGCCTAATATTTTGATAGGAAATAGTATATTTACAGGAAAAAGCTATTTATTGCTTATACTTTTAAAAGAAAAACATATTTCTAAAAATAAAAAATTAGTACTAAAACCGTAAAAATCAATGTGTCCCCGAGTCCAAATTTATATTTTGGATCCGTGTCCCTGAGTCCTTAGTTTTGGAATTTCAAGGATCGGAACGTCGGATCTTTGTACCCGAGTCCAAGCATCATAGCATAAGGGTGTGTTGCGATTAATATGGGAAGAAGGGAGTAATACAAGGCTTGCGGTCTCAAGAAAAGCTTCCATAATTAGATCTCCAAAAGTGGATACCATTTTTTGAACTTTGTACACAAGAACCCATTGTTGTTAGAGTTTTGGCATAAAATCTTTTGAAGACCTTTGCACCTTGCTTAGTGGTGAAGGGAACATAACCAGTAATTATCAACCTCAATGATAACATGTGCAAAAATTCCACACAGTATGATAATATTAACTACCAATTGTCGCTAAAACATTATATATGCTAAGACATAATCCAAAATCTTGGTCTACCTTATGCACATAGTTAAAAAAAAAATTGGGACCATTGTTCGTTTCGTCAAACCAAAGCCCTATAATATATTACTCCTAGTTTTGAGGGCTACTTCTCCTCTAGACATACACTTTGTTGACACTTCTAATAAACTTTTTCTTATCTAAACGAGGTGATTGCACATTTACTATGAATCTTAGGCCTGATTCCCATGCACATGCTTATGTATTTCGATATGTATCTCTAAAGTAGCCATAGATTGCAAATATAAATTAAAATATGTAAGAACAGCAAAAATGGAATATATAAGCACCATAGCAAGTTTGCTTTTCCCCTTTCCTACAGCGAAAGACAGAGAGCACAGGAATCTCCCATGATCATCTCAATGAAATAAAAGGAAGTTGAGGAACCTATAACGAACCATTCAAGTATCTACCAAAAATATACAAAGATATCCTCAACATTAAACTTGAAACACAAAAATATGGTTTTCCTCTTGGATCCAAGGAAGCATACAAAAATCCTTCCACAAAGCAACCAAAAAGATTCTTACACATTCCGGATAAGTCAAAGACCTCGATTTTAGAGAAAGTTGGAGGGCAGCCAAAAAATTAAAGCTGGCCAGGAGTATAATAAAGTCTACACACATGAGCTTGCCAGAATTCAAAGCTCTACTGCATTTCAATTTCCTTTCTTATAGTAATGATCCATAAATGAAACTAGTATCCATGTCAAAAACAAAGCCAAGAGTTTTAAACTCCAAAACTTGTAGCCAAAGGCTTTGCTGATAATCCCAAGGCAAAATAAGTCACAAAATCTTTCAGCTGTAAAAACATAGACTCACATGACCTCGTATCTACTTGCGACAGGTGGCAGCTCCCTCCTGATGACCTTATACTCTCCAACACCCCCCATTTAGCCAAGAGGTTGTAAGAATGGTTTCCACAGAAAAGAAAAAATAATAATAAATAAAAAAAAGCTGAGATAATATTATCCTAAACAGTACATTGTTGTTTTAAGCAATGCATAACGTACCCATCATTTATGTATAAGTAAATAAACAAACACAAATACACAAGTTTTCTCTCCAGCTGTAAATGGCATACTCCCTTCGATGACTCCATTTCCAATACCTTTCTTGAGAACATATAAAGTCCATAATACTCTCATATCAAATAACTCGCTTAATGCATCTCTCACAGCCCAAAGTACCCTAACTCATCCTCCCTTTACATAACCATGAGTTGTGGAAATGAAATAAAAGCCAGAGTTGTGAAATTTTACCTGGAAGAGTCCCTCCAGCTTCAGACTTGCTAGTCAGCCTCTCCTTCCTTAGATCAGGCATGCCAGAATGAGTATCAGGCTGCTGGGTGGTATCATCTGGTATTCCTATGCCAGATAAATCAGCCCTCTTTCTCTTAATGCTAGCTCTTTTAGGATCTTTCTGAATAGGTTGTTGCTCCCAACCTGGTTCACGCCTATCCTGCGGAAATGAGTTAGTAGATCTAGTGTCCATACTTGAAGGGCTCTCATGGTCAAATGACATTGCACTCCTTTGGGAAACAGATCCTTGGAAAGGGTCATTTCCTATACTGGTAGAAACAACAGGTGGCCTGCCCGAACTAAAACCATCTGGTCTGGTAGTGTCATTTTCAGCCATGCCTGATTTAGAGTCTGTGACAACTCTTACAGACTGTGAACATCCTGCAAAGTAGTTGTCCGATTACATATCAACCACACAAAATTGAAGATATGCTTGAAAGTTGGAAAATAAAAATTCTCTTATAGGAGTTGTTAACACCTGCTGGCTGTGCTCTATTAAACTCTCCCACATGAGATCCGCTACTCGAAGGAAGGCGTGACGACATCAATGCCTCAACATCAAGGCCATGCTGATTTATAACCGTTTCCATGGCCCTTATGAAAATGAATTTCAACAAATATTGAAAGTAAGCAATTCTATAGATCACACTTTTATTCTGTTAGATTAAATAAAATGTTAAGAATAACAAAAGGAAAGTACACTCTCATTACCATTACTCTACCAGTATTCATTTTACATCAAAATATTGACCATGCATGCGTTGTTATGATTAGTCATGGGGTGGGGTGGAGTGGGGGGGAGGGGGTGGGGACGGTAAGGGCTAAAGTATGCAGCAAAAAGCAGTGAAAATTAATATGCAACAAAAGGTTTTAAAAGAAAATTTAAAGGACACTCATAGCATATATACCATCCAGTTGATCATGATTCGCTCCCATTTCCTCACTAAGCAAATCTTCACTAGTAATGGCAGCATTGATTTGACAAAGCAGTTAATTTATTAAATTTCAAAACAAGATGGTAGTCTGGTACAATAGTGAATAAATTACAACAAATGTTTAATTAAACGAGATACATTTACAAGTTCATATTAGCAAGGTATTCAGTAAGGAGTGTGGGTGCAGCAATGGAAGCATAACTTTAGTTTGGCTCATGAAACAAAAGTTATACAGAAACAGGGTTAGTTAGGATGTTATGGTTCGCAGGCTGGAACGAATTTAGCATCAAAAACAAAACCGAAGTGGTCTGGGATGAAACTTAATTTATGACACCATAAGTTTGGTTCAATTGAGGAACGAATATTATTGTTCAAGTTTCTAGAATCATAAACCGACCCCATTTTCATTAATTTTTCACTTTTTACGAATTCTCTTATGCCAACCTAATTTCAAAAAAAAACAAATTACATTGTTCAAAATTTTATCCTCCTGAAATATTTTGTATATGAAAATTAAAAAATAGGAAAAGTATCAACTTCGATGCCTTGAAGTTTGGGTGAATTCTTCTTTCGTAACTTCTGTTTTATATATTCCCCTTTCGGTGACCCGAGATTTAATATATGTTTCCACTTGGTGACCTAAATTTAACACCGGTAAGATAACATCGGAATTTTTAAAATGGATTTTAAAATTCCAAAATTTGTAATATCTTGCTAAAAAGTATATGCTTTTTCCACACTTTTATAAAAATTTAAGAAAAGTAAAATCAATACATCTATAATATAATCTATAGATTTATTGAAGTTCCAGAAAGTTGTGAAAGATTGTAAAAACAATATTGAAAACCCATTGAAGTATTCTCAAATGATATAGTAGTACAAACCTATATGATTTACAATACATTATAAGTAGGCAAACTACTACAAATAGAATTGTTCTATAGATAGTTAAAAAACTTCCCCCTTTCAATTAGATTTTTATAGCAATTTAATATAGGATTATGATTTTCAATGAATATGAAATTGTCAGAATTAGTAAGATGAAAATTTAGTAATTATATATAAGAGTAATTGTCATTTATAAAGAACTTGTAGTATTATCTTACAACTTTTTTCACATCATTCCGAAATTTAAGAACCCTAGAAATTATTTGGAAAATTTTGAAATTTTGAGTTCTATCAATTTTAATTAGCAGGCATTTGTAGAATAACTTTCTACTGTAAAAATATCATTTCTATTATTAATTTATTTCATTAATTATTTTTTTGAAAATTTTATCTTTTTGATGATTGGTTTTTAACAAAAATTCAGATCATGGATCTTTTTCTTCGGAATTTCTATTCTTTTCGCATGTGCATTTATATTCTTAAAATTCCAATTTTACAAAGCTGACAGAAGTCATATTTCACGAAAGAAGCAACGGTATTAAATGTAGGTCACCAAGTGGGAACATATATTACACCTTAGGTCACCAAGATGAGAATGTATAAAACACAAGTCACCAAAGTGGAATTAGCCCAAACCACAGGGCAACAAAGTTGAATTTTTTTCAAAAAACTAATTGACCCATATTTTCAAAAATCAACAACCTAAGAAAACCGCATGGAAAATATTTAAAGCACTGAACAAATTTATGAAGTGAAAAAAAAAAATTGAATCAAACAACAAATCCTTTCACATCAACAATTTATTTAAAGTCTAGAAGCCATAACCCTATATTTTTACTAAAATATATATAGAAGTTGAGTGGAAAAGTCGATGGTTTTCACAAGAGTTTGTGATAATTTCGCAAAGTTACTAAAGGAAGGACGAATAGCCAAGTTGGTTTAGAAATATAGGGTCTTTGTAGAAAGGTATAGATATTTGTAAAAGAAAAAAGAAAGAAGTTTCTGACAACACAATAGTATACAAAGTAAGGGTCCTTTGACACATAATATAAGTAAATTCGTGTTACCTAAATAATAAGACAACATTAACACGAGTATGAAATGCGGGTCACATCCAGGTAAAATGCTCTTGGTCTTAGTTGTCCAAGCAATTCAGAGGATAGAGAAGAAAGAGAGTATTTGATATCAAATGTGACTAAATTCAAAATAATTTCTGACATCCAGAGTTTAAGACCAACCCTTGATATATACCAACTGAAGGCAATATCTATCATAATAAGGGGTTTTTGCACGTGGGCTAAGGCAAGCTAAGCGACATCACGAGCGCTATAGCCGGTTATTTTCTCTCGAATATTTTTCACGCTTCCCTCATGTGGATGGCCAACTATTTCTTTTTCTTTCCTGTTTTTCTCTCCCCTTTCATGCACTTGATAATAGAGTAAGTTAACTATTGACAACTATTGTTTTCTATTACCTCCTTTCTCTATCCTCTGTCATGCAACAACATGCTTTTTCTCTCTCTTTCTAGTTTGGTGGGGACTTTATTGTGGTAAGAAGTCTGCTAAAGTATATCATAGTTTGGGCTTCAAAACCCAATAGGTAAATGCGACTAGAATATTAAACCAGAGAACAGAGTACTGGCCAACTTGAAGTCTAGAATGGCATCAACACTTGGAAAAAGATCGAAAAAGACTAAACTCTCGCCCCAAGAAGACCAACAATAAAATTGTGGCTCTAAAATCTTGGGTTTAGAGCATCTAAAATCTTAAAGTCTACTCATCTCACCCTTCCGCAAAAATGTTGAGCATCTAAAATCTTGACTCTTGTTTCTGTGGATCTCAACTTCAGTTGTAGACCTAGAGAGAGAGATGAAAAAGAATTTCTCGTGACATGATAAATTGCTTAAAAAAGGGGGCTAGGTATGTCGTTCTTTTTTATTGCAACATTTCCCTTATTTGGAAGTTTCATATTAGTTGAATGTTTCCTTATTTGGTAATATCTTCTATCTATCTTTCTCCTATCACATGAGTCCCAATTTTTTTATCTATCTCTATCTCTCGCCTCTTCACATGGGTTTCTTTAAAATGTGCCAATACAATATGTTGCAATAATAATAGAACGGAGGAAGTATTATTGTGGCATGGGAAATATCAAAGGTTACTTGAACTTCTAAGGAAGTTACTTTTGTTTAAAAATATGTGTTTATTAGATTTACAAGTTCCACAAGGAAGCTTAACTTCCTACTTGTAACTTCAAAAAAGTAAGATAAATTTGTCAAACCAAACAAGGTACAGGATATGCTAGTAATGTGTAGCTTACATAAAAAAGCCAAAGCAAGCACAAACGAATAAAAAATGTGATGAAAGATCGATGAACATTCAGCTATAGCCAGTGGCGGATCTTAAGGAGATGTCTTTTGGGGCCAATATGACATATATACAAGAATGTAATAGAGAGTCCAAAATTGTGAAAAAAATATGTCATTTTTAAATTTTTATGAGAATAATATATTAAATTATTTAAGTAACAAATTGGTGATTTCTATTTTATATTTAGTGATTTATATATGGCGTCCAAGAGGAATCCTTTGGACAAATCCTGACAATGCAATTGCTGCCAATGCCAACAGAATTGATAGGGATTGATTTTGAGAAATCTCGTACGTCGTAGCAATTGATATTTCTATAGGAAAGGGATAAAGAAGATGAGAGAGAAACTTTTTGACTTGTTGCTTACCTTGTGACGATTGTAACTTCAGTGGGGTCTGATTTCTTTTCTTAGTTTAATTCTCGTGTGTGCTTTAGGTTTACTTTTGGGATATTTATTAGGCTTTTTTATTATTTTAAGGGTTGGGTATGTAGAAGATCTTACACTACTTTATCTTTAAAAAATTCATGGCAGGCCCGGCCCCTATGGGCCCCTTAAATAATCCACCCTTGGATATATAGCCTTCACAATCTTCCTAACATTCAGCAACACCAATCTAGAAATCAACACTCTTGACAATATGACATTTAATGGTACTCTGCAAACTAGGTTTTGTCCAATTGTCATCCTCAGAATATTCTGAATCTCTGTCTCTCTACCAAGTCATTCAGCACAGCCCATCCAGATTAAAAAATAAATACCCTTGACACCTCCTCGACAAACGACAATGGTAGTACCCAGCATAAAAACTCAGCCTAGGGCCGTATTGCGATCCTCCTATTTTTGAATCTGTCACACCTCTCCCTTTCCCCCTCCTCTTTCCTGTCAATTTGTTTTGAAGTTAACTTTTTCACTTTGGTTTACATTGAAATAAAGTATACCATCCACTCCAAAACCAAATGAATGCATCATATAGAAGCTGTCAACAAGTGCACAACATAGCAGTCTGTACACTGTTTGAATTACTTCAAATTAGTACAAAAAGCCATGACAATGTAGTGCCAGCATCAATTTCCTATTAAACAACCACGTCTAGAGCTGGATTCAACAAGAGAACCTAATAAACCCAAGTGGATCACAATCGAGAATCTTTCAATCTCTCGAATAAATAAAAGGCTGTAGGATATGATCACAAGGGTCACATTTATGCAAGGAAGAATGGAAGGTAAATTGCACTAGAGAGTAGTAAAACTTAAAGTCTCAGTAGGATTTGATTTTATGTTTTTCTCTAGTTTTAAAATATCATATCCTCTTGTTGTATTGCCTTGCCTTCTCTTCTAACAAATTCCTCAGATAAAAAGGTCGACCAGACTAATTTGAATAAATTGGTCGGATTAGCATTAAATTCTTCAACAGACACTCTAGTGTGCAAGTAAAATCAAGTACCCAAGTTCCAATGGTGTCGTAAAGAGCTGAGTTAGCAAACACTAAACTACCACGATAGCCCAACAAGAACCAAGCGCAAAACATAGAGTTAACATTCGCATTTACAGGCCAAAAGATCAAATGAAGAAACACAATAGACAGATTATAACATAACCCAAAACAACATATTTTCCCGCTCAAGCCACATCACCCCATCATAAAACAAATGAAACATTCTGATTTCCCGAAACCAAGCATATCATCAACACTAACTTACGTCTGGAAGTCAACTGTTAATATGTACGAATGAGGATCTCAAGTGTAAATGCCTAACCTCGATATTACTTGGTACGGCATAGAATTTTCCTTCCCACTTGCTTTCATATGTTGCAATATCTGAATCATACACCATTTAAAGATATGAAAATTTATTTACATTCATATCAAAAACCACCAAAGTTAGACTTGAAACAAGTGAAAGACAAACACCACTCACAACATAAAGTTTCGTCGCCAATT
Organism: Beta corolliflora; assembly: GCA_947648045.1. NCBI lineage: Eukaryota > Viridiplantae > Streptophyta > Magnoliopsida > Caryophyllales > Amaranthaceae > Beta > Beta corolliflora. The sequence continues at coordinate 45,599 of CANSZD010003999.1, forward strand.
TCGCTGGCTCATCTGTAGACTCGTGAATAAGTTTCTGCAGAAACTTTGCAGCCTCAAACTCAACATTATGAGGATCCGCCATCACCTCCAACTTGAGCACAGTAGCGTATCCAACAAGGATTCAACTGAACCCCCAAAATTATTTTTTTAGCTTATCAGTGAACAAATTATAAATAAACAAAATCTGAATTCTTACTACAAAATGAAAATCGTAAAACTTGCAATAGTAAGATTAATACTCAACCAACCTTCAATTTCTTCTTATCTGCTCCCCAAATTCAGAAAAGTAACTCGAATTGATTCTGAAAATACGAAATTGAACAATTTAGATAGAAAATTGGAATTGGAATTGATGAACTGCAGTATGAAGAGAGATCGAATTTGCCTTGTAATCGAGGGTTAGCGCAAATTATACAGCTTCTACGAAATCGAGGGTTAGGGTTAGAATTGAGGGGGGGTAGAGGATGAAGGTTTTCTAGAAAATAGTTTTTCATCTGCCACCCCTTTCAAGTTTCAACTCTCAAGTCAGCACTTTTATAGTTTTATATCACATCTACAAAACAAATTCTAATATTGTCCTCCCACGGTTGTACAACGAAAAAATTACTTCCATTTCTCATTTTAGCTTTTTGTCCAATCTTAGACTAATATGTACCTGAGTTCTTTAATAATGGTTACAATTTAACTTCTACACTATTCACCTATTTTAATTTGACTATTATTTGTGATTTATGTGTAGGGAAAATATAATCATGTAGGATCTTGTTTGATTCGTCTAAATGTGTACTTTTCGGATATTAATTTTTTATTATCTTTACAAATACAAAATTAGATATATTAGTTCTCAAAGTTTTTGCATCGGCATGCATGAAAAATAAAAGTTTAACTATTATTTAAGAGGTAGTATTACTCAAAAACATATTAGGGGGATTTTGGTAAACTATAAAACATAGGGGATTGGCTTGGGAATTTAGGAGAGAAGAGAGATAGAGAGAAAGAAAAAGAGGGACTCATGTGATGAGTAGTGAGATAGAGAGAAGTAAATACCAGATAAAGTAACGTTTTCTATTTATTTTGAAACGGCCTATCAACTGTGGGACGGTTCTTTGCCCTGAGTTTTGTTTCCCCTCGTCGGAGCTGCTCTGGTTGCTGCTCGTGGTCAGGCGGTTATGCCGCTGTTATATTGTTGTGGTGGTCGGCGCCACTGTGAGCTGGTGGTTGCCACCGTTGCTCCACTGATGCTCCTGCGTTCGATTCACGTTTGACTATTACTCTAAATTCCCTCTTGATTCAATGGCTAAGCCAAAAATAAGTCTTGGTTTTTGTGAAGTTATATTTACATATTTAAGCTCAATTATTTCTTTAGCTTTTGTGATTATGATGGGACCAAATCTGCATCCTTTTCTTTTTATTGAATCTTTGAATTTGCTTCTAAACCTCGCTAATATGACTTGAAAAGGAAACCAAATAGCGATTGAATTTGGTTTTGAAACTGTTGATTTTTGGTGTATAAGAATTACTAGTAAAGATGGTTGCTTTGCTATTAACCACATTAGTCAGTTTGAAGAGGACAAGTAGATGGCTAATGGAATGAGTGTGATGTTGACTTTGGGAAGTCTAGACACATAATCCTGTCTCCCCATTTAAGGACCCAATGATGAAACACAGTGCGGTCATAATTGCTCCGACCCAAGGGGAGAGCAGTCTGAATAGCTAAGCCCAAACTTATTTTAAAAGCATAAAGTGTATTTATTCACAATAATGATCCAAAATCCTAATTTAAAGCCCAATCTGCGCCTGACACGTGGACTACGTGACACACAGAGACGTGCGCGACGCATAATTTGCTTTTCTATCTTTTTTTAATATTTTCGTATAAATATGCCATGATTTCCCGGATCTAAAAAAACACTTTTCATATACACACTTTTATACGCCCGAATACTTGCGATCTCTCAAGGCAAAAAAATACTCTCAAACACTCATACTTACTTTCCTACTCAAACACACAAACACATACCTTTACTTTGATTGATCTTCACAAGTTTTCGTTGAAAGGCTTCACGATTGCTCTTCCCGAATGTCGTTATTCACTTAGACCCAAGCCACACCGGTATATTGCTGAGGGTCCTTATATCTTTCTTATTTATCATATTGAAGTTACTAACGATTTCTTTCATGATGTAGATTTTTAATAAAAATTCGTTTGTTTGTACATTCTAAGCTCTATTTCTTTCTTTTTATTTTTTATATATATTTTCCTAATTGTCCTGCTCATGTTTTCATCACCAACATGATTATTATTGCTAATCAAGACCCAAAGAACCGTTCTAATATTAATCAGATAATTTGAACAACCTGATAGAAACCCTGTAATTTTGATTGCTTAATAACGTGTCACTAAAAGTAGTCTTTTTGATGTGTTTAATCAACCAACTTAGACTAATATTTTTAGGGTGTTTAAAATATTCTCTGGTTATTCTTTTGCATAAAACTTGACATGAATCGATATTTAGTAGAGGCCAGCAATGGGCGAACGTGGTTCATGACCGTGTTCGTACCCTCACCCTCGAACTCAATCTATGGTTCATTGACCATTAATGGAGTCATGAAGGGGAAATCTACATTGGATAAGTCCCTAAATTGTCCTTATGATTTCCCAATATCCAATTTGATTTATGAGTCTTCCTTTAAAGACTTGTTAGCGACTTCTCTCTGTTTTAAAACATTTTTCAAATAAAACCTTTTACAATGAGGTAGTCAAATATGCGCTCATCCCGCGTAGGCGAATAAAAACATGCCTACAATTTGGCGACTCAATTGGGGAGGATTTTGAAAAAAATAATTTTTTAAATGAGTGGGTGAAACTTGAAAAATACGATTCATTCTCTTTTTATGCCTTTGAATAACATATTGTTTTGCATATGCATGACTATTGCTTAAGCCACCATAAGGACAATCTTCCTTGCCTCGTTAGCGCATGTTCAATGCGTGAGGCCACCTCCGGAGGGTTTGCGCTTTGTCCTTCCGAAAGCTTCCTGAGCGATAGTGCTGGATCTTAGTCATAAGCAAACCCACCCAACCATGACATTGTCCTCTTGTTCCTGACTCGAGGACCGGAGTGTGTCTTACACGTGGCCACCTTTTTAAGCAAAGGTACGAAGCGTGGGATCAATCTCTTAGTCATGGACCCTTTTGAAACGTAGAACTGGACATTTAGGTTGAGAACTTTTGCATCCATGTTATATGACATCTACTTGTGATTGGCGATTTTGGCCTGTTATTAATTTGTCAAATCGTTAATGTGTATTGTGCCTAACATCGTGTCTAAAAACATCATCAAATTGACCAAACTTTCGCCCAATTGACAAATTGCATGCCGGGGAGCAATGCGCCGAACGCACTGCGGTGCACCCGGCGCACAGCCCTTGCGTCGGTGGCCATGGCACCGCGCCGAACTCAAAGCTGCACGCCCGACGCACCACGGAGCACCTAGCGCACAGCTTTGCGCCGCGCGCAACACAGGTGTGTGGCGCGCAGCCTTTACGTCTCATGCTATTGTCAATTCGGTTATCGTTTAAGTCCTAAAAAGTCTGTCAATAAATCTGTCATCATGTCATGTTCGTCGTCACATCCCGAAATTATATGGAATTAGCCAAAACCTCGCCTAAAAACATGTCGGGGAGCAGTGCGCCAAATGCACTATGTTGCACCTAGCGCACCGCTCTCGTGCCAAAAGCACAGGCTGCGCGCCGCGCGCAACTATGTTGTGTGGCACGCATCCTATGCATCTCATGTTTTTGTCGATTTAGTCGTGGTGGTGGTAGATTATGTGTTATTCCCCGTTTGCATTCGTGTAGAGTCATGTTCGTTCTAAGAGTCCTTTTGGCTTAAAATGAATTTCACCTAATTCGAGCGAAAATCAATCATATCAACTAAGGTCGAGTCTATCCTAAAAAATGCATCTAGAAAAGTGATCTCATTCCATCTCATGCATGTCTATCTCGTTCCATCTCATCCCATCTCTAACAAATCTTCCCTATCAATCCTACCCCATCATATCCCATCTCTTTCAAAAATATATCCTTCTCTAAATCAGTCCTACACCCTCTTCTATTTTATCTTTTCCGAAAACATTTACTAATCATCGTCATACCACACGTTCAAAAAAAAAAAACTTTTCAAAATTAATCCATCGTCTTTTCCAATAAAAGATAAAAACAAAGGGGTCCCTTTCAAAAAACGAATTTTGAAAATTCTAAGCCTAGTGCAAACACCTTTATCCAATCCAATCCAATCCAATCAACCCAATATTAATCCATTTGCATTCATCCTAGGCCCATCTAAGTTTGAGTCCTCGTTTAGGCCCATGTGCATTGTAATCCATTTGCATTCCTATTAGGCCCATTTGAGTCCATGCATTCATACTAGGCCCACTTGCATTATAATCCATCTTAGGCCCAATCTAAGTCTAATCCTAATCAAATCCAAAACTTAGGTCTATTTAGGCTCAATTCGTATCATAGGTCTAGTTTGCATCTCTATGTAAGCCCTAGTTAAGTCTTTGGACTATAAAAGCACAATTCATACCCTAGGTCTAGTTTGCATCTCCATGTAAGCCCTAGTCAACTCTTCAGACTATAAAAGCCCAATCCTAGGTCTAGTTTGCATCTCTATGTAAGCCCTAGTTAAATCCAATTCCGAACCCATATAGGACGATGTCCAAACTCTAAACCCATTAATCTTTTGGTCTAGCTTGCTTATTCTAACCGTAAGTTCAAAGTCTAGCCTTCCTTATTGCCTCGCCTACTCACCCACCCGTAAGTTCAAAGTCTAGTCACCCTTAGGTCTAGCTTGCTTATTCTAAACGTAAATTCAAAGTATATCCTTCCTTATTGCCTAGCCTATTTACTCACCCGTAAGTTCAAAGTCTAGTCACCTTTAGGTTTAGCCTACTTACTCTAAATGTAAGTTCAAAGTCTAGCCTTCCTTATCACCTAGCCTGCTTACTCTCTCATAAGTTCAAAGTCTAGTATTCCCTAAAGTCCATATAGGCAATCTTCTTTGAGTCTAGTCTGCTTATCCCACCTGTAAGTTCAAAGTCTAGTATTCAGCAAAGCCCAGTCATTGAGTCCAATTTGCTTGCATAGTCCAGTCCAGTCTAGTCCAGTCCATGTGTGCATATGCATATAGTTAGGCCCATGTCAGCATCATGGTCAAGCTCATACTAGTCCAGAACCCATATCCATTTTCAATCCTCCACTTCAAATCATTTCCCATTTTCATTTCCCATTTCCCATTTCCCATTTCCCATTTCCCATTTCCATTTCCCATTTACATTTCCCATTTCCATTTCCGTTTCCATTTCCATTTCCATTTTTATTTCTCATTTCCATTTCCTATTTCAAAAATAGTCATTTCTTAAAATTTACGAGGTACATTCGATTTCTGTTCAGGACAGGTCGTGAGATTATAACTTGGGAACGCCCAACAGAGAGGAAACAAGGTCAACCTACTCCCAGACTCGTCAAACGAATTCTCACTTTTTCAGACGAATCTTCCGGTACTTTTGAATCATCATCCGAGATGGGAGACACTTATGAATAACTCAATGCAATCATGGCTCAGCTCCAACTGATGAATTCTCGTCTTGAGGAACTAGACAAAGATATCAAAATGCTGAGAGAAAAACTAATAACTGAGGAAGAAGAACAGGATGACACTCCACCACCACCACCTCCTATCAAGTCCAAGACTGCTTTGAGGTTCGAAAAACTCGAGCAATTGATCCAGTCAATTCCTGCACTCGAGAATCAGGCTCATGGGCATGACATCATTGATCCTGAACTGAGGGAAAAGCTTCCCAAAAAGGTAGAATTAGGTGACCTCCCAAAATTCAAGGGGGGTCGAAGACCCAGATGATCATTTGAGAGCTTTCTCCATTTCTATGGTTCTCAAAGGCATGAGCTTGAACCTGTTTGCTTATGTCTTTCCCTTGACTTTGAATGCACATCCATCCAAGTGGTTCTAATCACTGAACAAAACAAAGCTGAACTAATGGGACTACATCAAAGAAGAGTTCCGCAAGTAGTACATATATAACACTCAACTTCCCATTGGTCTTCGTGAGTTAGAGTTAACTAAACAAAACTCCAACGAAGATTTTATCACCTTCCTTAACAGATGGAGGGAAAAGGTCGCACAGATGACTAACAGGCCATCAGAAGAGGACCAAGTCCGACTGGTGATCTGTAACCTGCAGTCTAAGTATGGAGAATACATTAAATTCCAACCTATAGAGTCTTTCACGAAGCTCTACAAGGTAGGCCTACTGATTGAAGAAGAGGTACAAGCCTCTGAAAATAAGGGTTACAACAGCAACAACTCTTTCAAGAAGCGTAACAACATCCCTTCTAGCTCCAAAAGCAATGATGTCAATGCCCTAACTACTGAAAATGAAGGTTATTAAAAGCCTCGAAGGACCTTCACTCCTATTGGCATGACTTTAGAAGAAGCTTTCAATAGGCTTCATGCAAGGGAGCAATCCAACCTATTGGTCCCACTCCAGACCCTGCACCTGAGAATAGGTCCAAGAAGTGGAATCACTAGTAAAATAATTATATATTGCTGCTATTGAATTGCTGTGGTTTTACCCATAGGCAACAATAATGTGCGAGAAAATTGAAAAAAGCCTAAAAATAACCTATTGCTGCGTTTCCTTATAAAAACCGCAGCAATAGACTTTCTTAATTAATAGTAGAAGGCGCCTAGGGTTTTCCTTGTTAAGTTGGTGGACTGGGTGAGCGCCGTTTTTAACTTTTATCCATCTACCTTCGTTCTCTCTCCTCACTCCTTCAACCCTCTCTTCGTTCATCTCCTTCGTTCTCTCTCCTCACTCCTTCGACCTTCTCTTATTTCTCGTTCTTCAGTCCTTCGTTCTCTCCGTACTCCTTCGAATATATTTCTCCTTCTTCGGCCGTTCAGATCACCATTCTTCAGTCCTTTGTTCTCTCTCCTCACTCCTTCGAATAAGTTTCTCCTTCGTCGGCCGTTCAGATCACTAGACAAATACGAAGACTCCTTCATCGGCCGTTTGAAGTCTGACGCTCGTCACTCGACCGCAAGAACTCCGGCTGTAACTGCCCGGATTCTCCCGACTTGCTTGCAGAGAATTAATCACAGCGGAAGAGACTCTAATCGAGATAGCCAGGACTATTACCATCACACTCACCGAACTACATCAGAGAGTGTGGAACTCAAATCCCAACTTTATTCACTGTAATTAACTATTACAACAACGCCATGATTCTCAAACTCTACCTAATATATTCCTCTAGAAAATCCGGCAGAGTTTCCTTTGAAAATAGGACAACCCTTAAGCGGGAAATAATTTAAACCTGTTTATAATTTCAATAAATAAAATAATCCAACTCCAAAACTCAACAACCTCAACGCTTTCGCGGAGCAACAACCAACATAGAATCAGGAGCACTAACGACTCTTAAATACATAAACGAATAATAAATAGTTATTGATTAACTGTTACGAAGTCGAGCATTCTCGCCTCGAAAACAAATACAACACTACAAGTAGTCTTCCAGCGCATAATAGCATCAACTCCTAAAAGAACAAGTCACGGCTCCAACCTGAAATATTTAGGATACTGCCACCCACCAAGTGACAGGCCACATAAATGACAAAACAACATACACCAACATTCACATTAAGGGCATATGCTGAGTACTAAACCTGTAAAGAGATTAACACATGCTTTGGTGGCTTTTACTTGAAAACGACTTAACGATCTACATAATCATAATAACCGCATCTGTTATAATATGCTTAGCATCCACTCTCGTTGAATATACGTTGAATATCCTTATTCAATCATTCCTTTTATTGTACATCAACATTCACATTAAGGACATATTTTTACATTACAACAAACACAACAAGGCATCTCCAAGGAGTCACAACATGGACATATTTTAGATATCTTAATAAGTTACCTTTCAACATATCACGATTCCTTATAAGGAATCTGAGTTTTCCAACTTTGATATAAGCAATATACATTATTCCCTTTAATCGATTTCTTAGCGGAAATCCAAACTTTTACTTTCATATTCTATCAATTATTTTCTTATACTGTTATAAATAAACCCTTATTGGACAATAAATAACATAACAACTTTCACTATAACGATTCCTTATCGAGAATCCAATATCAAGATACGATTCCTTACCAGGAATCCAATAACAAGATACGATTCTTTATCGGGAATCCAACATCAGTATAACTTATCATGATATGCTTCCTTATTAGGAAACCAATATCGATATTCATATTCAAAACTGAATAAACATTCATTGCATTACCTGATATGATTCCTCACTAATAGAATTTTTGCTTATTGCTGCGGTGGAATTACTGCGGTTTTACCCATACGCAGCAATAAACTACGTCAAAAGAAAAGGTAAAATAGAACATACACCTATTGTTGCGGTTCCTAGCCAAAACTGCAGCAATAGATGTCAACGGGAAAAAATTTCAAATTTGGTTGACTGTTTGACCAATTCTATTGTTGCGGTTTCCAGCCGAAACCGCATTAATAAATTAAAATATTATTTTAATCTATTGCTGCGGTTCCTACAAAAAACCGCAGCAATAGACTTTATGATTTAATAAAACACGCTCAGTGGCAGTTAGGGTTCTCCTCTCACCTTTTACTTCTCTCACTCTCTCAGCCGTTTTCTCACTCTCTCACCTTCTATCCTCTCACTCTCCTCTCATCCTCTCATCTCTCATCTCGCCGGCATCTTGGAAATCGTTCCAACAACAAATCCTCGCAACTTTATCTTATCTCACATCATCAATCTCGCTCAGCATCACCGAAATCGTCTCGCATCATCAATCACCGTCGCTCCATCACGCCACTCATCTCTCATCTCTCTCGCCGGTCTTCATCTCTCTCGCCGTTCTTCATCTGCTCGCCATTCTTCATCTGCTCGCCGGCATCTTCAAAGAATCGAGATCTTGGCGTTGGTCGTTCTTGGCTCGTCTCCAGATCTCGGTGTTGGTCGTCGTCGTCCAGATCTCGGCGTTGGTCACCGTCTCCATAAACTCTTCTCGATCTTGGCAAGTTTTTTCGTTTTTGTTTCTTATTTTTTTGGTTTTAGTTTCTTAGTTTTCTAGTTTGTTTTTGTTAGATTTATTTTTTTCGTTTGTTTTTCTTAGATTTAGTTTTTAATTTTCGTTTGTTCTTAGATTTAGTTTTATGATTCATTTGTTCTTAGTTTCTTAGATTTAATTTTCTTAGATCTTGGCAGTAGCTATGTTTGTATGATGCAGTGAGTTTGTTTTTTAGTTTGTTTTTGTATTGTGAATATAATTTTGATTGTAGATATATTTTGGTATATTCATTTGAAAAATTGTCATGCGATAATATTCTTGTTGTCGGAGTTGATTTATAATTGCCAGAATTTCAAAGTTTTTTTTTTTGTTTTTTACCTACCTATTATTGTTGGTAGTCCTACCCAAAACCGCAGCAATAGACTTCATTTTTTTATTAAAAAACACACTTGTTGCTGTGGTTTTGGGTAGGAACCGTAGCAATAGGTTGCTCTATTGTTGCGGTTAAAAACCGCAGCAATAGGTAATTACCCATTGATGCGCCCTTAATTGCGGCGCGACAAAAAAGCTAGGTAATAGGCCACTTAATGACCGCCGCAATTAGCTTTTATTCTACTAGTGCCTTAGCTTATCGGGAATCCAATATCGAATCAACTTACCATGATACGATTCCTTATCGGGAATCCAATATCGAAACAACTTACCATGATAGGATTCCTTATCAGGAATCCAATATCGAAACAACTTTCATAATTCAAGATAACTTTCTTTTAAGCAGGGGGAAAGAGAACGCGGCGGAGGAGACAAAACTTACACTCCGACAGTAGGGGTCGTCACCCAACCATTCGCTTTACTTTTGGCCAATAACCGCGACTAGTCCGTAGTTCATTTTCCACTGATTAAATCAGCCATCCACAGGTTTTGATTACCTGATATATCGCCCGATTATCGCCCCATAGAGCAATGGGCAGGTTTCCATGTGGGGCCCCCAAGGTTCACAGTCCATGGGGCACTGTTCGTGTCACCTCATCCGTCGACTCATGAGGCTACTTTCCCCTTTAGATTCCTTTTGGTCATCATTCATATCTCAATCAGATCATTCTTGTAGCTCATCCAATACTTTTAATGATTCTTAACAAGAAACCTTTGAGACCCATAACTCGAAACCAACGTATAAGCTATATCTATATATTCATATAATATACGAAACAACATATCTTTAGAATGACTCCAATTCCAAATCTGATTAACCATGAAACTATAATTAGGACAATTAATAAACAATCATTTTTTACAACAACCACCACGATGATAAGAGGTCTCTATGTTAGAATTGACTAACGAGAGTTATTAAACCAGTTACGCACAATTTATACTCTTGCATATATATATATATATATATATATATATATATATATATATATATATATATATATATATATATATATATATATATATCTTATACTCTTTTACACTTCATACTTGTCAATCCACATTTATCTCAACGACAATAACAATAGTTATCAACTACCAACAACAATTACAATAGGTTTCTCTCTTATAATTAACTAAAGAGAGTTAACTTAAGCACCATACTCTAGGTTCATTAGTCAAAGGTTGATTAAAAGTAACTAAATATGGTCGATGTTATACCATTAGCTAAATTCTAATTAACATAATCAACAATGGATCCATTTACGAACCATACTCACACTTACAATGACGAGTCTAGGGCTGTTCATTTCGGATATCCGATCCGATCCGAAATTTTCGGATCGGTAAAATAGCGATCCGAATCTGATCCGAAAAAAATCGGATATCCGAAATTTTCGGATCGGATAACGGATATCCGAAATTTTTTCATTGCTGTTTTTTTTTTTTTTGCAATTTTGGGCCAACACTAATGTTACAAAAGGCCCATATTAGGATATTACTAGTACTATATTAGCCACCAAACCCATGGCAACTTCTAACTTCTAAGTAGTAATTAAATATTTAAATGTAGTATATATACATTATGCAATCTAATAATATATACATCATTGCATATTTGGCTTCTCCATGGTAATCCACACATCATAATTAATTCATCAAAGTTCTAGTAGAGTTTCAACATCCAAGTTCTAGTAGAGTTTCAACATCCAAGTTAACACACTAATACAAATTACAAATAAAGTTAACAAATTTAAAAGTCCCATATAGTTTCACCACCATAAAAAAGCTCATAAGTCTAATAAACTTGTAGGTCATTCAAAAGTATCCAATGACTCATCAATATCAATGGTTGGTTGCTCCATAGTCAAATCTTTCATACCTACAAAACAAATATCACAACAAAGAAAATGTTAGTATTAGTATTAAGTAAAAAAAAATTAAAGTACAATAATTGTGATTAAACTTACCATCCTCCATGTTCTCCAACACAAGCAAACTTTCCTCTATTATAAGAGGCTCATGAGAAGTTCGAAGCCAATCTTGAGCACATATAATTGCCTCCGCCATTCTTGGAGTCAATGAGGTACGAAATGAATCAAGTACACGTCCTCCGGTGCTAAAAGCACTCTCCGAAGCAACGGTTGAAACGGGAATAGCAAGTATATCTCTAGCCATGAGTTGAAGGATGGGATATGTCTTATTCCTATCCCTCCACCATTGTAATATATCAAAGTTGGCATCTTTCAACTCACAATCATCACTCAAGTATTTCTCCAACTCATTTTTCCTCTCACTAGTTTCCATACCACCCTTTTCTCTTTGATACTTAAGTGTCATGAATTCCTCAAAATCCATCACTCTCTTCTTTTGTCCACTCACACCATTATTCAAGTTTGGAGTAGAAGAAGATGAACTTTTTTATTTCCCTTTGCTCTTTGATGAAGGTATGGAAGATGCATAAGAATCAAACAAATCACGCAAAGTAACCCTTATTTTTAGTGATAAAAGGCTACCTTGTTCACTCCCATAAGAAGATTCAACAACCCAATCAACATAACTCAACTTGTGCCTTGGATCAAGGACTAATGCAACAAACATCAAAATATTGAGATTATTAACATTCCCCCAATATTTGTCATATTTCACTTTCATTTGTCCGGCCATGTTTTTTATGCCTTCATCTTCATCTAGACAATATTGTGAAAGCATAGTTCCAACACCAAAAGCATCATGCACATAAGAATTTGCAATCACATAGCGAGATCCAGACTAACCTCAATGTAGCATCATAAAAAATTTGCAAAAAAGGCAAAAGGGAATCAACTTTCTTCCAATCATTCTCATCCAGGCTTGCCACCAAATTTTCTAAGCTCTCTAACACATGCATTATCTCGAGAATGCAAGTTAGTAAAAGCTTTTTTAAATTTCATTGCGAGATTCAAGCATCAAATAAGTTGAATTCCATCGAGTATCAACATCCAAATACACAAGACTCTTAGTTTCCAAACTCTCTTCATGTGCACAAGCCTTAAATTTCTTAAGTCTAGCCAGGAGAAGACCTAACATATCTCACACTACCACGAACTTTCACAATGGAACTATCAAGTTCTTTCAATCCATCTCTCACAACCAAATTAAGTATGTGAGCCACACATCTCATATGTAAATAATCACCATTTAACACACTAGTTTGATGATGGTTCATTCTTCTTTTCAAATATTGGATAGCTAAATCATTTGAGCTAGCATTATCCACGATCCACTGATCAATATTCTCTTGATTTCCCATTCATTCAAATATTTTTCAACCGCCCTACCAATGATTTCCCCACTATGACCAACAACAGGACAAAAATTAATGATCCTTTTATGCAACTTCCAATTTTCATCAATAAAATGAGCGGTGAGACACATATAACTCAAATTTTGTCCAGAGGTCCATGTATCAGTGGTAAGACAAACCCTAGAAGAAAGACCTTTAAAAAAATCTTTTAATTTCTTTCTTTCATCAATGAATAACTTATAACAATCTCTTGTTATAGTAGAACGTGAAGGCACAGTAAAATGATGATTGATTGCCTTACAAAAATATCGAAACCCCTCACGCTCCACAAAAGAGAAAGGCAATTCATCAACAATTATCATCCTAGCAAGTGCTTTTCTAGTGATTTCTTGATCAAACTCCCACAATGTTGGAACATTCACAATTTCAGTGGATCCATCTTCTTTAGTTATTGTTATGGACTCAAAGTCAAGCAATTTTTGTTTTATATCCATATTAGCAGGAGCTTTTTTACATCGTTGAGCATGATTTTTTAAAGGAGTAGTCCCATTTGTCCCTTTACAACCAATACGAGCTCCACAATGTTTACATATAGCCACATCAAGATCATCAACACAATCATCATAATGAACCCACCATTTAGATTTTTTCTTCCTAACACGTTAAGAAGTGGTATCACTTACATTAGGATGAACAGGAGGTTTTTTAGGCTTGTTTGAGGAGGCTGAAGTGCTGCCCTTCTTCCTCTTAGTTGGTGGATCCGTACATCTCTCAACTTCTTCCACACTTGCGCCTTCATCATCGGATATGCACACGTTCTCCATGTTTGTATCAATTTCATCATTGCTGTCGCTGAAAGTACTACATTATTGAGGAAAAGTGAATCAATTAAAATCAGTTAAAGCTTAAGACAAAGAACAACTACAAAACTGAAATTTTCAGTTGAACAAATCGAAAAATTCAGTCGAAACAACAACATTCAGTCGAACAAATCGAACCAGAGAAGAAAGAAATAAAAAATAAAAACGAAACAACAACATTCAGTTGAACAAATCGAAAAAATTTCAGCACTGAAATTTTCAGTCGAAAAATAAAAAACGAACCAGAGAAGTAAAAAATGAAACAACAACATTCAGTCGAACAAATCGAACCAGAGAAGTCGAAAAGATGGCAGAAATAAAAAAAAAACGAAAAAAAGGAAAAAGAATATGGCAAAATGCAGTAAAAAATTAAAACAACAATGATAGAAATCGAACAAAACGAAAAATAAGATGCAGTCGAAACTCGAAACAACAACAAAATCGAACAAATCGTACAAATCGAAGAACATTCTTCAGTATAAAATTAAAAAAACGAACACAGAAGTAAAAAAAAAAAAAAAACAACAAGAAAACACAGGAGAAGTCGAGAAGATGGCAGAAATAAAAAAAAAGGAAAAAGTGGACGGCAAAATGCAGTAAAAAATTAAAGAAGATGAAGTGAGATGAGAGAATTACCTCATTTACAGCGCCGGGAGTAGAGGAGCGTCGAAGATCTCGCCGCCTCGCCGGAATCTGGGCGTCAGTGGCACTGTGGCAGCAGCCTCGTGTGGAGAGTGTGAAGAGAGATGAGAGACGGCTCCTTGCCTCCTTGAACTTAGGGTTCAGTTTTTCGAATGACTCTTTTTTTCAGTTTAGAATGTTTTTGAGTAAGGCTGTTTAGGGTTTTTTTTTTTAAAAAAAATATACTTTTAAAATAAAACGGATATTTCGGATATCCGAAAACACAAAAAACGTGATCCGTATCCGATCCGATTTTGTTCGGATATCCGATCCGAGATATCCGAAACTCAAAAAAGGATTGGATATCCGATTTTTCGGATCGAATCGACCGGATCGCGGATCGGATCGGCCGGATCGGATCATTGTGAACAGCCCTAGACGAGTCCACCGCTTTCCTAATTAGGAAACAACTAAATCAAATAACCGGCGCTCCTTTAAGGTAATTATTGCACTTGAATTCACTTATTTACTTAAACTCATGTAATATGAATTTCGAGGCTGTTTTCGGACTCTTTTGTGTTTTATTATTTTTGTGGACGAAAGTAAGTAACAAGGATATGAACAACTCAACTATCTCGGTATGAATTGAACTAGGTTTGAAGAATAAAGCTATCTCGGCTAAATTCAATAGTGTTATTTTGCTATCTCGACAAAAACAACAATAATTCACAAGGAATAACTTTCATCAAAACTCAACTCTTTCTACTTTTATTATGGACTAGGCGTGTACTTATATAGGATGAGCAAATAACCTTGCCCTCCAAGCTATAATATGGCCGGATTTCCTAAGAAAGAGATAAGGAAACATTCCCCTTAAAACTAGCCTAGAATCTAGCACAACTTAAGGAAACAAGTGTTTTAGGAAAGCTTTGCAAAACTTTCCATAAAACTTACAAAATCACACGCCTAAACCTATACCTTATTACAACTCAGATTTTCGGCCAACTTATTACAACCAAACTGAAAATAAAAACAACCTAATGACATTAACTGATTTAACTAACAAACATAATAAAAGACATATTTGGTTACATGTAAAACCTTCACTTTAAGAGTAAAGTAAAACCATGCAACAATTCTAATAAAGCAAAAAAAAAAAATAGTTGGTGAAACAATCCATGCACGTATCATGCATCATCATGTACTTACTCAATTTAGCGAACACGAGTCAAATAGTCCAACTTTATTATATTACTCCATTAGTAGTTATTCAGCTAAATCCCTTTTCGAAACTCCACCTCAGTAATCTAGTCCACAATTAGTTAAACTATCTTCAATATTCTTTTTATTGATAGCAGTGTCTAATTAATTCCGTTTCTAACTTCTTGTGAGAACTAATTAAGTTATTAAATTTCATAGCCTAGTTAGGTGATTCTTCTTTATAACACTATTAAACAACTCCAATCATATTATATACTCTTTTCATAAACTAATTATTTATGAGTACACCTTATTGTAGACTTTCATCTAATTGAACACCTTCTTAGAATTATACTCAATCATATTATATACTCTTTTCATAAACTAATTATTCATGAGTACACCTTACATTCGTAATTCATGAATCAACTCCAACTTCTGGAACTATAGTAGAAGATTCATAAGTGCAAATCCCTCACAGTGCTACACAAGAAACCTTTATAAGTTAAATATAATTACCTTCACCAAGTTACTTACATCCTTCCATTACAAACTAATTAAATGAAACCTCTCAAGCTAACTCTAACAATTTGAACAGTAATGATTAAAGAAGTTCTTATCAAATTTTTACACAAAGAAGCTAGGTGACTATTCCTTAACAAGTTCCCCTTCACTTAACTAATTGATAACAAAACATGCCTCAACCATACCAAATCAATAATATTCATGCTGTTAAAAGTACTCTTAAAACACTAAGCTATTCATGAACATTCTAACAAAATTGGAACCTTTCAATTACAAGAACTAAGATATTGAAACTGAACTAAGGAAATTACTTCCTAGAATAAGATTCAATCCATAAATTGAATTTCCTAGCAGCACAAATATAAATATTGAAACCAATTCAACAATATAAACATTTTACACAAATCTTTCAATACAACTAATTAACATGATTAACTGAGAAGGAAGGGAAGGAAAATGAGTTTGGTACCTTTCAACCACCACAACAAGAGGTGACAGCAAGGTGAGGAGAGAGAAACAAGACGTCGGTCGGACGGTGGCAGCACCACCACTACCTGTAGCAGCAGCAAGACAACGACGAAGAGAGGATAGCAGCGTTAAGCGGCAGCGACACAACCCAACAACCACAAGAGATGGAAATCGTGGTGACGAGCGGCTGCGAGTGGCACCGACACCATGAAGCGAAATAACACCACCCACAAACAACAAAACAACTACTACAACACCAGCACAACAACATCGATGCGAGCAGGGGGAAAAGGAAGCTCTGGCGAGCTTCGGGAACGCCAGTGAGGCAATAGCGGGCATGGGAGAGAGAGAGAGTCGAGGTGAGGGAAAGTTGTCTCACGAGGGAGATCAGGGATAGAGTTAGGAAATGGGTTTTGGGGTGACCGACAATAAAAATAAAAAGGGATTTGGGATTTTACTTTCCACATAGGGTAAGGAGATAAGAATTACAAACCCGACTTGGTTTCCAATTTTGAGCCAAATACCACTTAACTAAAATTTGAACGCTTAAAATTCAAAATACTAATAATAAGAAAGATTTCATAAAATTTAAATATATTACAAATACGATGACTAAAATCTCTCATTTAAATCAAATAAAAATAATAAAATCTGAAACATAATTAACTTAATAAATATAATTAGCGTTAAATAAACGCTTTTAAAAATAAGCCTATTACACCGGCGCTCGAAACAACCGTCGAGATCTTCTTCAACCGTCGACATCTGAAGCAAACGCAGAAGAGGAGATTCAACCTTCGACATCTAAAGCAAACACAGAAGATTCAACCATTGAACGCTCTTCAGCGAGATCTTCTCTCGCCACTAGTTCTTCTTTCTACTGCGAGGGAGATCTTCGCTCGACCTCGCCGGCGGAGTAGTGTCGTCCTCGCTCTACTGTGCCTGCTCTTCTTGGTTCTTTCTTTTTGTATTTTTATTTTTTCATTTTTATTATTTTTATTTAGATCTGATGTTTTAGTATTGTATTTTTTTGTTTTTATTTTTTTTGAATAAATTATGTTAAGAGTTCATAATTTAGTTTAATTTCCAGTTTAATTTTGGAATGTATGTGAAATTTTGGTTTTTGATGTTGATTTCATTTTCCAGATCTGGTTTACGTTTCATAGTTTCGTTTGCCAATCCATCAAACATGCCAATTTTTTTTAGACCAAAAAAAAAAATATTACTGCGGTTTTGGGCCAAATCCGCAGCAATAGGTTGACATTGTAAAGCCTCTTATGTGTCACCTATTGTTGCGGTTCTATAACTGCAGCAATAGATTTACCCCAATTGCTTCGCCTTGATTTGCGGCGGTACGAAATCTGCAGCCATAAGCCTCTTAGAAACCGCATCAATATTATATCATTCTACTAGTGAATCCTAATGCTTATTGCAAATATCACCAAGGGAATGGGCATCTAACATCCGTGTGTTGGGCCTTAAAGAATGCTCTACAGGATATGGTTGATAATGGTAGACTTCCAACCCCGCCTACAGCAAAAGTTAGCAACAACAACAACCCCTTGGGCATCGTCTCAACAGTGTAGGGGGCTTAGTCATTTAGCGCTAGTTTCCTAGGTTGAGTCGGAGAGTCACTCCCGTAGCTCCTTTATTTCCTTTCCTATCGAGTCTATGTCATTTAGGACTTTAATATTTATCAGCCTTGTTCCATTTATTTCTAATTAATAAAATAATTGCATTTTCTTTTCATTTTCATTGGCCTTCTATCATTTTATTTATGCTTTGAGTTTGATGACGAAACTCAAATCAAATTGTTTTGAAAGACCTTGATTAATAATATAAAATGAAAAATACAAAAAAATCGAAAAAATGAAAAGTGGACATACTTTGGATTACGAGTTATCCTCTTCCTCCATCACCTTCCATAAGCCATCATACATAGACCATCCTCATGCAACCAAAACCAAAATAAAAAAAATCCCTTAAACCATTATCTCCATGATCCTTAGCCAAATAGCCTTCAAACCTTCCAATACCCAAATCCACAAAAAACTTGTGTGCAAGCCTCACTATATTAAAAAAAAGAAGATCAATGCCAGGCAACACAAAAAAGTGAAAAAAATTCAAAGTACGAAAAAAAGCAAGCATAAACAAAAGAAAACACACAGGACAAAAAGGAAAAAAAGCAAAGAGAAAAAAGCCAAAGGCAAAAAAATATAAGTCAAGCTAGGGGGCTTGCACACAAGTTCTACCCCCCTTTCAAATCCTTCAATCCATCAAAACCTTAACCATGTAATCCAAATCCATGATCCTACCTTAGCCCTACGAATTAAACCTTCATCAAAACCTCAAGCCTTAAATCTTTCAACCTTTCATCAAGCCTAACTCATCTCAAGGTATGTCCAAGCCCGCTAGGTTGAAAACCCAAAAGGGCGGCCTAGGCAAAATTTAAGGCACAAAAAAAAAGTTGAATAAGATCCAGAACTACGAATGGTCTGATTCCGCAAGGATACGTAGGAATCCTCGTCTCAAGGTCCGACCGCTTCAATACAATAATTTAATCAAGGTCTAATGGTTTGACTTTCTAGAATTTAGGAGCATACTCTTTCTAGATCCCGACATTGACTCGAGTATGAACCTAGCCATGTCAAAAAATTTCCCCACATACATCTATATGAGTCACAAAATTTAAACTTTTTATTTTTCAATCCAAACTCTCATTTTCCCTGAAGGACTCTCCGATGATTCCATGATCTGTGGCGATATTTGACTTTATCTATATCAACTCCCCAAAGAAGAATCCCCAGTGAAGAACTCTGTTCATACTCAATACAGATCAAGTACATTCCAATCTAGGCTCAAAATGCCTAATTCAAGACAAGCTTACCCAAAGTGGGGGTTTCCTATTATGTGGTGGTTCCTATCAAACTCCCAATGAGTTGTAATATGCGAATCTTACTTGCGGACCCCTATTCATTGCGAAAATAATTTTTGAAAAAATATCATACCTCTCTACCTATCCAGACCTTCTAATCTAGCATAACCCTGACCTTGCATTATATTTCATCTCTTCCTTAGCTTTGCATAACCCTTACCCTTGCATAGCGTCTCATGCATCCTTAGAGAGTCTAAGTTTGCATTATTGCATCATTATGTGCATTATTATCAAAGTTGTTTGCACCTATATGCTAACATCTTGTCCTGTAGATAATCAGATTACTTGTATTTATCGTCTTGCATACTAACTTTGTTTTGCAGAAACCGGCGATATATAGATCAGTTCTAAACTGCAAAGCATTTAGAATCGTTCTCCGTCCCGACACCGTATACTTTGACTTTCGGTCTTCTGAACCTCAGTCAAAGTGGGGGCTTCATGCAAGGGAGCAATCCAACCTATTGGTCCCACTCAAGACCCTGCACCTGAGAATAGGTCCAAGAAGTGGAATCACTAGTAAAATAATTATATATTGCTGCTATTGAATTGATGTGGTTTTACCCATAGGCAGCAATAATGTGCGAGAAAATTGAAAAAGCCTAAAAAAATAACCTATTGCTGCGTTTCCTTATAAAAACCGCAGCAATAGACTTTCTTAATTAATAGTAGAAGGCGCCTAGGGTTTTCCTTGTTAAGTTGGTGGACTGGGTGAGCGCCGTTTTTAACTTTTATCCATCTACCTTCGTTCTCTCTCCTCACTCCTTCAACCCTCTCTTCGTTCATCTCCTTCGTTCTCTCTCCTCACTCCTTCGACCTTCTCTTATTTCTCATTCTTCAATCCTTCGTTCTCTCCTTACTCCTTCGAATATATTTCTCCTTCTTCGGCCGTTCAGATCACCATTCTTCAGTCCTTTGTTCTCTCTCCTCACTCCTACGAATAAGTTTCTCCTTCGTCGGCCGTTCAGATCACTAGACAAATACGAAGACTCCTTTATCGGCCGTTTGAAGTCCGACGCTCGTCACTCGACCGCAAGAACTCCGGCTGTAACTGCCCGGATTCTCCCGACTAGCTTGCAGAGAATTAATCACAGCGGAAGAGACTCTAATCGAGATAACCAGGAATATTACCATCACACTCACCGAACTACATCAGAGAGTGTGGAACTCAAATCCCATCTTTATTCACTGTAATTAACTATTACAACAACGCCATGATTCTCATACTCTACCTAATATATTCCTATAGAAAATCCGGCAGAGTTTCCTTTGAAAATAGGACAACCCTTAAGCGGGAAATAATTTTAACCTGTTTATAATTTCAATAAATAAAATAATCCAACTCCAAAACTCAACAACCTCAACGCTTTCGCGGAGCAACAACCAACATAGAATCAGGAGCACTAACGACTCTTAAATACATAAACGAATAATAAATAGTTATTGATTAACTGTTACGAAGTCGAGCATTCTCGCCTCGAAAACAAATACAACACTACACGTAGTCTTCCAGTGCATAATAGCATCAACTCCTAAAAGAACAAGTCACGGCTCCAACCTGAAATATTTAGGATACTGCCACCCACCAAGTGACAGGCCACATAAATGACAAAACAACATACACCAACATTCACATTAAGGGCATATGCTGAGTACTAAACCTGTAAAGAGATTAACACATGCTTTGGTGGCTTTTACTTGAAAACGACTTAACGATCTACATAATCATAATAACCGCATCTGTTATAATATGCTTAGCATCCACTCTTGTTGAATATCCTTATTCAATCATTCCTTTTATTGTACATCAACATTCACATTAAGGACATATTTTTACATTACAACAAACACAACAAGGCATCTCCAAGGAGTCACAACATGGACATATTTTAGATATCTTAATAAGTTACCTTTCAACATATCACGATTCCTTATAAGGAATCTGAGTTTTCCAACTTTGATATAAGCAATATACATTATTCCCTTTAATCGATTTCTTAGCGGAAATCCAAACTTTTACTTTCATATTCTATCAATTATTTTCTTATACTGTTATAAACAAACCCTTATTGGACAATAAATAACATAACAACTTTCACTATAACGATTCCTTATCGAGAATCCAATATCAAGATACGATTCCTTACCAGGAATCCAATAACAAGATACGATTCTTTATCGGGAATCCAACATCAGTATAACTTATCATGATATGCTTCCTTATCAGGAAACCAATATCGATATTCATATTCAAAACTGAATAAACATTCATTGCATTACCTGATATGATTCCTCACTAATAGAATTTTTGCTTATTGCTGCAGTGGAATTACTGCGGTTTTACCCATACGCAGCAATAAACCACGTCAAAAGAAAAGGTAAAATAGAAAATACACCTATTGTTGCGGTTCCTAGCCAAAACTGCAGCAATAGATGTCAACGGGAAAAAATTTCAAATTAAGTTGACTGTTTGACCAATTCTATTGCTGCGGTTTCCAGCCGAAACCGCATCAATAAATTAAAATATTATTTTAATCTATTGCTGCGGTTCCTACAAAAAACCGCAGCAATAGACTTTATGATTTAATAAAACACGATCAGTGGCAGTTAGGGTTCTCCTCTCACCTTTTAATTCTCTCACTCTCTCAGCCGTTTTCTCACTCTTTCACCTTCTATCCTCTCACTCTCCTCTCATCCTCTCATCTCTCATCTCGCCGGCATCTTGGAAATCGTTCCAACAACAAATCCTCGCAACTTTATCTTATCTCACATCATCAATCTCGCTCAGCATCACCGAAATCGTCTCGCATCATCAATCACCGTCGTTCCATCACGCCACTCATCTCTCATCTCTCATCTCTCTCGCCGGTCTTCATCTCTCTCGCCGTTCTTCATCTGCTCGCCATTCTTCATCTGCTCGCCGGCATCTTCAAAGAATCGAGATCTTGGCGTTGGTCGTTCTTGGCTCGTCTCCAGATCTCGGTGTTGGTCACCGTCGCCCAGATCTCGGCATTGGTCGCCGTCTCCATAAACTCTTCTCGATCTTGGCAAGTTTTTTCGTTTTTGTTTCTTATTTTTTTGGTTTTAGTTTCTTAGTTTTCTAGTTTGTTTTTGTTAGATTTATTTTTTTCGTTTGTTTTTCTTAGATTTAGTTTTTAATTTTCGTTTGTTCTTAGATTTAGTTTTATGATTCATTTGTTCTTAGTTTCTTAGATTTAATTTTCTTAGATCTTGGCAGTAGCTATGTTTGTATGATGCAGTGAGTTTGTTTTTTAGTTTGTTTTTATATTGTGAATATAATTTTGATTGTAGATATATTTTGGTATCTTCATTTGAAAAATTGTCATGCGATAATATTCTTGTTATCGCAGTTGATTTATAATTGCCAGAATTTCAAAGTTTTTTTTTTGTTTTTTACCTACCTATTATTGTTGGTAGTCCTACCAAAAACCGCAGCAATAGACTTCATTTTTTTATTAAAAAACACACCTGTTGCTGTGGTTTTGGGTAGGATCCGTAGCAATAGGTTGCTCTATTGTTGCGGTTAAAAACCGCAGCAATAGGTAATTACCCATTGATGCGCCCTTAATTGCGGCGCGACAAAAACTGCAGTAATAGGCCACTTAATGACCGCCGCAATTAGCTTTTATTCTACTAGTGCCTTAGCTTATCGGGAATCCAATATCGAATCAACTTACCATGATACGATTCCTTATCGGGAATCCAATATCGAAACAACTTACCATGATAGGATTCCTTATCAGGAATCCAATATCGAAACAACTTTCATAATTCAAGATAACTTTCTTTTAAACAGGGGGAAAGAGAACGCGGCGGAGGAGACAAAACTTACACTCCGACAGTGGGGGTCGTCACCCAACCATTCGCTTTACTTTTGGCCAATAACCGCGACTAGTCCGTAGTTCATTTTCCACTGATTAAATCAGCCATCCACAGCTTTTGATTACCTGATATATCGCCCGATTATCGCCCCATAGAGCAATGGGCAGGTTTCCAAGTGGGGCCCCCAAGGTTCACAGTCTATGGGGCACTGTTCGTGTCACCTCATCCGTCGACTCATGAGGCTACTTTCCCCTTTAGATTCCTTTTGGTCATCATTCATATCTCAATCAGATCATTCTTGTAGCTCATCCAATACTTTTAATGATTCTTAACAAGAAACCTTTGAGACCCATAACTCGAAACCAACGTGTAAGCTATATCTATATATTCATATAATATACGAAACAACATATCTTTAGAATGACTCCAATTCCAAATCTGATTAACCATGAAACTATAATTAGGACAATTAATAAACAATCATTTTTTACAATAACCACCACGATAACAAGAGGTCTCTATGTTACAATTAATAAACAATCATTTATACTCTTGCATATATATATATATATATATATATATATATATATATATATCTTATACTCTTTTACACTTCATACTTGTCAATCCACATTTATCTCAACGATAATAACAATAGTTATCAACTACCAACAACAATTACAATAGGTTTCTCTCTTATAATTAACTAAAGAGAGTTAACTTAAGCACCATACTCTAGGTTCATTAGTCAAAGGTTGATTAAAAGTAACTAAATATGGTCGATGTTATACCATTAGCTGAATTCTAATTAACATAATCAACAATGGATCCATCTACGAACCATACTCACACTTACAATGACGAGTCTAGGGTTGTTCATTTCGGATATCCGATCCGATCCGATCCGAAATTTTTGGATCGGTAAAATAGCGATCCGAATCTGATCCGAAAAAAATCGGATATCCGAAATTTTCGGATCGGATAACGGATATCCGAAATTTTTAAGAGTTGTTTTTTTCGTTTTTAAAAGTTTTTCATTGCTGTTTTTTTTTTTGCAATTTTGGGCCAACACTAATGTTACAAAAGGCCCATATTAGGATATTACTAGTACTATATTAGCCACCAAACCCATGGCAACTTCTAACTTCTAAGTAGTAATTAAATATTTAAATGTAGTATATATACATTATGCAATCTAATAATATATACATCATTGCATATTTGGCTTCTCCATGGTAATCCACACATCATAATTAATTCATCAAAGTTCTAGTAGAGTTTCAACATCCAAGTTCTAGTAGAGTTTCAACATCCAAGTTAACACACTAATACAAATTACAAATAAAGTTAACAAATTTAAAAGTCCCATATAGTTTCACCACCATAAAAAAGCTCATAAGTCTAATAAACTTGTAGGTCATTCAAAAGTATCCAATGACTCATCAATATCAATGGTTGGTTGCTCCATAGTCAAATCTTTCATACCTACAAAACAAATATCACAACAAAGAAAATGTTAGTATTAGTATTAAGTAAAAAAAAATTAAAGTACAATAATTGTGATTAAACTTACCATCCTCCATGTTCTCCAACACAAGCAAACTTTCCTCTATTATAAGAGGCTCATGAGAAGTTCGAAGCCAATCTTGAGCACATATAATTGCCTCCGCCATTCTTGGAGTCAATGAGGTACGAAATGAATCAAGTACACGTCCTCCGGTGCTAAAAGCACTCTCCGGAAACAACGGTTGAAACGGGAATAGCAAGTATATCTCTAGCCATGAGTTGAAGGATGGGATATGTCTTATTCCTATCCCTCCACCATTGTAATATATCAAAGTTGGCATCTTTCAACTCACAATCATCACTCAAGTATTTCTCCAACTCATTTTTCCTCTCACTAGTTTCCATACCACCCTTTTCTCTTTGATACTTAAGTGTCATGAATTCCTCAAAATCCATCACTCTCTTCTTTTGTCCACTCACACCATTATTCAAGTTTGGAGTAGAAGAAGATGAACTTTTTTCTTTCCCTTTGCTCTTTGATGAAGGTATGGAAGATGCATAAGAATCAAACAAATCACGCAAAGTAACCCTTATTTTTAGTGATAAAAGGCTACCTTGTTCACTCCCATAAGAAGATTCAACAACCCAATCAACATAACTCAACTTGTGCCTTGGATCAAGGACTAATGCAACAAACATCAAAATATTGAGATTATTAACATTCCCCCAATATTTGTCATATTTCACTTTCATTTGTCCGGCCATGTTTTTTATGCCTTCATCTTCATCTAGACAATATTGTGAAAGCATAGTTCCAACACCAAAAGCATCATGCACATAAGAATTTGCAGTCACATAGCGAGATCCAGACAACCTCAATGTAGCATCATAAAAAATTTGCAAAAAAGGCAAAAGGGAATCAACTTTCTTCCAATCATTCTCATCCGGCTTGCCACCAAATTTTCTAAGCTCTCTAACACATGCATTATCTCGAGAATGCAAGTTAGTAAAAGCTTTTTTAAATTTCATTGCAGATTCAAGCATCAAATAAGTTGAATTCCATCGAGTATCAACATCCAAACACACAAGACTCTTAGTTTCCAAACTCTCTTCATGTGCACAAGCCTTAAATTTCTTAAGTCTAGCCGGAGAAGACCTAACATATCTCACACTACCACGAACTTTCACAATGGAACTATCAAGTTCTTTCAATCCATCTCTCACAACCAAATTAAGTATGTGAGCCACACATCTCATATGTAAATAATCACCATTTAACACACTAGTTTGATGATGGTTCATTCTTCTTTTCAAATATTGGATAGCTAAATCATTTGAGCTAGCATTATCCACGATCCCGATCAATATTCTCTTGATTTCCCATTCATTCAAATATTTTTCAACCGCCCTACCAATGATTTCCCCACTATGACCAACAAACAGGACAAAAATTAATGATCCTTTTATGCAACTTCCAATTTTCATCAATAAAATGAGCGGTGAGACACATATAACTCAAATTTTGTCCAGAGGTCCATGTATCAGTGGTAAGACAAACCCAAGAAGAAAGACCTTCAAAAAAATCTTTTAATTTCTTTCTTTCATCAATGAATAACTTATAACAATCTCTTGTTATAGTAGAACGTGAAGGCACAGCAAAATGATGATTGATTGCCTTACAAAAATATCGAAACCCCTCACGCTCCACAAAAGAGAAAGGCAATTCATCAACAATTATCATCCTAGCAAGTGCTTTTCTAGTGATTTCTTGATCAAACTCCCACAATGTTGGAACATTCACAATTTCAGTGGATCCATCTTCTTTAGTTATTGTTATGGACTCAAAGTCAAGCAATTTTTGTTTTATATCCATATTAGCAGGAGCTTTTTTACATCGTTGAGCATGATTTTTTAAAGGAGTAGTCCCATTTGTCCCTTTACAACCAATACGAGCTCCACAATGTTTACATATAGCCACATCAAGATCATCAACACAATCATCATAATGAACCCACCATTTAGATTTTTTCTTCCTAACACGTTGAGAAGTGGTATCACTTACATTAGGATGAACAGGAGGTTTTTTAGGCTTGTTTGAGGAGGCTGAAGTGCTGCCCTTCTTCCTCTTAGTTGGTGGATCCGTACATCTCTCAACTTCTTCCACACTTGCAGCTTCATCATCAGATATGCACACGTTCTCCATGTTTGTATCAATTTCATCATTCTTTGCCATTGAAAGTACTACATTATTGAGGAAAAGTGAATCAATTAAAATCAGTTAAAACTTAAGACAAAGAACAACTACAAAACTGAGATTTTCAGTTGAACAAATCGAAAAATTCAGTCGAAACAACAACATTCAGTCGAACAAATCGAACCAGAGAAGAAAGAAATAAAAAATAAAAACGAAACAACAACATTCAGTTGAACAAATCGAAAAAATTTCAGCACTGAAATTTTCAGTCGAAAAATAAAAAACGAACCAGAGAAGTAAAAAATGAAACAACAACATTCAGTCGAACAAATCGAACCAGAGAAGTCGAAAAGATGGCAGAAATAAAAAAAAACGAAAAAAAGGAAAAAGAATATGGCAAAATGCAGCAAAAAATTAAAACAACAATGATAGAAATCGAACAAAATGAAAAATAAGATGCAGTTGAAACTCGAAACAACAACAAAATCGAACAAATCGAAGAACATTCTTCAGTATAAAATTAAAAAAACGAACACAGAAGTAAAAAAAAAAGAAACAACAAGAAAACACAGGAGAAGTCGAGAAGATGGCAGAAATAAAAAAAAAAGGAAAAAGTGGACGGCAAAATGCAGTAAAAAATTAAAGAAGATGAAGTGAGATGAGAGAATTACCTCATTTACAGCGCCGGGAGTAGAGGAGCGTCGAAGATCTCGCCGCCTCGCCGGAATCTGGGCGTCAGTGGCACTGTGGCAGCAGCCTCGTGTGGAGAGTGTGAAGAGAGATGAGAGACGGCTCCTTGCCTCCTTGAACTTAGGGTTCAGTTTTTCGAATGACTCTTTTTTTCAGTTTAGAATGTTTTTGAGTAAGGCTGTTTAGGGTTTTTTTTTTTTTTAAAAATATACTTTTAAAATAAAACGGATATTTCGGATATCCGAAAACACAAAAAACGTGATCCGTATCCGATCCGATTTTGTTCGGATATCCGATCTGAGATATCCGAAACTCAAAAAAACGGATCGGATATCCGATTTTTCGGATCGAATCGACCGGATCGCGGATCGGATCGACCGGATCGGATCATTGTGAACAACCCTAGACGAGTCCACCGCTTTCCTAATTAGGAAACAACTAAATCAAATAACCGGCGCTCCTTTAAGGTAATTATCGCACTTGAATTCACTTATTTACTTAAACTCATGTAATATGAATTTCGAGGCTGTTTTCGGACTCTTTTGTGTTTTATTATTTTTGTGGACGAAAGTAAGTAACAAGGATATGAACAACTCAACTATCTCGGTATGAATTGAACTAGGTTTGAAGAATAAAGCTATCTCGGCTAAATTCAATAGTGTTATTTTGCTATCTCGACAAAAACAACAATAATTCACAAGGAATAACTTTCATCAAAACTCAACTCTTTCTACTTTTATTATGGACTAGGCGTGTACTTATATAGGATGAGCAAATAACCTTGCCCTCCAAGCTATAATATGGCCGGATTTCCTAAGAAAGAGATAAGGAAACATTCCCCTTAAAACTAGCCTAGAATCTAGCACAACTTAAGGAAACAAGTGTTTTAGGAAAGCTTTGCAAAACTTTCCATAAAACTTACAAAATCACACGCCTAAACCTATACCTTATTACAACTCAGATTTTCGGCCAACTTATTACAACCAAACTGAAAATAAAAACAACCTAATGACATTAACTGATTTAACTAACAAACATAATAAAAGACATATTTTTGGTTACATGTAAAACCTTCACTTTAAGAGTAAAGTAAAACCATGCAACAATTCTAATAAAGCAAAAAAAAAATAGTTGGTGAAACAATCCATGCACGTATCATGCATCATCATGTACTTACTCAATTTAGCGAACACGAGTCAAATAGTCCAACTTTATTATATTACTCCATTAGTAGTTATTCAGCTAAATCCCTTTTCAGAAACTCCACCTCAGTAATCTAGTCCACAATTAGTTAAACTATCTTCAATATTCTTTTTATTGATAGCAGTGTCTAATTAATTCCGTTTCTAACTTCTTGTGAGAACTAATTAAGTTATTAAATTTCATAGCCTAGTTAGGTGATTCTTCTTTATAACACTATTAAACAACTCCAATCATATTATATACTCTTTTCATAAACTAATTATTTATGAGTACACCTTATTGTAGACTTTCATCTAATTGAACACCTTCTTAGAGTTATACTCAATCATATTATATACTCTTATCATAAACTAATTATTCATGAGTACACCTTACATTCGTAATTCATGAATCAACTCCAACTTCTGGAACTATAGTAGAAGATTCATAAGTGCAAATCCCTCACAGTGCTACACAAGAAACCTTTATAAGTTAAATATAATTACCTTCACCAAGTTACTTACATCCTTCCATTACAAACTAATTAAATGAAACCTCTCAAGCTAACTCTAACAATTTGAACAGTAATGATTAAAGAAGTTCTTATCAAATTTTTACACAAAGAAGCTAGGTGACTATTCCTTAACAAGTTCCCCTTCACTTAACTAATTGAACTACAAAACATGCCTCAACCATACCAAATCAATAATATTCATGCTGTTAAAAGTACTCTTAAAACACTAAGCTATTCATGAACATTCTAACAAAATTGGAACCTTTCAATTACAAGAACTAAGATATTGAAACTGAACTAAGGAAATTACTTCCTAGAATAAGATTTAATCCATAAATTGAATTTCCTAGCAGCACAAATATAAATATTGAAACCAATTCAACAATATAAACATTTTACACAAATCTTTCAATACAACTAATTAACATGATTAAGCGAGAAGGAAGGGAAGGAAAATGAGTTTGGTACCTTTCAACCACCACAACAAGAGGTGGCAGCAAGGTGAGGAGAGAGAAACAAGACGTCGGTCGGACGGTGGCAGCACCACCACTACCGTAGCAGCAGCAACACAACGACGAAGAGAGGATAGCGGCGTTAAGCGGCGGCGACGCAACCCAACAACCACAAGAGATGGAAATCGTGGTGACGAGCGGCTGCGAGTGGCACCGACACCATGAAGCGAAATAGCACCACCCACAAACAACAAAACAACTACTACAACACCAGCACAACAACATCGATGCGAGCAGGGGGAAAAGGAAGCTCCGGCGAGCCGGGAACGCCGATGAGGCAATAGCGGGCATGGGAGAGAGAGAGTCGAGGTGAGGGGAAAGTTGTCTCACGAGGGAGATCGGGGGATAGAGTTAGGAAATGGGTTTTGGGGTGACCGACAATAAAAATAAAAAGGGATTTGGGATTTTACTTTCCACATAGGGTAAGGAGATAAGAATTAGAAACCCGACTTGGTTTCCTATTTTGAGCCAAATACCACTTAACTAAAATTTGAACGCTTAAAATTCAAAATACATATAATAAGAAAGATTTCATAAAATTTAAATATATTACAAATACGATGACTAAAATCTCTCATTTAAATCAAATAAAAATAATAAAATCTGAAACATAATTAACTTAATAAATATAATTAGCGTTAAATAAACGCTTTTAAAAATAAGCCTATTACACCGGCGCTCGAAACAACCGTCGAGATCTTCTTCAACCGTCGACATCTGAAGCAAACGCAGAAGAGGAGATTCAACCTTCGACATCTAAAGCAAACACAGAAGAGGAGATTCAACCATTGAACGCTCTTCAGCGAGATCTTCTCTCGCCACCAGTTCTTCTTTCTATTGCGAGGGAGATCTTCGCTCGACCTCGCCGGCGGAGTAGTGTCGTCCTCGCTCTACTGTGCCTGCTCTTCTTGGTTCTTTCTTTTTGTATTTTTATTTTTTCATTTTTATTATTTTTATTTAGATCTGATGTTTTAGTATTGTATTTTTTCGTTTTTATTTTTTTTGAATAAATTATGTTAAGAGTTCATAATTTAGTTTAATTTCCAGTTTAATTTTGGAATGAATGTGAAATTTTGGTTTTTGATGTTGATTTCATTTTCCAGATCTGGTTTACGTTTCATAGTTTCGTTTGCCAATCCATCAAACATGCCAATTTTTTTTAGACCAAAAAAAAAAAAAATATTACTGCGGTTTTGGGCCAAATCCGCAGCAATAGGTTGACATTGTAAAGCCTCTTATGTGTAACCTATTGTTGCGGTTCTATAACTGCAGCAATAGATTTACCCCAATTGCTTCGCCTTGATTTGCGGCGGTACGAAATCCGCAGCCATAAGCCTCTTAGAAACCGCATCAATATTATATCATTCTACTAGTGAATCCTAATGCTTATTGCAAATATCACCAAGGGAATGGGCATCTAACATCCGTGTGTTGGGCCTAAAAGAATGCTCTACAGGATATGGTTGATAATGGTAGACTTCCAACCCCGCCTACAACAAAAGTTAGCAACAACAACAACCCCTTGGGCATCGTCTCAACAGTGTAGGGGGCTTAGTCATTTAGCGCTAGTTTCCTAGGTTGAGTCGGAGAGTCACTCCCGTAGCTCCTTTATTTCCTTTCCTATCGAGTCTATGTCATTTAGGACTTTAATATTTATCAGCCTTGTTCCATTTATTTCTAATTAATAAAATAATTGCATTTTCTTTTCATTTTCATTGGCCTTCTATCATTTTATTTATGCTTTGAGTTCGATGATGAAACTCAAATCAAATTGTTTTTAAAGACCTTGATTAATAATATAAAATGAAAAATACAAAAAAATCGAAAAAATGAAAAGTGGACATACTTTGGATTACGAGTTATCCTCTTCCTCCATCACCTTCCATAAGCCATCATACATAGACCATCCTCATGCAACCAAAACCAAAATAAAAAAAATCCCTTAAACCATTATCTCCATGATCCTTAGCCAAATAGCCTTCAAACCTTCCAATACCCAAATCCACAAAAAACTTGTGTGCAAGCCTCACTATATTAAAAAAAAGAAGATAAATGCCAGGCACCACAAAAAAGTGAAAAAATTCAAAGTACGAAAAAAGCAAGCATAAACAAAAGAAAACACACAGGACAAAAAGGAAAAAAAGCAAAGAGAAAAAAGCCAAAGGCAAAAAAAATATAAGTCAAGCTAGGGGGCTTGCACACAAGTTCTACCCCCCTTTCAAATCCTTCAATCCATCAAAACCTTAACCATGTAATCCAAATCCATGATCCTACCTTAGCCCTACGAATTAAACCTTCATCAAAACCTCAAGCCTTAAATCTTTCAACCTTTCATCAAGCCTAACTCATCTCAAGGTATGTCCAAGCCCGCTAGGTTGAAAACCCAAAAGGGCGGCCTAGGCAAAATTTAAGGCACAAAAATAAAGTTGAATAAGATCTAGAACTACGAATGGTCTGATTCCGCAAGGATACGTAGGAATCCTCGTCTCAAGGTCCGACCGCTTCAATACAATAATTTAATCAAGGTCTAATGGTTTGACTTTCTAGAATTCAGGAGCATACTCTTTCTAGATCCCGATATTGACTCGAGTATGAACCTAGCCATGTCAAAAAATTTCCCCACATACATCTATATGAGTCACAAAATTTAAACTTTTTATTTTTCAATCCAAACTCTCATTTTCCCTGAAGGACTCTCCGATGATTCCATGATCTGTGGCGATATTTGACTTTATCTATATCAACTCCCCAAAGAAGAATCCCCAGTGAAGAACTCTGTTCATACTTAATACAGATCAAGTACATTCCAATCTAGGCTCAAAATGACTAATTCAAGACAAGCTTACCCAAAGTGGGGGTTTCCTATTATGTGGTGGTTCCTATCAAACTCCCAAAGAGTTGTAATATGCGAATCTTACTTGCGGACCCCGATTCATTGCGAAAATAATTTTTGAAAAAAATATCATACCTCTCTACCTATCCAGACCTTCTAATCTAGCATAACCCTGACCTTGCATTATATTTCATCTCTTCCTTAGCTTTGCATAACCCTTACCCTTGCATAGCGTCTCATGCATCCTTAGAGAGTCTAAGTTTGCATTATTGCATCATTATGTGCATTATTATCAAAGTTGTTTGCACCTATATGCTAACATTTTGTCCTGTAGGTAATCAGATTACTTGTATTTATCGTCTTGCATACTAACTTTGTTTTGCAGAAACCGGCGATATATAGATCAGATCTAAACTGCAAAGCATTTAGAATCGTTCTCCGTCCCGACACCGTATACTTTGACTTTCGGTCTTCTGAACCTCAGTCAAAGTGGGGGCTTCATGCAAGGGAGCAATCCAACCTATTGGTCCCACTTAAGACCCTGCACCTGAGAATAGGTCCAAGAAGTGGAAACACTAGGAAAATAATTATATATTGCTGCTATTGAATTGCTGTGGTTTTACCCATAGGCAGCAATAATGTGCGAGAAAATTGAAAAAAGCCTTAAAAAATAACCTATTGCTGCGTTTCCTTATAAAAACCGCAGCAATAGACTTTCTTAATTAATAGTAGAAGGCGCCTAGGGTTTTCCTTGTTAAGTTGGTGGACTGGGTGAGCGCCGTTTTTAACTTTTATCCATCTACCTTCGTTCTCTCTCCTCACTCCTTCAACCCTCTCTTCGTTCATCTCCTTCGTTCTCTCTCCTCACTCCTTCGACCTTCTCTTATTTCTCGTTCTTCAATCCTTCGTTCTCTCCTTACTCCTTCGAATATATTTCTCCTTCTTCGGCCGTTCAGATCACCATTCTTCAGTCCTTTGTTCTCTCTCCTCACTCCTTCGAATAAGTTTCTCCTTCGTCGGCCGTTCAGATCACTAGACAAATACGAAGACTCCTTCATCGGCCGTTTGAAGTCCAACGCTCGTCACTCGACCGCAAGAACTCCGGTTGTAACTGCCCGGATTCTCCCGACTAGCTTGCAGAGAATTAATCACAGCGGAAGAGACTCTAATCGAGATAACCAGGACTATTACCATCACACTCACCGAACTACATCAGAGAGTGTGGAACTCAAATCCCAACTTTATTCACTGTAATTAACTATTACAACAACGCCATGATTCTCAAACTCTACCTAATATATTCCTATAGAAAATCCGGCAGAGTTTCCTTTGAAAATAGGACAACCCTTAAGCGGGAAATAATTTAAACCTGTTTATAATTTCAATAAATAAAATAATCCAACTCCAAAACTCAACAACCTCAACGCTTTCGCGGAGCAACAACCAACATAGAATCAGGAGCACTAACGACTCTTAAATACATAAACGAATAATAAATAGTTATTGATTAACTGTTACGAAGTCGAGCATTCTCGCCTCGAAAACAAATACAACACTACAAGTAGTCTTCCAGTGCATAATAGCATCAACTCCTAAAAGAACAAGTCACGGCTCCAACCTGAAATATTTAGGATACTGCCACCCACCAAGTGACAGGCCACATAAATGACAAAACAACATACACCAACATTCACATTAAGGGCATATGCTGAGTACTAAACCTGTAAAGAGATTAACACATGCTTTGGTGGCTTTTACTTGAAAACGACTTAACGATCTACATAATCATAATAACCGCATCTGTTATAATATGCTTAGCATCCACTCTCGTTGAATATACGTTGAATATCCTTATTCAATCATTCCTTTTATTGTACATCAACATTCACATTAAGGACATATTTTTACATTACAACAAACACAACAAGGCATCTCCAAGGAGTCACAACATGGACATATTTTAGATATCTTAATAAGTTACCTTTCAACATATCACGATTCCTTATAAGGAATATGAGTTTTCCAACTTTGATATAAGCAATATACATTATTCCCTTTAATCGATTTCTTAGCGGAAATCCAAACTTTTACTTTCATATTCTACCAATTATTTTCTTATACTGTTATAAACAAACCCTTATTAGACAATAAATAACATAACAACTTTCACTATAATGATTCCTTATCGAGAATCCAATATCAAGATACGATTCCTTACCAGGAATCCAATAACAAGATATGATTCTTTATCGGGAATCCAACATCAGTATAACTTATCATGATATGCTTCCTTATCAGGAAACCAATATCGATATTCATATTCAAAACTGAATAAACATTCATTGCATTACCTGATATGATTCCTCACTAATAGAATTTTTGCTTATTACTGCGGTGGAATTACTGCGGTTTTACCCATACGCAGCAATAAACCACGTCAAAAGAAAAGGTAAAATAGAAAATACACCTATTGTTGCGGTTCCTAGCCAAAACTGCAGCAATAGATGTCAACGGGAAAAAATTTCAAATTTGGTTGACTGTTTGACCAATTCTATTGCTGCAGTTTCCAGCCGAAACCGCATCAATAAATTAAAATATTATTTTAATCTATTGCTGCGGTTCCTATAAAAAACCGTAGCAATAGACTTAATGATTTAATAAAACACGCTCAGTGGCAGTTAGGGTTCTCCTCTCACCTTTTACTTCTCTCACTCTCTCAGCCGTTTTCTCACTCTCTCACCTTCTATCCTCTCACTCTCCTTTCATCCTCTCATCTCTCATCTCGCCGGCATCTTGGAAATTGTTCCAACAACAAATCCTCGCAACTTTATCTTATCTCACATCATCAATCTCGCTCAGCATCACCGAAATCGTCTCGCATCATCAATCACCGTCGCTCAATCACGCCACTCATCTCTCATCTCTCTCGCCGGTCTTCATCTCTCTCGCTGTTCTTCATCTGCTCGCCATTCTTCATCTGCTCGCCGGCATCTTCAAAGAATCGAGATCTTGGCGTTGGTCGTTCTTGGCTCGTCTCCAGATCTCGGTGTTGGTCGCCGTCGCCCAGATCTCGGCGTTGGTCGCCGTCTCCATAAACTCTTCTCGATCTTGGCAAGTTTTTTCGTTTTTGTTTCTTATTTTTTTGGTTTTAGTTTCTTAGTTTTCTAGTTTGTTTTTGTTAGATTTATTTTTTCGTTTGTTTTTCTTAGATTTAGTTTTTAATTTTCGTTTGTTCTTAGATTTAGTTTTATGATTCATTTGTTCTTAGTTTCTTAGATTTAATTTTCTTAGATCTTGGCAGTAGCTATGTTTGTATGATGCAGTGAGTTTGTATTTTAGTTTGTTTTTGTATTGTGAATATAATTTTGATTGTAGATATATTTTGGTATCTTCATTTGAAAAATTATCATACGATAATATTCTTGTTATCGGAGTTGATTTATAATTGCCAGAATTTCTAAGTTTTTTTTGTTTTTTACCTACCTATTGTTGGTAGTCCTACCCAAAACCGCAGCAATACACTTCATTTTTTTATTAAAAAACACACCTGTTGCTGTGGTTTTGGGTAGGAACCGTAGCAATAGGTTGCTCTATTGTTGCGGTTAAAAACCGCAGCAATAGGTAATTACCCATTGATGCGCCCTTAATTGCGGCGCGACAAAAACTGCAGTAATAGGCCACTTAATGACCGCCGCAATTAGCTTTTATTCTACTAGTGCCTTAGCTTATCGGGAATCCAATATCGAATCAACTTACCATGATACGATTCCTTATCGGGAATCCAATATCGAAACAACTTACCATGATAGGATTCCTTATCAGGAATCCAATATCGAAACAACTTTCATAATTCAAGATAACTTTCTTTTAAACAGGAGGAAAGAGAACGCGGCGGAGGAGACAAAACTTACACTCCGACAGTAGGGGTCGTCACCCAACCATTCGCTTTACTTTTGGCCAATAACCGCGACTAGTCCGTAGTTCATTTTCCACTGATTAAATCAGCCATCCACAGGTTTTGATTACCTGATATATCGCCCGATTATCGCCCCATAGAGCAATGGGCAGGTTTCCAAGTGGGGCCCCCAAGGTTCACAGTCTATGGGGCACTGTTCGTGTCACCTCATCCGTCGACTCATGAGGCTACTTTCCCCTTTAGATTCCTTTTGGTCATCATTCATATCTCAATCAGATCATTCTTGTAGCTCATCCAATACTTTTAATGATTCTTAACAAGAAACCTTTGAGACCCATAACTCGAAACCAACGTATAAGCTATATCTATATATTCATATAATATACGAAACAACATATCTTTAGAATGACTCCAATTCCAAATCTGATTAACCATGAAACTATAATTAGGACAATTAATAAACAATCATTTTTTACAACAACCACCACGATGATAAGAGGTCTCTATGTTAGAATTGACTAACGAGAGTTATTAAACCAGTTACGCACAATTTATACTCTTGCATATATATATATATATATATCTTATACTCTTTTACACTTCATACTTGTCAATCCACATTTATCTCAACGATAATAACAATAGTTATCAACTACCAACAACAATTACAATAGGTTTCTCTCTTATAATTAACTAAAGAGAGTTAACTTAAGCACCATACTCTAGGTTCATTAGTCAAAGGTTGATTAAAAGTAACTAAATATGGTCGATGTTATACCATTAGCTGAATTCTAATTAACATAATCAACAATGGATCCATTTACGAACCATACTCACACTTACAATGACGAGTCTAGGGCTGTTCATTTCGGATATCCGATCCGATCCGAAATTTTCGGATCGGTAAAATAGCGATCCGAATCTGATCCGAAAAAAATCGGATATCCGAAATTTTCGGATCGGATAGCGGATATCCGAAATTTTTAAGAGTTGTTTTTTTCGTTTTTAAAAGTTTTTCATTGCTGTTTTTTTTTTTTTGCAATTTTGGGCCAACACTAATGTTACAAAAGGCCCATATTAGGATATTACTAGTACTATATTAGCCACCAAACCCATGGCAACTTCTAACTTCTAAGTAGTAATTAAATATTTAAATGTAGTATATATACATTATGAAATCTAATAATATATACATCATTGCATATTTGGCTTCTCCATGGTAATCCACACATCATAATTAATTCATCAAAGTTCTAGTAGAGTTTCAACATCCAAGTTCTAGTAGAGTTTCAACATCCAAGTTAACACACTAATACAAATTACAAATAAAGTTAACAAATTTAAAAGTCCCATATAGTTTCACCACCATAAAAAAGCTCATAAGTCTAATAAACTTGTAGGTCATTCAAAAGTATCCAATGACTCATCAATATCAATGGTTGGTTGCTCCATAGTCAAATCTTTCATACCTACAAAACAAATATCACAACAAAGAAAATGTTAGTATTAGTATTAAGTAAAAAAAAATTAAAGTACAATAATTGTGATTAAACTTACCATCCTCCATGTTCTCCAACACAAGCAAACTTTCCTCTATTATAAGAGGCTCATGAGAAGTTCGAAGCCAATCTTGAGCACATATAATTGCCTCCGCCATTCTTGGAGTCAATGAGGCGAAATGAATCAAGTACACGTCCTCCGGTGCTAAAAGCACTCTCCGAAGCAACGGTTGAAACGGGAATAGCAAGTATATCTCTAGCCATGAGTTGAAGGATGGGATATGTCTTATTCCTATCCCTCCACCATTGTAATATATCAAAGTTGGCATCTTTCAACTCACAATCATCACTCAAGTATTTCTCCAACTCATTTTTCCTCTCACTAGTTTCCATACCACCCTTTTCTCTTTGATACTTAAGTGTCATGAATTCCTCAAAATCCATCACTCTCTTCTTTTGTCCACTCACACCATTATTCAAGTTTGGAGTAGAAGAAGATGAACTTTTTTCTTTCCCTTTGCTCTTTGATGAAGGTATGGAAGATGCATAAGAATCAAACAAATCACGCAAAGTAACCCTTATTTTTAGTGATAAAAGGCTACCTTGTTCACTCCCATAAGAAGATTCAACAACCCAATCAACATAACTCAACTTGTGCCTTGGATCAAGGACTAATGCAACAAACATCAAAATATTGAGATTATTAACATTCCCCCAATATTTGTCATATTTCACTTTCATTTGTCCGGCCATGTTTTTTATGCCTTCATCTTCATCTAGATCATTCTTGTAGCTCATCCAATACTTTTAATGATTCTTAACAAGAAACCTTTGAGACCCATAACTCGAAACCAACGTATAAGCTATATCTATATATTCATATAATATACGAAACAACATATCTTTAGAATGACTCCAATTCCAAATCTGATTAACCATGAAACTATAATTAGGACAATTAATAAACAACCATTTTTTACAACAACCACCACGATGATAAGAGGTCTCTATGTTAGAATTGACTAACGAGAGTTATTAAACTAGTTACGCACAATTTATACTCTTGCATATATATATATATATATCTTATACTCTTTTACACTTCATACTTGTCAATCCACATTTATCTCAACGATAATAACAATAGTTATCAACTACCAACAACAATTACAATAGGTTTCTCTCTTAGAATTAACTAAAGAGAGTTAACTTAAGCACCATACTCTAGGTTCATTAGTCAAAGGTTGATTAAAAGTAACTAAATATGGTCGATGTTATACCATTAGCTGAATTCTAATTAACGTAATCAACAATGGATCCATCTACGAACCATACTCACACTTACAATTACGAGTCCACCGCTTTCCTAATTAGGAAACAACTAAATCAAATAACCGGTGCTCCTTAAAGGTAATTATTGCACTTGAATTCACTTATTTACTTAAACTCATGTAATATGAATTTCGAGCCTGTTTTCGGACTCTTTTGTGTTTTATTATTTTTGTGGACGAAAGTAAGTAACAAGGATATGAACAACTCAACTATCTCGGTATGAATTGAACTAGGTTTGAAGAATAAAGCTATCTCGGCTAAATTCAACAGTGTTATTTTGCTATCTCGACAAAAACAACAATAATTCACAAGGAATAACTTTCATCAAAACTCAACTCTTTCTACTTTTATTATGGACTAGGCGTGTACTTATATAGGATGAGCAAATAACCTTGCCCTCCAAGCTATAATATGGCCGGATTTCCTAAGAAAGAGATAAGGAAACATTCCCCTTAAAACTAGCCTGGAATGTAGCACAACTTAAGGAAACAAGTGTTTTAGGAAAGCTTTGCAAAACTTTCCATAAAACTTACAAAATCAGACGCCTAAACCTATACCTTATTACAACTCATATTTTCGGCCAACTTATTACAACCAAACTGAAAATAAAAACAACCTAATGACATTAACTAATTTAACTAACAAACATAATAAAAGACATATTTTTGGTTACATGTAAAACCTTCACTTTAAGAGTAAAGTAAAACCATGCAATAATTCTAATAAAGCAAAAAAAAAATAGTTGGTGAAACAATCCATGCACGTATCATGCATCATCATGTACTTACTCA
This sequence comes from Beta corolliflora, assembly GCA_947648045.1. NCBI lineage: Eukaryota > Viridiplantae > Streptophyta > Magnoliopsida > Caryophyllales > Amaranthaceae > Beta > Beta corolliflora. Next base: position 85,868 of record CANSZD010003999.1, read on the forward strand.
ATTTAGCGAACACGAGTCAAATAGTCCAACTTTATTACTCCATTAGTACGTAGTTATTCAGCTAAATCCCTTTTCAGAAACTCCACCTCAGTAATCTAGTCCACAATTAGTTAAACTATCTTCAATATTCTTTTTATTGATAGCAGTGTCTAATTAATTCCGTTTCTAACTTCTTATGAGAACTAATTAAGTTATTAAATTTCATAGCCTAGTTAGGTGATTCTTCTTTATAACACTATTAAACAACTCCAATCATATTATATACTCTTTTCATAAACTAATTATTCATGAGTACACCTTACATTCGTAATTCATGAATCAACTCCAACTTCTTGAACTATAGTAGAAGATTCATAAGTGCAAATCCCTCACAGTGCTACACAAGAAACCTTTATAAGTTAAATATAATTACGTTCACCAAGTTACTTACATCCTTCCATTACAAACTAATTAAATGAAACCTCTCAAGCTAACTCTAACAATTTGAACAGTAATGATTAAAGAAGTTCTTATCAAATTTTTACACAAAGAAGCTAGGTGACTATTCCTTAACAAGTTCCCCTTCACTTAACTAATTGAACTACAAAACATGCCTCAACCATACCAAATCAATAATATTCATGCTGTTAAAAGTACTCTTAAAACACTAAGCTATTCATGAACATTCTAACAAAATTGGAACCTTTCAATTACAAGAACTAAGATATTGAAACTGAACTAAGGAAATTACTTCCTAGAATAAGATTCAATCCATAAATTGAATTTCCTAGCAGCACAAATATAAATATTGAAACCAATTCAACAATATAAACATTTTACACAAATCTTTCAATACAACTAATTAACATGATTAACTGAGAAGGAAGGGAAGGAAAATGAGTTTGGTACCTTTCAACCACCACAACAAGAGGTGGCAGCAAGGTGAGGAGAGAGAAACAAGACGGCGGTCGGACGGTGGTAGCACCACCACTACCTGTAGCAGCAGCAACACAACGACGAAGAGAGGATAGCAGCGTTAAGCGGCAGCGACGCAACCCAACAACCACAAGAGATGGAAATCGTGGTGACGAGCGGCTGCGAGTGGCACCGACACCATGAAGCGAAATAGCACCACCCACAAACAACAAAATAACTACTACAACACCAGCACAACAACATAGATGCGATCAGGGGGAAAAGGAAGCTGTGGCGAGCTTCGGGAACGCCAGTGAGGCAATAGCGGGCATGGGAGAGAGAGAGAGTCGAGGTGAGGGAAAGTTGTCTCACGAGGGAGATCAGGGATAGAGTTAGGAAATGGGTTTTGGGGTGACCGACAATAAAAATAAAAGGGGATTTGGGATTTTACTTTCCACATAGGGTAAGGAGATAAGAATTAGAAACCCGACATGGTTTCCTATTTTGAGCCAAATTCCACTTAACTAAAATTTGAACGCTTAAAATTCAAAATACTTATAATAAGAAAGATTTCATAAAATTTAAATATATTACAAATACGATGACTAAAATCTCTCATTTAAATCAAATAAAATAATAAAATCTGAAACATAATTAACTTAATAAATATAATTAGCGTTAAATAAACGCTTTTAAAAATAAGCCTGTTACACCGACGCTCCAAACAACCGTCGAGATCTTCTTCAACCGTCGACATCTGAAGCAAACGCAGAAGAGGAGATTCAACCTTCGACATCTAAAGCAAACACAGAAGAGGAGATTCAACCATTGAACGCTCTTTTGCGAGATCTTCTCTCGCCACCAGTTCTTCTTTCTACTGCGAGGGAGATCTTCGCTCGACCTCGCCGGCGGAGTAGTGTCGTCCTCGCTCTACTGCGCCTGCTCTTCTTGGTTCTTTCGTTTTGTATTTTTATTTTTTCATTTTTATTATTTTTATTTAGATCTGATGTTTTAGTATTGTATTTTTTCGCTTTTTTTTTTTTTGAATAAATTATGTTAAGAGTTCATAATTTAGTTTAATTTTGGAATGAATGTGAAATTTTGGTTTTTGATGTTGATTTCATTTTCCAGATCTGGTTTACTTTTCATAGTTTCATTTGCCAATCCATCAAACATGCTAATTTTTTTTGGACCAAAAAAAAAAAATATTATTGCGGTTTTGGGCCAAATCCGCAGCAATACGTTGACATTGTAAAGCCTCTTATGTGTTCTATAACTGCAGCAATAGATTTACCCCAATTGCTTCGCCTTTATTTGCGGCGGTACGAAATCCGCAGCCATAAGCCTCTTAGAAACCGCATCAATATTATATCATTCTTGTTTAGTCCGCTTGTCCAACAAGTAAGCTGTAGATGGTGCTTTCTTGTCGAGCAAGTAAACTAGTATCCCTTAGATGTTCTTCTTTGGAGACTTGTGCAACAATGTCTGAATCAACCAAGTCCAAGCCTGAGCTTCGTTCCCGAACCTGCAAAAAGGGACCCACCCTGGAGGTTTGGGTGGTGGTTCCCCCTCCGAAGCTTAAGTCAGGTATCAGGAGTTGTAAGAGAAAAATAGAGATAGAGAGAGAAAGTGAGAGAGTAGTTTTACAGAGTAACTTTTCACTGTTTGCATTGAATTGTGTGTCTCCCTGATTTTAGGAGTATTTATAGTGATAGCAAGTTGTGACTATCCTTAATACGCCCCTAGAATAGTGGCTTCGATTGGGTGAGGAATCAAAACACGACACGTGGCAGATCATGACTAGTGGATATCTATTAACCAATCTCCTTCAGCCTCCTTACAATGTTGGGCTCGGCTCTGGGCGAGAATCTAGACCTTTTAACTCTCCCGAGGGTAGCCCAAAGATGCAAGGCATTTCTTCTCTTTAACTCGGGTGACACGTGTACGGCTACGATAAGCCCAAGTGTCCCAAAAAGAGCTGTAGATGTTAGACTACAACATTTGCACCTAAAAGGGCTTTTCTGTAGGTCCATCCGACGGTTAAGGCCCTTTTACCCTCAAGGTAGTTCAAATCCGGGTGAAGTGGTGCGCCTTCTTCCGGGTTCTACCGGTCATATTCGACCAGTTGTATGATTTTTTCGGTCATTCGTGACCGGTTCTACAAGTTTCTTATTCCTCTATAAATACCCTTGGAGCGAAGACATTGAATCATTTAGCACTTCGAACGAATTTTTCTAGAGAGAGAAACTCGAGAATTTTCTAGAGAGAGAGAGATAGATCGTCCGGCTTCAAACATCTTTCACCGAAACGCTCGGGACGTTCTTAGCGAGTATCGTTTCTTTGAACTCTTCACTCTTTATTCTTTATTTTTTCTTAGAAAATCAATAAAATGGAATCATCTTCGTCAAATAATCTTAGCCAACCAAGAGCTTGTCTTGACCCTAGAACCGATACTTCTTCTTCGGCACATTCTAGAGTTGGGCCTCTTCGGCCGAGTATTTATATTTTCATAGTTTTGGCCGAGAAAGTCGGACGACCCGGTCTTTACTCGTGCGGGGTAATCTCGGCGCGCGTCAAGCAAACGGCCCGTCTAAGACGAAAAGCAATAATTCCGTCAAATAGCTCGGACATGGAGGAATCCATCGGACGGGTGCCCGAGGAGGCAAGAGAGGTCCAAAGTGCTCGGTCTTTGGACGGGCACCCTGACCATGAGGCAGAAAACTCCGAAATAAATCCCGAAACCCAGTACTTCGGTAGGGGTGCCGAAATGGTAGAGATCGGCGAAGGCAATAACGGTAGCAATTAAGTCGCCGAAGAATCGGACGAGGTCTCTACTACTTCGTCGGAGATTAGAAGACGTTTAGGTCCCCTTTCGATCCAGGGTTTCATTTTGGTCAACCGTAAGTGGTTAGAGAAACTAGGACCAGACCCTAATTACCTATCGTCTTTCATGCCCATGCCGGGCTTTTCCTTTGTCATTCCTAACAAGGACGCGACGATCTTGAGCGCTCCAAAGAACCATTTATTTGTCTATAAACTAGCCTTAGACGCAGAGGCGAGGTTTCCCCTTCATGATTTCATAGAACAAGTGCTACGGCACTACCACATCGGCCATAATCAGTGGCTCCCAACGCTTGGCACAACGCCCGACGTTTATCGCCGTCTGCGAGCTACGCGGCCTAGCCCTTTCTCTTCGGGCCTTTACCCACATCCACTATGCGGCCAAGGTACCGGGGGCCGTGGACGGAACATGGCTCAGTATTCGCAACCGTCCCGGCTTCCCGACGGCTGAGGGAAGCCTTCGAAAATGCATGAATGGAAAGCCGACTTCATCTTTTTAACAAGCGGCCAATGATTCGGCTGCGAGAGCTATAGATTCCATAACCAGGTCCGTCACGAATACGGGACGGAAGCGATCTGGGCCGGAATTGGAGGACAATTTCGATGAAGAAGTTGTGGAGTACTTCGGGACAAAAGAGTACTCCAGGGCCCGGCCGACGTTCGTTAAAGGGCCATCCAATTGGATACCTTTTAAGGAAATGTTTTACCAAGACGACTTCTTGGTTCGCGCTTTGAGGTTGGCCGATGATAAAGGTACATTTAAAATCATCCAACTAAAACTCTTCGTCTATAGTCCTTTTGACGAACACATTTTTGTTTTTTGCAGACTCGGCCAGACAACGCCTCGAAGCTTCTTGGACGGGGGAGATCAGCATGTCCCAATTTACTGCCAACCTTTGGAAGGAGTTTGCAAAGAGCAAGCTTAGAGAAGAGGGCAGAAACATTGGTAATAAATTTTTTTTTTTTTTTTTTTTTTTTTTTGCCGAGGATATATGAGATCGTCCGAAATTGGCATCCAATTTTGGTCGAGGGTCACCCAAAGAAGGAGAGCGTCCGGACTTTGGACGGTCACCTTTCGGGCGCCATACTCGTCCGAAATTGGCATCCAATTCTCGGACGAGGGTCACCCAAAGAAGGAGACCGTCCAGACTTGGACGGTCACCTTCTTGGCGCCATACTCGTCCGAAATTGACATTCAATTTCGGACGAGGGTCGCCCAAAGAAGGAGAGCGTCCAGACTTGGACGGTCACCTTCTGGGCGCCATACTCGTCCGAAATTGGCATCCAATTCTCGGACGAAGGTCACCCAAAGAAGGAGAGCGTCCAGACTTGGACGGTCACCTTCTTGGCGCCATACTCGTCCGAAATTGGCATTCAATTTTCGGACGAGGGTCGCCCAAAGAAGGAGAGCGTCCAGACTTGGACGGTCACCTTCTTGGCGCCATACTCGTCCGAAATTGGCATTCAATTTTCGGACGAGGGTCGCCCAAAGAAGGAGGGCGTCCAGACTTGGACGGTCACCTTCTTGGCGCCATACTCGTCCGAAATTGGCATTCAATTTTCGGACGAGGGTCGCCCAAAGAAGGGAGAGCGGCCCGGACTTGGACGGTCACCTTCTTGGCACCATCCTCGTCCGAAATTGGCATCCAATTTTTGGATGGGGACCACCAAAAGTATGAGAACATCCAGACTCGGACGGGCACCTTCTTGGTGCCCTACTCGTCTGGAGTTGCACAATTTTTTGGACGAGGGCCACCAAAAGTATGAGAACATCCAGACTCGGACGGGCACCTTCTTGGTGCCCTACTCGTCTGGAGTTGCACAAATTTTTTGGACGAAAGTCTTGGGCCATACTCGTCTGCATATTTGCAAATCATCTTTCATTTCGTCTTTCAGCCGAAGTCTTTGTAATAACAGTTATAACTTTTGTTCGTAGGACGATCAATTTGATGACTTGTTTACTTTTTTCAGAAAAATGCTCCTACAAACAAACTTCCACCGGGAAGTCGTCCTCGTCCAAAAAGAGGCCAACTACGGCCGTGACCGGCCTTCGCCGAAGAAACCTAAGAGCTTCACAAGGAAGAAGGCGGATAAGACGACTCCTCTTGGCGAGGTTGGGGAGAGAAGTATGCCTCCCCCATCAGCCAAGGTTCCTAAAAAGGGGCCTTCCATTGTTGCCCCTGGCGAGGAGGGAGAGGGTGCTCATGCGGGCTGTTCCACTCAACGTGTTGTGGCCGACTCTACCGAGGTCGAACCCGAGTCCGCCTTGGCTATAGTTGCACCCGAGAATCGGAGGCTGCGGTGAGAACTATCCGGGGTTCGGCTCGGTAGCTAAGCCGGTGCCACAAATGCCCTTAGGCTGTTAGGACGGCATCTATTTCGTCCGGTGAGTCGTATTACCCCAATATAGTTAGGACGGTGCGGGTCGGTGGGACGGTCCATGAGTCCGTCCGATAGACAATCCATCGTCATTCCTATCAAGATTACCGACTCTCCCCCTTTGGGATAAGGGCAAAGGCCCTGCTATTCCCCACTGCTCCTCCTCTCGCCGATTCGGACGAGGAGTCTTCTCCTGCTTTCGCCAAAATGTCGAAGCCGGGAGAAGGAGCGACTTACGCAGAGCTCTTCAAGTGCTACCCCGAATCCTACATAAAGGGATTAAGGGGGCGTCTCTTCGGGCATGTGGGCTACATGTCTCGGCTTCTTTGCGAGGTATTGCTTTTAGCCTCGCTTTATTTTATACTTGATACAAATTTTGATTCTTTTACTCGTCTAATAACTTGATTTGTTTTCATTGTTCCGGCTTACGGCTCGTGGCATGCTAATCGAAGAATGGGCGAGGGAGCTCGAAAGGAGAACAAGCACCTCGTCCATCTTGCTACAACGGGCGGCGACAAGGCCATTCATGATATTGAGATGGCGAATACTCTCCATCGTCGGTCACTCGATGCATTGGAGAAAAGGTCGGCGAGATCTTGAGTCCAAGAACAAGAAATATCTTGTTACCATCAATGATCGGTACAAGGAGAGCGACCATCTCAAGATGATTATCAACACTCTCTCTCTGATCTTAAGGGCGAGAGAGACGCCGCCCTTCTTGTCATTGCTCGGGAGAAGGGAGAATATTCTTCTAAGGGCGGAAACGCTCGTCCGGAAAAGACGGTTTCCCAAACCTTTGACGATGCCAAAAAGGGGCTTGAACATGTTGTCGAAACGTCCAAAGTTTGGGCCGTCAAGGCCTTCGAAATCTTTGGTGAAGCCGAGGAGGTCCCGAGCTTTGTCCGTCGCCGGAATACCAACGAGTGTCCATAGGGCCATGGTACGTGCGAGGATCCTCCCGGAGTTTATAGAGTCGAGCGACGAGGCTCCAGTCGAAGATGAGGAGCCCGAGGACAACCAAGAAACTCATGTCAAGACGAAGCCTAGTTTTAGGTTTATTTTTCTAGTTTCTTTAGTTATCTGCCGTTGTAGCCTTCGGTAATCATATTTTGTAAATTTACTCATGATATATATGAAAGACTTTTGCCACTTGCTTGCCTCTTATTTTCATCAATTCCCATTTGACTATCACATTAACTTTGAATTGTTTCCAAGTACAAAAGTTGACTCGTCTTGAACATCGTAGACGATCTGCATAATATGATTGAAACACTTGTTTTGGACGACCTTGTTAGTTTCTTTTGAGCTCGTCTTTTAGGCTTCTACCATTCCCCCCTTTCTTGGGCTTAGTTCAACCGTGCCCGGTGGGCGAGCCAAAGGCCAAGAAGGAAAGCGACAATCATTGGCCGAGCCTGCTTGAAACTATTGGACGAGCTTGTTATATATTGCCGAACGCATGTTTTAGCCGGCTTCCTTGAGGGAGCAACACTCGTCATTAAGTAGCGATCCCTTACTAGGGTCTAGACTACTTAGCGGCCGTGCTTGTGAAGATAAGTATCCTTTACTAAGGACTTATTTCAAGCCGGCTTTCTCTCAGAGACTTTGACGTTACTCTTACTAGAGGTTTTGTCAGTTTGACGGCCTTGTATGTGCAATACTTTGGCCGGTCTCTTCGATGGAGTGATGTTCGGCCTAAAAATGAGTAATTGTGACGCTATTCTTTTTTATCCAAGTTACTTTCACTTTTAGACGAGTAAGCGATTTAATGCCCCCAGAGTGAATTAACTTGGTGACAATAAACAAGGAAATAAGAAAGTAGAAATTGTATTATATGGATTTTGCTTGACGGAATGCCAAGATGCATGTATACAATTCTTTTTTCTAACATGTGCCGCGGCACTTTGGATTAACTACAAACTACTTCATAGACATTCGACGGTGGATTGAATTAGACGTGATACTTTTTCAAATTATCAGAATTCCAAGTACGGCGTGTCGGTCGTCCATCCATATCTTGAAGACGAAAAGTACCACTGCGCAGCTCTTGGATAATCATGTAAGGTCCTTCCCAATTAGGTGTTAGCTTCCCTAACTCTTTTGCTCGTCCAACCGCTTCCATCTTTCTAAGGACAAGATCCCCTACTTTGAGCGGTCGTCTAACAACTCTTTTGTTAAACTCCCGAGCCATACGCAGTTTGTACAATTGCATTCTTAGCAAGGCATTGCCCCGGACTTCTGGCACTTGGTCTAAAGCCGTGCGCAATGCAGCCCGGTTGGCATCTTCGAGTACAAAGCATAACTCGCGGGGTGGGTTCTTCAATCTCTATGGGCAAGGCGCTTTCGTGCCGTAGACTAACATGAAGGGCGTCTCCCCAGTAGAGTTCTTGGCGGTTGTTCTGATGGACCATAACACCAACTGCAGCTCTTCAACCCATTGTCCCTTGGCGTTTTCTAGCTTCTTTTTGATTCCATTTGATAGAATCTTGTTGAAGGACTCTACCTGCCCATTTGCTTGTGGGTGAGCAACGGCGGCGAAGTGTGCTTTTATTTCTCTTTCTGCCAACCACTCCTTCAGTTTAGGTGTTTCAAATTGGGGGCCATTATCGAAAACGATGGACTGTGGTATGCCAAAACGGGTTATAATGCTTTTCCAGATGAAGCCCTTGACGTCGTTCGTTGTTATTCCTCGCATGGCCTCCGCCTCTATCCATTTAGTGAAGTAATCAACGGCCACTATCACAAACTTCTTTTGTCCGGCGGCCACTGGGAAAGGTCCTAGGATATCCATGCCCCATTTGGCAAAGGGCAAAGGGAACAAGATGGGGGTTAAGTAGTTGGACGGCTTCTGATGCACATTTCCATGCTTCTGGCAACTGTCACACTTCTTTGCATAGACAAGAGCGTCTTCCTTTAATGTTGGCCAGTAGTACCCCGTCCTTAGAGCCTTCTCCCCTAAAGCTCTTCCCCCAATATGAGAAGCACAAGCTCCTTCATGGAGTTCTTTCAGGACCTCCAGACCATCTTCTCTGGTGACGCACTTGAGCGAGAGGCCGATTGAATGATTTCTTGTAAAGTGTCTCATCCCATAGCTCAAACCACTTGTCCCTAGCCTTCACATACTTGGCCTCTACGGGATCTCGAAGGCAATCGTCCCCGTCTTCTTGTATTCTATGATCGGCTCCATCCGGGACGGTCCCCGCGACCGAGAAACATAATCTGCTCTTGATCTATGCTCTTTTTGGGTTTGACTTCCCAAAATATTGTTCTTGGCACATCACCTTCAGTAGAGCTAGCTAACTTCGAGAGTGCATCCGCTTGATGATTTTTCGACCTTGGTACTTGGTCGAGGACAAATCGTTTTAATGGCTCTATCTCATCTTTGATGAGTTGCATGTATTTGCTCATTGATGCTTCTTTGCATTCAAAATCTCCATTAACTCCGTCGACCACTAAGAGGGAGTCCGATTTGGCCTCGATCTCAACGGCTCAAGCCGCTTTGCACATTTTGATTCCCGCCAAGAGTGCCTCATATTCGCCTTCGTTATTGGATGCTCGAACTGGAACCTTAATGCATATTCAAACTTGTCCCCTTCGGGAGATTGGCAAATGATTCCTCGCTCCACATCCATTGATTGTGGACGAGCCATCAACCATGAGCGTCCAATGCCTTCTTCCTCTTCTTTGGATCGGATATCGGCTCTATGGCTGGCCGAGTAAGTTCGACTATAAAATCTCGCCAAGGCTTGCCCTTTAATGGCTGTCCTCCTTGGTTCAAAGGATATATCAAACATGTTAAGCTCCACCGCCCATTTTAACATTCGTCCAGCAGCCTTCCATCTTCGGTAGAACTTGCTTCAAAGGCCGATCGGTATAGACGATTATATCGTGCGCCAAGAAATAGGGCCTTAGCTTTCTCACGCCATGACGAGTGCCAATCCAAACTTCTCAACGGGAGTTTTCCTATTTTCCGCGTCTTTGAGTACGTGACTCACGAAGTATATTAGGACTTGGACGGATTCTCTTTCGGCCGTGAACGGCAAGACTCACGGCTTGAGCGGACACGCCAAATATACAAACAACTTCTCCCCCTCAACTGGCCGACTCAACCTAGGCATTGCCGAAGGTGGTCCTTGACTCGTTGTAGTGCTTGCCTCCGCCTCATTTGTCCATTCAAACTTTGCTTTCTTCTTAATTGTGGCGAAGAAGTGATGGCACTTGTCGCCTGACTTAGACAAGAAACGTCCAAGGGCAGCCAAGCAACCCGTCAGCCTCTGAACTTCCTTCACCTTTGACGGAGACTTCATGTCTAAAATAGCTTGTATCTTTTCGGGATTTGCTTCAATTCCCCTTTGATCCACCAAAAAGCCTAAAAACTTCCCCCCGACAAAACTCCAAACACACATTTGCTGGGGTTCAGCTTTAACTTGTATTTCCTGAGAGTTTCAAAAGTTTCTCTCAAATCACCAACATGATTTTCTTCTTGACGGCTTTTGACTATCATATCGTCAATGTATGCCTCCATATTTCTTCCCAATTGTGGCTGAAAAACAGTATTGATCAATCTTTGAAAAGTGGCGGGGCATTGCGCAGGCGAATGACATTCTCAACCGGCCCATACAGTCCTTTTTTCGTAATGAAGGACGTCTTATCCCGATCCTCGGGCCACATTGGGATTTGATGAAAGCCGGAATAAGCGTCCATGAAGCTCGGCAAAGCATGACCATTTGTAGAGTCCACCGGGACGATCCAACTTAGGCAAGGGGAAACTGTCCTTAGGACAAGCCTTGTTGAGATCGGTGTAGTCCACACACATCCTCCAGTGCCATTGGGCTTTGGCACCATGACCACATTTGCTATCCGATCTGGGTAATAGGTTTCTTTGATGAACTTGGATTCCAACAACTTCTGAACTTCTTGGTCAACCGCCTGATTTCTAGCCGGTCCCAAATGCCTCTTCTTCGACCGAACGATTTTGTTTTTGGATCAACATTTAACCGATGGACGGCTACTCGGATCAATTCCGGGCATTTCTTCAACACAATAGGCAAACACGTCCCGAAATTCTTTCAGTAGGGCGATTAAGAGGCTTTTTTAAGCCCAAAGAGAGTGAAGAACCAATTTTCAAGGTTCACTCCGGACGAGCCTCATCCAGGACAGGACGTCTTCGGGGCCTCGGGCGGTTCTCGACGCTCTATTGCTAGTCCCACGATGGCCATCACTTCTTCGGACAAGGGAGGCTCTTCCTTGATGATTTCATATTTTCTCTTTTTCTTGGGGAAGATGCTCGGACGCCTTCCTTGAGGGAGCGAGAGGCGTCCGAGGGCTCTCAATGGCCGTCTTTAATGAGGCCAAGTGGTCCTTGACTATTCGGACATTTTCCTCTCGCTAACCACCTTCGTCTTATCCTTCTCTATTTCGGACGTTTTCCTTTCACCGACAACTCGCGTCGATCTTCATTGCACATCTTCCATGATGACGGCTTGAGGGTAGTCGGATAACACTCCCCCCAGCCACTGTGGTCCCCATATAATGAGCCAATCTTGCCATCATCACACTCATACTTCATCAACATCGGGTGGGTAACTATAACGGCTTTGACGTGATTCGGGAGTTGGTCGCCCGAGAATGACATTGTAGGTCGTCAAATCTCGGACTACCAAGAACTTGATAAACAAAGTTCTAAAGCGGCATCCTTTTCTCCCACTCGAACAGGCAAAGTAATGCCGGTTCCTATTGGGTGGATGACTCCTCCCCCAAACCCTATGATGGGATGGTGAACGGGAACCAAGTTCTTCTCATCAAATTTTAATGCGGACAAGCGATCGGACCGATGATGTCCGTCGAGCTTCCAAAGGTGTCGATCGGAATTCTTCTTACTCTCAAGTTTGCTATTTTCATCTCTACAACCAATGGATCGTCATGGGGAGTCCTCAACTCTGCCCGATCTTGCTCACTAACTACCACCCTTGGGAAGGGCTCGGCCTTTTGTTTGATCGCCTAACAAAACTTGGCCAAGCTCCCTAAGGTAGTTTTGTGGCCTCTATTGGTTGGTCCTCCGCAAAGAAGAAACCCTCCGTAAATTACGAGAACAACATCCTCGTCTCGTGCTCTCACTTTCCTTCTTCTTAGTCTCGCCAATTGTCTTTTCTTTGAAACTTCCTTCCCCCTTGAGGCATATAGGAGTTCATCTTTCCCTTTCGAGCTAGCTCCTCCAAAGCCTTCTTGAGGTGCTTACATTCATTAGTTTCGTGACCGCAATCCTTGTGGAAGTGGCAATACTTGCTCTTATCCCTATTTCTATAAGGGGTTTTCATTTCATTGGGGCCTTCAACTCATATTGATCCTTAATCTCCATGAGAATGGAGTATTGGTCCTTGTTAAATTCAATAGGATTGGATGAGGATGGCTCGACCTCTTTTCTCTTGCTCCTTCTAGATGAAGTAGTGGAGGTTATAGCCCAAGTCTCGGCCTTCTTGGGGTTGCTCTTCTTTGGTCGAGCAACCTCTTCGGGCTTCTTAGACTCGGGATGCTTTGCCTCAAAGCACACACTTCGGTAGCGTGAATAAACGCTTCGGCTTCCCTTAAGGCTTCGGCAAGAGTGGAGATTTTCTTTTTAACAAGATCAAACTTAAAGCTTCCCGGCCTTAGACCCCTTATGAGGGCGTCAAAGGCCACTCCAAACATTAAGATCTTGGATTTGAAGGGCTTCAAGGTTGAATCTCTTAACGAAACTTCTAAGAGCCTCCTTAGGTCCCCCGGACGACCTTGCCTAGGTGCATGCTTGTTTTTTGTTCTTGCTTGTTGGCAACAAAGTGACTAGTGAATAAGAAACCGAGTTCCGTGAAATTATTGGCGAATTAGGTGGAAGATTGTTAAACCACTTCGAGCTACTCCCTTCGAGTTCTTTGGGAAGTTCTTACACCAGGTAGCATCATCTACTCCTTGGACGTACATCCGATGTTTGTACGCGAGATAAGTGATCATCGGGATCTGTTGTTCCATCAAAAGGTTCTATAGTAGGGAGTTTAACCTTTGGGAAGGGGGCGCCTCCATTATCCCGGCCGAGAATGGAGTGGGCCGGTTAATCCGGGAGGGCTCCCATCTCGTCCTCAATGGGTATGTACTCCTTACGATATTCCTTTAACACGGGTCGACGATGTGTTTGCGAGGCAATGGACGCCTATAGGCCATGGGTTGAGCCACTTGTCTTCTCTTGTCGTGGATGAACAAGAGAGAGTGACTTAAACTTCGTCCCTCCCCTCTCGGACGACAACCTCAAAGGAGGGTCTCTCGGGTATGATGTAGAACCCGTCGCCGATCGTTGTCTTCTTTCTTCGCTCTCTTTGCTTCTAGATATTCTCGGCATCTCGTTTCCATTCGGTGCCCGGCTTGGACGAACATGGTCCTGGGTCCTTACCACCAGGTTCCAGTCCATCTTCCTTCGCTGATCCTTATCCTCTGGTTGCTTTCCTCTTGCCGTTCTCCTAGAGGATTCCTGACGAACAGGTCGACTAGGACCTGGACGATCGTCTTGGGAACGTCCCCTAGGGGGAGGTGGATTGTTAGCACTGCTCGGGGTTAAGCGGAAAAACAACATATTGCTCTTGATACGTTCTCGGACGATCGCTTGCCATCCTTGCCTGGAAATCATTCAAGGCGTTCTCTAGATGAGCGATCACCTGGACGTTCAGTTCTCTTGAATGATAGGTTCTTTGGCTTGGTCCAAGAATCCGGACGAGGGACGGGTCTATCCCTTCCTCGAGGTGGTCTCTCGTGTTCTACTGTGTCTTCGACATTAACCTGAAGACTTCGGTTTCTGGCTAGGTTGGACGATTGACAATCAGTCATCGTTGCGTCTCCCCACAGACGGCGCCAAATGTTTAGTCCGCTTGTCCAACAAGTAAAGGTTGTAGATGGTGCTTTCTTGTCGAGCAAGTAAACTAGTATCCCTTAGATGTTCTTCTTTGGAGACTTCGGGCAACAATGTCCGAATCAACCAAGTCCAAGCTCGAGCTTCGTTCCCGAACACCGCAAAAGGGACCCACCCCGGAGGTTTGGGTGGTGGTTCCCCCCCGGAAGCTTAAGTCAGGTATCAGGAGTTGTAAGAGAAAAATAGAGATAGAGAGAGAAAGTGAGAGAGTAGTTTTACAGAGTAACTTTACACTGTTTGCATTGAATTGTGTGTCTCCTGATTTTAGGAGTATTTATAGTGATAGCAAGTTGACAGCTATCCTTAATACCTGCCCTAGAATAGTGGCTTCTGATTGGGTGAGGAATCAAAACACGACACGTGGCAGATCATGACTAGTGGATATCTATTAACCAATCTCCTTCGACCTCCTTACATTGTTGGGCTCGACGCCGGGCGAATCTAGACCTTTTAACTCTCCTGAGGGTAGCCCAAAGATGCAAGGCATTTCTTCTCTTTAACTCAGGTGACACGTGTACGGCTCTGATAAGCCCAAGTGTCCCAAAAAGAGCTGTAGATGTTAGACTACAACAATTCTACTAGTGAATCCTAATGCTTATTGCAAATATCACCAAGGGAATGGGCATCTAACATCCGTGTGTTGGGCCTTCAAGAATGCTCTACAGGATATGGTTGATAATGGTAGACTTCCAACCCCGCCTACAGCAAAAGTTAGCAACAACAACAACCCCTTGGGCATCGTCTCAACAGTGTAGGGGGCTTAGTCATTTAGCGCTAGTTTCCTAGGTTGAGTCGGAGAGTCACTCCCGTAGCTCCTTTATTTCCTTTCCTGTCGAGTTTATGTCATTTAGGACTTTAATATTTAACAGCCTTGTTCCATTTATTTCTAATTAATAAAATAATTGCATTTTCTTTTCATTTTCATTGGCCTTCTATCATTTTATTTATGCTTTGAGTTCGATGATGAAACTCAAATCAAATTGTTTTTAAAGACCTTGATTAATAATATAAAATGAAAAATACAAAAAAAATCGAAAAAATGAAAAGTGGACATACTTTGGATTACGAGTTATCCTCTTCCTCCATCACCATCCATAAGCCATCATACATAGACCATCCTCATGCAACCAAAACCAAAATAAAAAAATCCCTTAAACCATTATCTCCATGATCCTTAGCCAAATAGCCTTCAAACCTTCCAATACCCAAATGCACAAAAAACTTGTGTGCAAGTCTCACTACATTAAAAAAAAGAAGATCAATGCTAGGCAACACAAAAAAGTGAAAAAATTCAAAGTACGAAAAAAAGCAAGCATAAACAAAAGAAAACACACAGGACAAAAAGGAAAAAAAAGCAAAGAGAAAAAAGCCAAAGGCAAAAAAAAATATAAGTCAAGCTAGGGGGCTTGCACACAAGTTCTACCCCCCTTTTAAATCCTTCAATCCATCAAAACCTTAACCATGTAATCCAAATCCATGATCCTACCTTAGCCCTACGAATTAAACCTTCATCAAAACCTCAAGCCTTAAATCTTTCAACCTTTCATCAAGCCTAACTCATCTCAAGGTATGTCCAAGCCCGCTAGGTTGAAAACCCAAAAGGGCGGCCTAGGCAAAATTTAAGGCACAAAAAAAAAGTTGAATAAGATCCAGAACTACGAATGGTCTGATTCCGCAAGGATACGTGGGAATCCTCGTCTCAAGGTCCGACCGCTTCAATACAATAATTTAATCAAGGTCTAATGGTTTGACTTTCTAGAATTCAGGAGCATACTCTTTCTAGATCCCGACATTGACTCGAGTATGAACATAGCCATGTCAAAAAATTTCCCCACCTACATCTATATGAGTCACAAAATTTAAACTTTTTATTTTTCAATCCAAACTCTCATTTTCCTTGAAGGACTCTCCGATGATTCCATGATCTGTGGCGATATTTGACTTTATCTATATCAACTCTCCAAAGAAGAATCCCCAGTGAAGAACTCTGTTCATACTCAATACAGATCAAGTACATTCCAATCTAGGCTCAAAATGCGTAATTCAAGACAAGCTTACCCAAAGTGGGGGTTTCCTATTATGTGGTGGTTCCTATCAAACTCCCAAAGAGTTGTAATATGCGAATCTTACTTGCGGACTCCGATTCATTGCGAAAATAATTTTTGAAAAAAATATCATACCTCTCTACCTATCCAGACCTTCTAATCTAGCATAACCCTGACCTTGCATTACATTTCATCTCTTCCTTAGCTTTGCATAACCCTTACCCTTGCATAGCGTCTCATGCATCCTTAGAGAGTCTAAGTTTGCATTATTGCATCATTATGTGCATTATTATCAAAGTTGTTTGCACCTATATGCTAACATCTTGTCCTGTAGGTAATCAGATTACTTGTATTTATCGTCTTGCATACAAACTTTGTTTTGCAGAAACCGGCGATATATAGATCAGTTCTAAACTGCAAAGAATTTAGAATCGTTCTCCGTCCCGACACCGTATACTTTGACTTTCGGTTTTCTGAACCTCAGTTAAAGTGGGGGCTTCTGAAGACACATGATCGTGTCTCCCCATTTAAGGACCCAATGATGAAAACTACCGCGGTCTTAATTGGTTCGACCCAAGGGGAGAGCTGTCCGAATAGCTAATCCCAAAATTATTTTAAAAGCATAAAGTGTATTTATTAGTAATAATGATCCAAAATCCTATTTTAAAGCTCAATTAATTATTCTTGATAATCAATTGTATTTTGAACCTAATCCCTTGAAAAAGCCCATTTAATTATTCATGATAATTAATTGTTTTTATTATTATTTTAATAAATATTTTTAAAGATATTTTAAAATTAAAATCAGATTTTATCTCGTAAAAGTTGATTTCCGGATTTAAAGAGATAAAAGAAAATCGTACAAAACGCGTTAAGAAAAAAAGGCTGTAAGCGTGTCTGACACAGGCGGTGCGCCTAGCGGACCAATCTGTGCCTGACACGTGGACTGCGTGACACACAGAGACGTTCGCCCAGCGCACTCTCATGCGCGACGCACAGTTTGCTTTTCTATCTTTTGTTTTTAATATTTTCGTGAAAATATGCGATGGTTTCCCGGATCTTAAAAAACACTTTTCACATATACAATTTTATACGCCCGAGTACTTGCGATCTCTCAAGGCAAAAAATACTCTCAAACACTCATACTTTCATACTTTCCTACTCAAGCACACAAACACATACTTTTACTTTGATCGATCTTCACAAATTTTCGTTGAAAGGCTTCACGATTGCTCTTCCCGAAGGTCGTTATTCCCTCAGACCCAAGTCACACCGTTATATTCCTGAGGGTCCTTAAATCTTTCTTATTTATCATATTTAAGTTTCAAACTATTTATTTCATGATGTAGATCTTTAATAAAAATTCGTTCGTTTGTACATTCCAATCTCTCTTTCTTTCTTTTTATTTTATATATATATTCTCCTGATTGTCCTGCTCATGTTTTCATCACCAAGATGATTATTATTGCTAAACAAGACCAAAGGAACTATTCTAATACTAATCAAATAATTAGAACAACCTATTAGGAACCCTATAATTTTGATTGCTAAATAACGTGTCACTAAAATTAGTCTTTTTGATGTGTTTAATCAACCAACTTAGACTAATATTTTTAGGGTATTCGAAAATATTCTCTGGTTATTCTTTTGCATAAAACTTGATATGAATTGATATTTAGTAGAGGCCAGCAATGGGTGAACGTGGTTCATGACCGTGTTCGTACCCTCACCCCCGAATTCAATCTATGGTTCATTGACCATTAATGGAGTCATGATGGGGAAATCTACATTGGATAAGTCTCTAAGTTGTCTCTATGATTTCCCAATATCCAATTAGGTTTATGAGTCTTCCTTTAAAGATTTGTTGGCGACTTCTCTCTGTTTCAAAACATTTTTCAAATAAAACCTTTACAATGAGGTAGTCAAATACGCACTCATCCCGCGTAGACGAATAAAAACACGCCTACAGGAATCTATTATTTTTAGTAGTTCGTATATTTTAGGAAGAAATTATCAGTTTCGATTGCAATTGGGTTAGTCAATAGATTTCAATAATGAGGTGTCATATAACTGAGTAATTTAGTGAAGTTCTGTAGGTGCAAATAAAATAAGAAAAAGACTATATATTCATTATTGGGAATCTAACGAGAATCATTTAAGAAGGTTATGGAGTTTGAGTTGGAAGAATATTTGCATTTGGAATTAATCGAGAAACTTATTGATTAGTGTTACTATTGTCATGATTGTGAGGTTAATATTTTTGGAATTCAAGTCCCTTTAGAGGAGCGATAATATGGATTCTTTGTGATGGAATGCGGATTAAATGATATTTTGAGACGGGGTAAATGTACACATTGTCCCTTCACCTTATAACTAAACTTGTATTTGTGTGATTGCAAGTTGTATGAATTTCATAATTTACCTAAAAGAAGTTAGAGTTATGACTTGAACTTGTTATGGTTATAAAGTTCAACTTGTTTGAAAGTTGGATTCTTAAGTACTAAGTTTTACCGGTTTCTGGAGTATATGATTTAACGCCAAATATTTTATTATATCAAGTTTAACATTGAAGTCCTAATCATAATTTGAGATATGTATAT
This sequence comes from Beta corolliflora, assembly GCA_947648045.1. Classification (NCBI taxonomy): domain Eukaryota; kingdom Viridiplantae; phylum Streptophyta; class Magnoliopsida; order Caryophyllales; family Amaranthaceae; genus Beta; species Beta corolliflora. The sequence continues at coordinate 104,557 of CANSZD010003999.1, forward strand.
ATAAGTTTAGGCTATGAAAGATAGTTTTCCTCGAATATTAAGAAGTAAGTAAAAAGTTATCTAATGATATCAACTTATGCTACACTAAGTCAACCTTGTTTCATATTCAAATGTATTTTGGTTTCCGAGACCTAATAGTATAAGTTAATCAATGACCCACGTCTTAAGGTATTATATGAAAGTTATGGATATTTGATTACAAAGAGTTATCCAAATATTTCTCAGTGTATTTATAAGTATGTTTTATGAAATGAACGAATTCGTATGTTTTGCAATAAGTGATGGACTATATTTGAAAAGGAATTGATAAGCTTTTGGAACCTTATTATGTTTTCACTAAATTTGTATATATATAGTTTTGAGTATATGAAATTTACAAAGAGGTCGATTTATACAAAGTTATCAAGAATTTGAGTATATTGTGGTTTCTAATTCGAGTTTTGTTCGTGAATTTCGAAATATGACTTATCATATGAAATTTTAAATATATATGTTCGTTTATTAACTTTAAAATTTATGGATTTAGTTTTAGAAGATATGACTTTGAAAATTCTGATTATGATACAATATTTAGGATATGTCCAATTATGTGTTTGAGAAACTTGATTTGAGTTTCAGAGTATATATATAATTTATAAAGTTATGAATCAAGCATTTTGATTTTGTTTTTGTGTGGGGAAGAAGCTGCAAGAGCAATGATGAACAACAATATGTATCTGTAATTATGTATTTTAGGGACATCTCCTAAAAGTCATGCAAGCAGTACATAAAAAGCAGGGAGACATCCCCCTTAAAAGTTCAGAGAAGTCGCCTGAGTGACAACTCTATTCGTGTTCTCTTCTTTAGTGTAAGATGATTTATGAAAGAAACGGATTATGTAATTGAATATATAAGTGGTTTCATAGAAAGTCCTTTGGACCTTTATTTTCGATGCTTGCCTAAGTTTACAAAATCTCAAAGCCGAATTTGGAAGTGATTCGTATGAAACTTGTTAGAAAGTTATCAAAGAAGTTAGCTTGTGTTTATACATTTTAGAGTAAAGGTTATTGCATTTGAATTATATATACCAGTTTAAATGAGATATCCTATCGTGAACACCTAAGTTATGCTTCTTCAATATAAGTTCCGGTCTTTTAAAAATCATAGTTTAAAATTCGAGAAATTGAATACGAGAAGGTTATATTTCTATTTGTACCGGCTTTATAAAAATATGCTAAAAAGATATACTTCCTCCGTTTTTTTTAGATGTTACACTTTGACATTTACACTATTCACAAAGTTCACTTTGACCATCATTTGTGATTTATACGTGAATAAAAATATAGTCATGTGGGATTTTGTTAGATTCGTCTTAATATGTACTTTTTATAATTTTTACAAATACAAAATTAGAGATATATTTCCTCAAAATTTGCATTGGCATGTGTGAAAAGTGAAGTGTAACATGTAAAAAAAATAGAGGAAGTATGTTTTTGTCTTAAGAACTTGATTAAGATGAACACGTGTTCACTGAATTACGTATGAATACTAAGAAGTGTGAGTTGCTACTCTGTATTGAAGTATGTGAGTGTTATTTTTTAACACTGAAAGTTAATGATAGGTTTTATATATAGAATTTTTGTAGTTTATTCAATAGAAATTTTATGCCAATTATTTTGTGAGGTATTCATTTAATTATTTAAGTACATATTTCTGCAAGTTGGGCAAAAGTATTGCTATATTATTCTTTCATTAAGACTGTTTTGTACCTTGTCTCGCAAGATACTTTTAACAACATAAGTATGTTTTCAGCCGCCAAGAAGAGTTTCTGGTTGGACAATGTGTACTCAGTTTCATTGACTTTGTTCTTGGAACCTGTTCTGGTGGGGCCAGAGTTTATTATTAGTGATTTTACAGGTATTAAATACTATCAAAGGTAGATCAAGGGTCTGGAATATGGAAGGAAAGTTATAAGTTATATGTTTGAGCGAATATGGGGGTGGATTAAGAACGATTCTTATGGTCTCGTATTGTATAACTTTGAAAATCTAGTTTCAGAAAATTTATATCGAAGTTTTTTTAAAGATTCTAGTTTTGTGGGCCTCGCCATAGGTCCTGCCTATTTGAGGTTATATTTCTGCTGCAAGTGAACGTAATTCGAGGTTTATAGGAATGATAATTGAAATTTGTGAATTTTAAGTATGATTAGTAAGCAGTTCGGGAGTGTGGGTTGTTACAACATGTCACAAAAATAGTCTTTTTGTGTTTAACGAACCAACTTAGATTAATTTAAGGTGTGTGAATTAATATTATTTGGTTGTTTAATTGCATAAACATTGGACTATAAATCGTATTTAGTGGATGACAACAATGGGAGAATGAGAGTCATGATCATATTCGTACCCTCATGTGCTGTACTCAATTTTTGGTTCATTGATCAAATATATGAAGTCAAGACGGAGAGATATACATTGGATAAGTCCCTTTCGAATGTCCCATTGGTTTCCCAATTACCCAATTAGTATGAGCCTTCCTTTAGAAACTTGTTAGTGAACTTTTTTTCAAAACATTATTCAAAACTAAAACCCTTTGATGCGGCAGTTAAATTCGCGCTCACACCGAGTAACCTTGAGAATATGCCTACAATATTTACATTATTTATTACAAATTAATAGATTGTCGTATACGTGGCAAAAATAAAATCCTAACAAAACCTAACAATGTAGTAGGGTAAGTAAGGTCGAATCCACAGATAGATGGTTGTATTAATCTAATTTCTAATTATGGAGCAACTAAACAAGGTCACATTTACAGGGTGAAAGGCTTTAAACTAATAAAAAAAGGAAAATCAAAATAAAATGATCTAAGGCAATGGTTCACCATGAATGCATGCCAGGGTTGAAGACATGAATCAGACAATAATTAACTGAACAAAACTATATAGGCAAACTAGTTCTCTCGAATCAAAGTCTCCCTTAGAACATCAATCTAACAGGCTTTCGTAATTTATTAGAAATAGTCATACCTATTATTGTAGGCCTCAACAGTAAATTTATACCTCTCGGCACATAATCTAACATTGCACAACTTAATCAATCAAGTCCGACCAAACAAAATTGACAAGCAATAATAACGAACAATAAAAAAAAAAAGAAATTGAGCAATTATTGAAACATCACAAATCAACCCCTTTCATACATTCATGAATCTCCTTAAACTCTAGAAAGAAAACTACTCAATCATGAAAAAGGAACATAATTAAAAGAATTAAATAAAAGAAAGAGAAAGAGATAAAAATACCTGAATGAATTAAACTAATGGAGTTATGAAAAATACTAGGGTTTAAAACTACGTAGCCAGAGAGAATAAAGAAGATGAATCAAGCTCCAACTAAAACTCAAACTCAAAGCTAAAGAGAATAAATAAGATGAGAAATACTAAAATCTCCAACTAATGAGAGAGAAAGATAGAGTTTGTGTGTGTGTGTGTGTGTGTGTGTGTATGAGAGAGAGAGAGAGAGAGAGAGAGAGAGAGAGAGAGAGAGAGAGAGAGAGAGTGTGTGTGTGTGTGTGTGTGTGTGTGTGGGAGAGAGAGAGAGAGAGAGAGAGAGAGAGAGAGAGAGAGTTTGAATTAAGAAATAATTCCTAATATAAAAAAGAAAGAGTAACCTAATATAACTAGTAGAGTAAGTTACAAGATAAGGAAAGTCGAAATAATCATTAAATAGCTAGATTTAGTGATCCGCGTATGCATAGCATCTAGCAGAGCAGTACGAACGTGCGATGCCCATATCTCTTAAACTATAATTTTCCTTGGAACGTGCAACCTATAATTGGAAATACTTCAAGTGTAGTTTTGGATGCCATTAGAATCATCTAGTTCTCATAAGCACAACGAAAGTTATGGTCAGAAGAGTAGAAGTGACTCCTTTTCCACATTTCTTCTAATAATTTTCCGCTTTGTTTTGGCTCAAATTCGCATGAAAAGATATAAATGACAATCCTTATAAATGTAGCTTCTTCCAAATGCTACTTATGCTAAATCTTGGCTAATCATACTCCGAATTTGTGCTCAAACCTGAAATTCATCAAAAACACGAAAACATACCAAATAGGAGCAGAATAACATAACTTAAGAATATAATGCAATATGAATCTAAATGCAACCTAAATGCACCTAAAAACTATATATAAATATGACACATCACAAATGAGTAGTATTTTTCTTATTGAGGATAACACCATTGGAATTGTAACAAGGTTAGACTTCTAACAAGATTTAGAGTTATAATCATGCCAGAGTTCTATAACTCAAAGAGTTCTATTATATACAAGACCTAACAACATTAAAAAGAATTAGGACTTTTGATCTCTTTTATTCTATTTTTGTTAGTTTAAGTTGGTGTGATTTTCTAGTTTATTTTAGATTTTAGACCTTAGTATCTTTTCATTCCAAAAACCCAAAAAAATAGGTTTAGCTCATTGTAATTAGTGAGTTGCTCCATGTTTGACCCTACTTCCTTAGTGGATTCGACCCTTTACTTACTCTATATTGTGTAGTTTAGGTTATTTTTGACGTGTTACAACGAGGCCATCACTTGATCTAATAACCATGAACGGAATCCAAGAACGAGAACCTATGATTGCACCAACAATAAGGGAGTTTTACTATTATGAAAAGAACATTAATTGGAGGACCCACAACATTAAAAAAAATGAAGAATAAGGAAAATTTTAAACTCGATGTCATGGGCCCCTTCGAAAACCCACAATAAGGATTCACACAACAACCCCTTAGAGCCCCCTTCGAACCAACTCAACCCAAACAATCTTCTCTAGAATCCACTCTCCAACTCTTCCTAGCCCAACAAATAAAAACCAATAATGACGATTAGGAGGTTTGGAGAGATAAACACCTCTTTGCAACAATCGAATTCTAACAACAAAATGATTGAGACACAACTTGCTCAAGTGGCTCAACAAGTGAGCAACCTTTCCTCAAACTTCTCTACCTAACTCCCTAGCGAACCGATCATTCGAGAGCAAGCAAAAGCCATCACTTTGAGATATGGGGCTCACTATGAAGGTCCTAAGATTCCCGAACTTGATGATGCGAGTCCTTCCAAGGTGAGTGAGAATGTTGATAGTGGGGTGGGTAAAGATGATGTAAGTCTAAAAACACCCTCCAAATTATTGGATGATGATTCTAAACTTTAGGAATATAGAACACTCAATTTTACAAAGAAACACTCGAAACTAAGGATAGATGCTAAAACTCAAGAACACACTCAAAGTTTTGGGGTTCTAGGCCAGAGATAAGACTCACTCAATCTCCCCTAGGCTTATCACTCAAGACTCACTCAAAGTAATAAGGAAAGCTAACACTTGAGACAAACTCAAAGCATAAACTTGAAATCACAAGGTTTGTTTTTACAATTCTCCAAATCTGAACTTCTCCTATCATAAGTACTCCTTATATAACATATAGGAGCAGCAAAGTGAGGCCAATAGGCTCCTCAAAACCGTCCAATATGTGGAGAGGTTTAGAAGTTACAAACTCCTCCTAGAATCATGCCTTCCTTCAAGCTTCATTAAATGAGCTGATACAAGAAGGTTACAATCAATATAATTTAACCCTAATGAAGCTTATCACACGCCTAACACCCTAATCACACGTCCTACTCATGAGCTTTACTTTAAGAGTTCTCTCATAGTTTATTACAAGCATAAAATAATAACAAAAGCAAATAGAAACCCAAACAGAACTTGACCTTCAATTCACACGTCACTTGTACTTGTAGCCTTGTAGTTGTTACTGATTTGATTCATTGTTGGGTTCATGCTTGGTTCATTCCCCCTTTCTTTGAAAAAGTTTGCCCTCAAACTTGGATCATCCAAGCAAAGAGATAAACCTCTCAAATGAAATGGAGGACTCACACTCTTCATTATTGACGCATCACAAAGGAAACACTTGGCATTCTCAAAAGATCTTATTGTATCGCCCCATTCGAAATCTCCCATCTTCAACAATTCGGTGAATGGACTCATGAAAATAGTGAAGTACTTATGGAACCTCTTATAAAAGAAGGCCAAAAGCACTATTAACCACTCATACACCCTTTGTTTTATTTCGAATCCAATTTCCACGTAGCCCCTTTTTTAGACCTCTTTGGATGGTAATCATTCCTCAAGTCTATGTTGGACAAGATCAAGGTACCACTCAATTCATGCATTTTGTCCTCAAAATCCTTGCTATTTTCCGTGTCACACGCATAGACAACTTTGTTGGGCCAAGGTGCTCTTTGATTCAAATCAAGCAAGTCAATACCATGCTCAAAGTCTCTTATAGGAGAGAGGCCTTTGGGCATGTTATTGGGAATCACCTCTTTGTACTCTTCTAACAACTCATTCAAAGTAGATGAGTCGTTACAAGTAGTACCATTTTCCTCTTTGGCCCTCATAACCAAAGCATTCCCTCCCCCATTCTTTTCCACTATCTTTGCATGTTCATTACAAATTACAAGGTAGTTGCTTTTCTCTTTTTCTTTTTAGCAACTTTGGGAGGTAAAGGCAACAATTTAACTTTTCTACCATCACTTGGATACATTGAAGCAACCATGTTTGAACTTGTGAGACTTTCACCACCAACACTAGATCCTTGCTCGGGAAAATCTTCTTCAAAGGGATCAAAATTTGTGACATCATATGAGCTGATAAGAGATCTCTTTTGAAAAAAAGTTCCTTCAAAAGCAAGTTCATGAAAACATTATTCTTTCCCTTGTTCTTCTTTAAAGTCTTGAATTATTTCTTTCTTTTCAAGAGCAACTTCAAAATTGTTTTCTTCTTTTCTAACTTCTTTTTCCATGACTTCAATTTCAAGTGTTCGATCCATTACCCTATTTCTCTCATCTTCTTCTTCAAAACTTTGGTAGTCATCCATAGACACATAAAACTTATTAGGACAGGAATGGTATGTATGCCCATAACCATGGCATTTTGAACATCTTGCACCATCAACCATTCCAGTTTCAAAGAAAATTTCTTCCCACTTAATATCCATTCTAGTGCTTTGTTGTAATCTAGTCGCCTCATTTTCTTCTGTTTTCTTCTCTAAATTTTCAAGTTTTTGGATGATTAATTGTGCCATTACAGCAAGATCCCCACCCCAACCATTTTCTTTCACTATGATACTAGGCTATTACAATTACAATGGGTAAAACTGCCGTAACTTTGAACAACAAAACGAAACTACAAATGGCATTGAGACTCTCAAAGGCTTACAGATTATAAGAATTCAGGAAATTTCAAGCAGAATCAAAAAAAGAAACTCTTGAAAAGCTTTCCGGATGAAGGAGTCATCTTCGTTTGAAGTTCTGTACGCTGGATTTGATTCGTTCTGGCGCAGTTGCGAAAAACGTACCCATTTTAATATCTAAAAAATTCACAAAAATCTGAAAACTTCTGTGAGTATTCTAGAAAAATAGTTATGCAGAATCAAAAAAAGAATCACCCAATTTGGACTCGTGAAGGCCAAGAAATAGCCCTTCAAAGTCACCGAAAACTGGATGTATTATGCCCGTTTTGTTTTACCACCAAAATGCGATTTTTCTGCAAGTTCTCCATGCCAAAGCTCTGATACCAGATGATGTAAGTCTAAAAATATCCTCCAAATTATTGGATGATGATTCTAAACTTTAGGAATATCAAACACTCACTTTGACAAAGAAACACTCGAAACTAAGGATAGATGCCAAAACTCAAGAACACACTCAAAGTTTTAGGGTTCTAGGCCAGATATAAGACTCACTCAATCTCCCTAGGCTTATCACTCAAGACTCACTCAAAGTAATAAGGAAAGCTAATACTTGAGACAAACTTAAAGCATAAACTTGAAAACACAATATTAAGTCAGCCTTAGGGGATCTCATAGGGGATTGGGCATAGCCCCCACATTCACATAGGTAAGTCCATCGAATTTGTACTGTCATAAACCACCTTATCAATATTAAGAGCCTTTAGCTCATCCTTTCACAAATAACAGTAAATAAATACTACATCACTTTTTATTAATAGGAATGGTAGTAGTATATACAACTTGAGCTCTTTTGTGACTTCATTTGACCCTTTAAACTTAGGAAATCCTAAGAAGGGTCTCCATCACAATTTACTCCACAATAGGCTTTAAACCCATTCCTTGTGCTAACTCCAGCACCATTTTTCTACAAAGGCCTTTGTTGAGAGGATCACCAATATTCTTCTCCGACTTTACATACTCGAATGACATTACATTAATGTCTAGTTAGATTTCTCATGATAGAATTACTCAGAAATGTTTTCCGGGATAGGAGTTATGCCCAAAATACACGACTTTTTTTTGGAGAGATTTTAAAAGATGAACCTTGTTGTAGGTATATTTTTATTGCCTACACAGCGTGAAGGTGAATTTGATTACCTTATTGTAAAGGCTTTTGTTTTGAAGTTCGTTTAGGAAAAGAAATCACTAGCAAGTATTGAAAGGAATATTCATAAACCTCATTGGATATATTTGGGAAACTATAGGGACATCTTAGCTACTTATCCAACGTAGATTTCCCCGTCGTGACTTCATAATTAGTCAATGAACCAAAAATTGAGTTCGGGGATGAAGGTACGAATATGATCATGAACCAAATTCTCCTATTGTTGGCCTATGCTAAATATGATTCATATTCTAGTTTTATGCAATTAAAGAACCAAGCAACATATTTTCAAGCACCCTAAAAATTAATCTAGGTTGGTTTATTAAATACAAAAAACTAATTTTGGTGGTATGTTCATTAAGCAATCAAATTACTAGGATCTTAAATCAATTGTCAAAATTATCTTAATAGGCATGAGAACATTTATTTAGGTATTGATTAGCAAAAATAAACAAATGAGGGTGATGAAAGTTAAACACATATGCATTCATGAATATATATATATATATATATATATATATATATATATATATATATATATATATATATATAACAAAGAAAAAGAGATTAGTAGAAGATTATACAAGAGCATGAATTATTTAAGATCTGCATCATCATGAAAAGCATATTAGTAACTTCAAGCAATTAAATTAGAATTGAAAGATTAAGAACCCTCAGGAATACACCGGTGTCGCCTAGTTTTTCCGCGGATTTTGAAAATTTCGTCAAATGAGTTTGGAGATTTAATCTAATTAAATAATCTATGAAAAATTAATCATCATCAAACCAGCCTAATCAAATTAAGGTTTCCAAAACCATTGATAAAAAATAATATATAAAAGAAGCTAACTAATACCACTGTAGGAACTTTGATGCGATAAGTGGAATTTTGAAGAACTATTTTCTAACATCAAATACTCAAGATCTCATGCATGGATTATTATGAATCAATAGCAGATAAAAATACCTCTGAAGCGTGATTTTCACCAGCTCTCCAACGAATACTTCTTCTCCAAGTATGAAGATCAAAGGCTTCAAGTTTAGCCTCTCTACTTATTCCACCGAGAAATGAACGAGATCAAAAGGTTGTATGCTAGAATAATGGAGAAACTCTTTTTATCTCTCTCTTTGGATGGTCAGTCCTCATAGATGAATTTTAGGGTTCTTTTTTTCTTAGAAAATATAATGATGATCAATTTTAGGAAAAGATTATCCCTTATATATAACTACTTTAGATATATATTTTTAGGAATAACTATCTCAAAGATAATTACCCATACTTCCCTTATATTGACTGAAAAATCCTTATCATATTCTAGATATGATTCTTTCCCTTTTTTCATCCAATTACTTGTTATGTATGACCTTATACGATTTAGTTATATTTAGCAGTAAGTCTAACCTAATCAGGACTTTCAAATTGTAGTTGGTTTCTGATGTAAGTCTAAAAACACCTTCCAAAGGATTGGATGATGATTCTAAACTTTAGGAATATAGAACACTCACTTTGTAACACCCCGGTTTTTGAAACAGTTTATTATTTATTTTATTAACTATATTATATATTTTAGTTTATTTAATAATCAAATTCATTTATCTTTGGGAATTACTTTGTAAATAATTTATATGGTTATAGTGGGACAAGTTTAGTAAGTAATTTAACTAATAATAGTAATAAGAGGAAATATACTCACATATATGTAAGAAGGGGGAAAAGGGAAAAATAAAACAAGAAAAGAAAAAGGAAAGAAAAAAAAAAAAAGAACGACATCTTCACTCTTCTTCAGCGTTCAACATCTTCATTCTTCACCATCTTCTTCTCTCAAGTTCTTCAACATTCTTCCTCCACCACACAACCACCATCGTTGCCGACGACCGCAACCACAACCACCAATAGAAGTGACATCATAGAAGTGGGCGACGCAAGGGAGAACAAAGGGGGTCGTCGCTGCTGTAATTTGGAGCGTTTAGGGCTCGTATTAGGGGCGTTTGCAAGTTATTTTTCATCCCCAATTTTCTATATTAGTGGGTAAGATGAATTTCTCAACTAATTTAAGTTTTCTTTTAAAATTATGAAGTTAGGGTTTATGTTTATAAAATTGAATTGGGGGTTTTGATTTTAATTGTTTGGGTATAGAATTGAATGAATAAAATGTTTATTTAGGTATTTAGTAGATAGTTTAGATTAATAGAATGTTAAGTAAACTTGTTGTTCAAAGAGAATTGTGGTGTAATTCGTATAAATTACTGTCAGTTTCGTAAAACGCAGTTTAAGCAGTTTCTGGGTATTTTTAGCAAAAATACCATTTCACAAAACTTGTTCGTATTGCAATTTTATGCAAGATAGGCTCAAGAAACGCTTGATTTGGTTCTGGAATGAGGAAGTTATGTCCATTTTAAGTTTCTGCTGAAATCGATAAAAAAATATAGTTAGTTTCGAATGTTTTAAGTTTCAATGTTTTCTTATGAATGTTTTTCTAATGGACTTTGAGTGTCTAAAGTATAATAGGAATATTAATGTTGATTTAATATAAACTAAGGGAGATTTTAGTATTGTTGATATTAATTACTTTGGTAATCAAAGGTAAATGACGGTTTAAGTAAATAAGTTATGAGAATTAGTTATACTTACTTGAATATAAAAAAAAAGGGGTTGATGTTTTATAAAATTAAAGTTAATAAAAACTCATTAACTATATTAGCCAAATCTATTAATATTTATTATGTACATGTATGTTTATATTGTAGATCCCGGTTTCATTGAGGAGCCGTATTGACTGAGCTAGTTGGTTTGATATAGTTTAAAAGGTAAGATTCCTTACTCAAATGTTTAATAGTTACGAGAAAGGTCTACAAAAGATAAGATTTCAACTAAAACTTTCATATTTACGAGAAAAGATTATAAAGGTATGTATCTCTCTTGAGTTGAGATTGGTTTGAATAGGAGGATGTTCCTCCTAATACAGATACTTTGTTTTCAAACCTTGAATTATAGAATAGTTACAGAAAAAGATTTATGGATAGTTTTATGTTTTTAAACTGGTTGGGATTGCCTTTATGGTGTCTCAAGGAATTGGAACCTTGTCGGGATCGTCTCGACATTGCGTAATAGTTGGGGGGTACGTTGATCGGTGCACCTCGGACTTAGATCTTCTGCTACGGTTTGACCGTTTGTGGGGTGTGCACACTAGGGGTCTTTGTCTAATAGTTATCCGGAGGGCCTAGCTAGCCCAATGGGAAATAAAGTTCGTTCCATTCCATAGATTTATGATTCTAAGATTCTGAAAGAAATTCTTTTAGCAAAGAAAATAGAAAAGTATTTGGTTTGGAAAAGAAATGAAGAAAAATGTTTTATAATATTTTTATTTAGTATTGTGGTTCCAAAAGTAAATGATTTGTAGGATATAATTAATGCATCCTACCTGCATATGTATTTGGCTTTACAGTATTGAATCTTGCTCCACTGTTTGGCTGATACTACATGCTTGATATATGCAGTACATGAAGGCTTAGAGCCGGGGTGTGGGCGGAGAGCAACGTCCACTACTTTTGCATAAAATATAGTTATAATAGTTCTTTTCTGGTGCATTTCTTATAGATAATCAATAATTTTAAGACTTAGGGTTGTAAATATTAATCCACCTAAATCTTTATTCGGTTAGGTTGTAATAGTTTAAATTAAGCTTTAATTTAGTTTTGGTGCCGGTAGTTCTTCCTTAGCGATTATTCTCGTAATAATCGTGGAATAACACGTTTGGATTTCGAGTAATTAAACAGGAATTTCGTTGGTATATGAGCTGGGTGGAGTTGTTGAGAATTTGGAATATGGATTGCCGATTTGTTGAAACAAAGTTCATAATAATTCGGACGCCGGCCCTAAATTAAATTTTAGGCAGTCCATATTTCAAACGGAACTCTGCCGAATTTTCTATAGAATTTTACTATTATTTAATTAAATTAAGCACTCGAAATTCAGGGGTGTTATAGTTGGTATCAGAGCCTAGGTTAATAAAGGACTGGGTTAAGTTAAAGATAATAGAAAACTAAAATTTTGACAAGCCGAAGTGAGAAAGTGAGATGGGCTATACACGGAAGGTGTATATTCTGTGTTGTTTATATGCTTATATTAATTATGTGATTGTTTTTGTATATCGTGATTGGAGAGTTAATATTCTTTTATGACAATCAATGTGTTATACTCGAGTTTTATCGAGATTCAAGTTCTTTTACCTTGTGTAGTGCTTACAAGATGCACAAGCGTGAAAGAAGTAAATCGTCAGGGATGCGCGCTTTGATGCGTCAGATGGCCGAGTCTAATAAGGCCATGACTGAGGCTGTGCAATTGCTAGCGGAAGCATGAGCTGCTACTACTAGAACTAGCAAAGTAGCTATCACTGAAGTTGCTGCTGTGCATAAAGCAATTGACGGGAAGAAGCCGCCTAAGTATGATGGAAAAGGCGACCCCGTGAAGATGGAGAATTGGATTAGAGAGTTTGACAAGATCTTCGTCACTCTCCGAGTCCCCGAAGAGATGATAGTAGACTCATGACCCTATCATCTCACCGAAGATGCTGATATCTGGTGGACCAACAACAAAGATAATTTTACCACCAAAGTCACATACGATGAGGATGGTTTCGAGGAGGTAGAGACAAAGGAATTTGGTTGGAAAGAGTTCAAGAAGGCGCTACGCGCTGAGTTCTTCCCACCTCATATGAGGAATAGGAAGAGATCTGAGTTTGAACAGCTGGAGCAAGGAGATATGTCTGTCCAAGACTTCTATACTAAATACCTTGAGTTGTCTCGTTTCGTGCCTGAATTGGTCCCAAATGAACAAGAAAGAGCTCTGAGGTTCGAGGAAAAACTTGATCTTGAACTTCTTAGCAATATGGGAGCGACCGACTTCACGACCTTGAACGAAGTTTATACTCGTGCTAGTAATGCCGAGAGAATCAAGGAGAGAAGGAAAGCCGCAGAAAATATGAAAGCTCCTACAAAAGAAAGTACCCAACAATTGGATAAGGGTAATAACTTTAGTCAAAACAAGAGCAGAAACTTTGATAATCGGGGTCCTAGGGGTAACTTCAATAGAGGAGGTCAGAGTCAACAATCCTCAAGGACTGCTCAAAGTTCGTTTCAGCCCCGTAGCCAAGCCCAGAGCCAATCTCAATCCCAAAACAACCCAGGACCTGTTCGTCGTTATTTCTGCAAAAGATGTGAAAACAATCATCCTGGGAGGGATTGTGAAGGCAATAAGGTGACATGTAATTATTGCAAGAAAGAGGGGCATAGAGCTTATGAGTGTTTCACTAACCCTGATACTAGGATTGGCCGCAATTATGAGGTGTTGAGGACACCCACTGCTAGTACAGTTAGTAATCGCCCAACTACTTTTGTAGCTCCAAATCGTAGCGCAGAAACGGCTAATGTTGCTCAGGCTAAGAGAGGTCTTGAGAAGAAGAACATGGGCAACCTTAATCATCTTAAGCAAGCAGATGCAGATAACCAGGGGAATGCAGTGACCGGTACTTTCTCTATCCATTTTACACCTGCCTACGTACTATTTGATTCAGGTGCATCACATTCATTTATATCTGAAACTTTTGCAAAAAGGTTAAACTTAGAAAGTGTCACACCTTGTGAGGCCGATATTTCCATTCCTTCTGGTCTAAGTGTCACGTGTAGGGGTGTTAACGAGCCGAACCGAGACCGAACCTGAGTAGGCTCGACTCGGCTCGAAAATGTATTTTCTTAGGCTCGGCTCAGGCTCGAAGCTCGTCGAGCTTAAAATGTTGAGCTCGGCTCGAGCTCGAGCCTAAAATTTGCAGCTCGGCTCGAGCTCGTCGAGCTCGAGAAGCTCGAAATTAACCTTTAACTTAAGCAAGTCCAAGGTTAAATTTCATAAGGCCCAATCATTTAATAATTTAAAGGCCCAATGTCTAAAACACTTAATATTTATATGGCCCAAGCAAGTAGCAAGTAGCAAGTAGCAACTAGCAAGCCAATGGTAGGGAATTAGAAAGGCCACGATTTCTTATATAGAACCTTTAACTCACACCCTCAAGCTAATCCACCAATGTGGGATACTCAAGTTGCTGTGAAGAAAGCCAAATTTCTTTTAGCTTTCAACATGGCTGCCCAAGCGAATTCTTGTAATACGTTGTTGTTGTCTCTTGTCTCTTGTCTCTTGTCTCTTGTATGAAATCATGTCTGCTATTGTTATCTTTGTTTTCGGTAATTAGGCGATGTTCCTCTATGATTTGTTGTTGTTCTTGTACTACTACTCCCTGCTGCTATACTCCTCAAAAACTCACGCTGGTTTCCTCCTATGCTATTGCCATCCAATTCCCCTAAAAAGCTACTTTCTTCTTCTTCTTTTTTTTTTAAAGTGAAATAAAATTACCTTTCACATCTTTTAAAGTCCTTGTTCTTCTTAATCCAAAATTGAAAAATTACAAAAAAAAGAAAAACAAAAGAAAAATATGATTGCAAGCTTTGGCAGCCATAACTAATAACCTAGTTGTCGCAAACCATGAAGAGGAAAAATATACATGTCAACGTCGGCTTTGACTACTATTAATTAACATCTCAACTTTAATTTGTTCTTCAAAAAAAAAAATCACAACTTTGAAAATATTATGATTACTACCATGGCTACTTTTAACCATAGTTTTTAATTAATTTTGTTATCTTATATTAAACATTAATAAAATATTTTAGTAATTAAAAAACTATCGAGCCTGCTCGCGAGCTTTCGAGCCGAGCTTAAGGTAGCTCAGGCTCGGCTCGTTAGGGTCTCGAGCCGATCTCGAACTCGAATCGAGCCCTCTCGAGCCGAGCTTTGACCGAGCCGAGCTCGAATAGTTTGCGAGCCACCCTGGCTCGTTAACACCCCTAGTCACGTGTAATAGGATGTATTTAGATGTCCCTATAGCTTATGGTGAAACTACCTTATTCACTGACCTAATTGTTTTTCCTTTGAAAGATTTTGATGTAATACTAGGGATGGATTGGCTAGAAAAGTATAAAGCCAAGATAGATTGTCTGAAACAAAAGGTCACAATAGAGAGTCATAAGGGTGTCCATGTGCTTTATAGTCGCCGTCCGGTAAAGATTATTTCTGCTCTTACATTGAAGTCTTATTTAAGGAAGGGATGCCCTATGTACCTTTGCCATATTCATGATACTAGTAAGGAAAGACCACAGCTCGGAGATGTCCCAGTTGTGAATGAGTATCAAGATGTGTTTCCAGATGATATTCTTAATATGCCTCCAAAGCGTGATGTGGAATTCAACATCGATTTGGTACCTGGAACGGGACCTATATCTAAGCCACCTTATCGGATGGCGCCTGCTGAGATGAGAGAACTAAAAACTCAATTAGAAGAGTTGCTAGATAAAGGCTACATTCGGCCTAGTGTATCACCTTGGGGTGCACCAGTTCTTTTCGTGAAGAAGAAGGATGGTATCCTAAGATTATGCATTGACTACAGAGAACTCAATAACGTCACTGTGAAAAACAAGTATCCGTTGCCAAGGATAGATGACTTGTTTGATCAGTTGGCTGGTGCAGGAGTATTCTCTAAGATCGACTTGAGATCAGGTTACCATCAGCTTTGTGTTGCAGATAAAGATATCTCGAAGACAGCTTTCCGTACCCGTTATGGACACTATGAGTTTACATTTATGCCCTTTGACTTGGCTAATGCTCCAGCGGTGTTCATGGATTTAATGAACAGGGTATTCAGAGCTTATTTGGATAAATTCGTTGTTGTGTTTATTGATGATATATTGATTTATTCAAAGAATGTGAGTGAACATAAAGAGCACCTCCGTGCTGTTTTGCAAATACTGAGAGAAAATCACTTGTATGCAAAGTTCTCTAAATGTGAATTTTGGCTCGAGAAAGTGGCTAATCTGGGTCATATCATTTCTAAGGAGGGTGTTTCAGTTGATCCATCTAAAATTCAAGCGGTTTCTGAATGGTCTACTCCGAAGAATGTGACTGAAATTCGCAGCTTCCTTGGTCTAGCCGGCTACTATTGGAGATTTGTGAAAGAATTTTCAAAAATAGCTCGCCCATTGACGAGTTTGATGAAGAAGTGCACCAAGTATGAATGGAATGATGATTGTGAGAAGGCTTTTCAGACGTTGAAGGAGCGTCTTAGTACAGCTCCAGTCTTAACTTTACCTAATGGGGATCAAGACTACGAGGTGTATACAGATGCTTCGAGAAATGGCCTTGGATGTGTGCTTATGCAGAAACGGAAAGTTGTAGCTTATGCGTCTAGACAATTAAAAGTTCATGAGACGAACTACCCCACACATGATCTTGAATTAGCCGCAGTAGTCTTTGCTCTTAAAATTTGGCGTCACTATTTGCTTGGTACTTCATTCAAAATATACTCTGATCATAAAAGCCTCAAGTATATCTTTACGCAAAAGGAGCTGAATATGAGACAAAGAAGATGGTTAGAGCTGATTAAGGATTACGATATGGAGATTCAATACCATGAAGGCAAGGCCAATGTTGTTGCTGATGCGCTTAGCAGGAAATCTTCTCACTCATTGCACACGACGCTTTCGAGAAGGTTACTTAGAGATGAATTTCAGAATTTTGGTGTCGAACTTGTCCGAGTTGGGGCACAGCTTAACTTAGGGCTGTTCATTTCGGATATCCGATCCGATCCGAAATTTCGGATCGGCAAAATAGCGATCCGAATCCAATCCGAAAAAAATCGGATATCCGAAAATCGGATATCCGAAATTTTCGGATCGGATAACGGATATCCGAAATTTTTAAGAGTTGTTTTTTTCGTTTTTAAAAGTTTTTCATTGGTGTTTTTTTTTTTGCAATTTTGGGCCAACACTAATGTTACAAAAGGCCCATATTAGGATATTACTAGTACTATATTAGCCACCAAACCCATGGCAACTTCTAACTTCTAAGTAGTAATTAAATATTTAAATGTAGTATATATACATTATGCAATCTAATAATATATACATCATTGCATATTTGGCTTTTCCATGGTAATCCACACATCATAAATAATTCATCAAAGTTCTAGTAGAGTTTCAACATCCAAGTTCTAGTAAAGTTTCAACATCCAAGTTAACACACTAATACAAATTACAAATAAAGTTAACAAATTTAAAAGTCCCATATAGTTTCACCACCATAAAAAAGCTCATAAGTCTAATAAACTTGTAGGTCATTCAAAAGTATCCAATGACTCATCAATATCAATGGTTGGTTGCTCCATAGTCAAATCTTTCATACCTACAAAACAAATATCACAACAAAGAAAATGTTAGTATTAGTATTAAGTAAAAAAAAATTAAAGTACAATAATTGTGATTAAACTTACCATCCTCCATGTTCTCCAACTCAAGAAAACTTTCCTCTATTATAAGAGGCTCATGAGAAGTTCGAAGCCAATCTTGAGCACATATAATTGCCTCTGCCATTCTTGGAGTCAATGAGGTACGAAATGAATCAAGTACACGTCCTCCGGTGCTAAAAGCACTCTCCGAAGTAACGGTTGAAACGGGAATAGCAAGTATATCTCTAGCCATGAGTTGAAGGATGGGATATGTCTTATTCCTATCCCTCCACCATTGTAATATATCAAAGTTGGCATCTTTCAACTCACAATCATCACTCAAGTATTTCTCCAACTCATTTTTCCTCTCACTAGTTTCCATACCACCCTTTTCTCTTTGATACTTAAGTGTCATGAATTCCTCAAAATCCATCACTCTCTTCTTTTGTCCACTCACACCATTATTCAAGTTTGGAGTAGAAGAAGATGAACTTTTTTCTTTCCCTTAGCTCTTTGATGAAGGTATGGAAGATGCATAAGAATCAAACAAATCACGTAAAGTAACCCTTATTTTTAGTGATAAAAGGCTACCTTGTTCACTCCCATAAGAAGATTCAACAACCCAATCAACATAACTCAACTTGTGCCTTGGATCAAGGACTAATGCAACAAACATCAAAATATTGAGATTATTAACATTCCCCCAATATTTGTCATATTTCACTCTCATTTGTCCGGCCATGTTTTTTATGCCTTCATCTTCATCTAGACAATATTGTGAAAGCATAGTTCCAACACCAAAAGCATCATGCACATAAGAATTTGCAGTCACATAGCGAGATCTAGACAACCTCAATGTAGCATCATAAAAATTTGCAAAAAAGGCAAAAGGGAATCAACTTTCTTCCAATCATTCTCATCCGGCTTGCCACCAAATTTTCTAAGCTCTCTAACACATGCATTATCTCGAGAATGCAAGTTAGTAAAAGCTTTTTTAAATTTCATTGCAGATTCAAGCATCAAATAAGTTGAATTCCATCGAGTATCAACATCCAAACACACAAGACTCTTAGTTTCCAAACTCTCTTCATGTGCACAAGCCTTAAATTTCTTAAGTCTAGCCGGAGAAGACCTAACATATCTCACACTACCACGAACTTTCACAATGGAACTATCAAGTTCTTTCAATCCATCTCTCACAACCAAATTAAGTATGTGAGCCACACATCTCATATGTAAATAATCACCATTTAACACACTAGTTTGATGATGGTTCATTCTTCTTTTCAAATATTGGATAGCTAAATCATTTGAGCTAGCATTATCCACAGTCACAGTCAATATTCTCTTGATTTCCCATTCATTCAAACATTTTTCAACCGCCATACCAATGATTTCCCCACTATGACAAACAACAGGACAAAAATTAATGATCCTTTTATGCAACTTCCAATTTTCATCAATAAAATGAGCGGTGAGACACATATAACTCAAATTTTGTCCAGAGGTCCATGTATCAGTGGTAAGACAAACCCTAGAAGAAAGACCTTTAAAAAAATCTTTTAATTTCTTTCTTTCATCAATGAATAACTTATAACAATCTCTTGTTATAGTAGAACGTGAAGGCACAGCAAAATGATTAAAATCAGTCGAAACTTAAGACAAAGAACAACTACAAAACTGAAATTTTCAGTCGAACAAATTGAAAAATTCAGTCGAAACAACAACATTCAGTCGAACAAATCGAACCAGAGAAGAAAGAAATAAAAAATAAAAACGAAACAACAACATTCAGTTGAACAAATCGAAAAAATTTCAGCACTGAAATTTTCAGTCGAAAATTAAAAACGAACCAGAGAAGTAAAAAATGAAACAACAACATTCAGTCGAACAAATCGAACCAGAGAAGTCGAAAAGATGGCAGAAATAAAAAAAAACGAAAAAAAGGAAAAAGAATATGACAAAATGCAGCAAAAAATTAAAACAACAATGATAGAAATCGAACAAAACGAAAAATAAGATGCAGTCGAAACTCGAAACAACAACAAAATCGAACAAATCGAACAAATCGAAGAACATTCTTCAGTATAAAATTAAAAAAACGAACATAGAAGTAAAAAAAAAAGGGTTTTTCTATGATATACCCCTGTGTTTTTTTAAATTCTACGGTATACCCCTAATGTTTTTTTCTTCTACATTGTACCCCTAAGTTTTTAAAGTTTTCTATATAGTACCCCTACGTTAAGTGTACGTAACATTTACCGTTAAATTTTTGGGCTTCTCTCTCTCAACCCTTTCCCTTGCCAGCCCCCACCCCCTGCCCCTCCCCTCCACCCCCGCAAACACCATGACCGCCGCCAGCCCAGCCCCCACCCCCTCCTCCTCCCCCTCCCTTTCCCCTTCGATTTCCCGCAGCCTCCCCACCCTCTCTCCTCCACCCCTTCCCTCCCTCGCACCACAGCTGTGAACAACAACCACCACCACCCTCGCCATTGTTTTTTAAAAAATCAACCTAAATTCAATCGTGGGGGGGGGGCAAGGGAAATCGAAGGTGAGGGGGTGGGAGCTACGGAAATCTAGGGGGAGGGGTTGGGTCGCGGAATTCGAGGGGGAGGGGGTTGGGGGTTGCGGGAATTCGAGGGGGAGTGGGGTGGGGGGTGCGGGAAATCGAAGGGGGGTGGGGGCTGCGGGAAATCGAAGGGGATGGGGTGTGGGGCTACGACAAATCGAAGGGGAGGGGTTGGGGGGCTGCGGGAAATCGAAGGGGATGGGGTTGGGGGCTGCGGGAAATTGAAGGGAAGGGGTTGGGCCGTTGGGGGCTGCGGGAAATCGAAAGGAAGGGGGTGGGGGGCTGCGGAAAATCGAAGGGGAAGGGATGAGGGGCAGGGCGGGCGGGGAGAGGGGGTGGGGAGGCTGCGGGCGGAGGAGAGGGGGAGGAGGCTAGGGCCGGGTGGGGGGGGGCGGGGGGAGGGTTGAGAGAGAGAGAGAAGCCTAGAAATTTAACGGTAAACGTTACGTACACTTAACGTATGGGTACTATGTAGAAAACTTTAAAAACTTGGGGGTACAATGTAGAAGAAAAAAACATTAGGGGTATAACGTAGAATTTCAAAAAACACAGGGGTATATCATAGAAAAACCCAAAAAAAAAAGAAACAACAAGAAAACACAGGAGTAGTCGAGAAGATGGCAGAAATAAAAAAAAAAAAGGAAAAAGAGGACGGCAAAATGCAGTAAAAAATTAAAGAAGATGAAGTGAGATGAGAGAATTACCTCATTTACAGCGCCGGGAGTAGAGGAGCGTCGAAGATCTCGCCGCCTCGCCGGAATCTGGGCGTCAGTGGCACTGTGGCAGCAGCCTCGTGTGGAGAGTGTGAAGAGAGATGAGAGACGGCTCCTTGCCTCCTTGAACTTAGGGTTCAGTTTTTCGAATGACTCTTTTTTTCAGTTTAGAATGTTTTTGAGTAAGGCTGTTTAGGGTTTTTTTTTTTTTTTAAATATACTTTTAAAATAAAACGGATATTTCGGATATCCGAAAACACAAAAAAGTGATAAGTATCCGATCCGATTTTGTTCGGATATCCGATCCGAGATATCCGAAACTCAAAAAAACGGATCGGATATCCGATTTTTCGGATCGAATCGGCCGGATCCCGGATCGGATCGGCCGGATCGGATCATTGTGAATAGCCCTAGCTTAACTCCCTTACATTGCAACCAGATGTGTACGATGAGATTAAGGAGAACCAAGCTAGCGATGCACTTCAGAAGAAAAAGATGGGAGAAGTTCAAGATACTGAAGATGCTTATTTTAAGATCCATGCAGATGGGAGTCTTCGCTATAAGAGTAGGTGGTGTGTTCCTGACATACCTGATCTGAAGAAGAAAATCATAGATGAAGCTCATTTGACTCCATATTCGGTACATCCAGGAGGTGACAAGTTGTATAAAGACCTCAAAATCACCTTTTGGTGGCCTCATATGAAGCAACAGGTCGCCGAGTATGTTTCCAAGTGCTTGACTTGCCAAAAAGTCAAGTTTGAGCACAAGAGACCTCAAGGCGAGATTCCAGTGTGGAAGTGGGACTCAATTTCTATGGATTTTATCTCTGGACTTCCAAGAACACCTAATGGTAATAACATGATTTGGGTCATTGTGGACCGACTCACCAAGTCTGCCCATTTCGTACCAATGAAAGATACATGGAAACATCAAAAGCTAGTCGATGCATATAGGAAGAATGTTTTGCGCTTACATGGTGTGCCAAGGGACATCGTGTCCGATAGAGATAGTAGATTTTTATCTAATTTTTGGCAGAAGCTTCAAGAAGCCTTAGGGACACAGTTGAAAATGAGTACATCATTTCATCCTGCTACTGATGGTCAGACAGAGCGCACAATCCAAACACTCGAGGACATGTTGAGGGCATGTGCCTTAGAATTTCAAGGCTCGTGGGAAGATAGACTGGACTTGATAGAATTCTCGTATAATAACAGCTATCATTCTTCAATAGGAATGGCCCCATATGAAGCCTTGTATGGCCGCAAGTGTCGTAGTCCTCTTTGTTGGAGTGATATTGGTGAATCCTGTGTTCTTGGTCCTGAAATGATCCAAGAAACTATGGAACAAGTAAAATTGATACAACAGAAAATGAAAGCAGCACAAGATAGACAGAAAAGTTATGCTGATAAATACCGACGACATGCAGAGTTTGAAGTCGGTGAGAAAGTACTCTTGAAAGTTTCTCCTATAGAGGGAGTAATGCGGTTCGGTATGAAGGGCAAGTTATGCCCTAAATTCATCGGGTCGTATGAGATCCTAGAAATAGGTGAAGTTGCCTATAGATTGGCATTACCTCCAAAGATAGCTCGAGTTCACAATGTTTTCTATATTTCTCAGCTTCGTCGGTACATTAGTGACCCATCACATGTACTCACACCTGATGAATTGCAACTAGAAGATAACCTTTCATATGTTGAGGTCCCTATGAAGATTCTTGATAGTAAAGTTCGAGCAACTCGGAATGGAGAAGTTAAACTGGTGAAAGTATTGTGGTCGAACCACAAGGACGATGAACTTAGTTGGGAATCCGAGGATGCGATGCGAGCTCAATATCCCCACCTATTTCAATAGGTACGCTTACAGTTACGAGGACGTAACTAATTTTTTTTTAGGGAGGGTGGAATTAGTATGATTTCATTTCAATTCTTAGTATTTAAAGATAATTTTGACTTGTATTAAGTGTTTGATCCTACTTGAAAGTCAATGGCATGTTGAGAGTATGCTAGTGTGATAGTTTATGTGGAAGTTTGATAATATACAGTTATTATCTTTCGTACTTTAATAATAGATAGTTGGCTAAACATATAAAGTTAATGAGCTAAAGTTTTGAAAAGTGATAGGATTTTCGCTACGAGTTTAAGAATTGTTTCAAGTTTCGAGGACGAAACTTATTTTAAGGAGGGTAGATTGTAACACCCCGGTTTTTGAAACAGTTTATTATTAATTTTATTAACTATATTATATATTTTAGTTTATTTAATAATTAAATTCATTTATCTTTAGGAATTACTTTGTAAATAATTTATATGGTTATAGTGGGACAAGTTTAGTAAGTAATTTAACTAATAATAGTAATAAGAGGAAATATACTCACATATATGTAAGAAGGGGGAAAAGGGAAAAATAAAACAAGAAAAGAAAAAGGAAAAAAAAAAAGAACGACATCTTCACTCTTCTTCACCGTTCAACATCTTCATTCTTCACCATCTTCTTCTCTCAAGTTCTTCAACATTCTTCCTCCACCACACAACCACCATCGTTGCCGACGACCGCAACCACAACCACCACTAGAAGTGACATCATAGAAGTGGGCGGCGCAAGGGAGAACAAAGGGGGTCGTCGCTGCTGTAATTTGGAGCGTTTAGGGCTCGTATTAGGGGCGTTTGCAAGTTATTTTTCATCCTCAATTTTCTATATTAGTGGGTAAGATGAATTTCTCAACTAATTTAAGTTTTCTTTTAAAATTATGAAGTTAGGGTTTATGTTTATGAAATTGAATTGGGGGTTTTGATTTTAATTGTTTGGGTGTAGAATTGAATGAATAGAATGTTTATTTAGGTATTTAGTAGATAGTTTAGATTAATAGAATGTTAAGTAAACTTGTTGTTCAAAGAGAATTGTGGTGTAATTCGTATAAATTCTTGCTCGGTTTCAGAAACGCAATTTAAGCAGTTTCTGGGTATTTTTAGCAAAAATACCATTTCACAAAAGTTGTTCGTATTGCCATTTTATGCAAGATAGGCTCAAGAAACGCTTGATTTGGATCTGGAATGAGGAAGTTATGTCTATTTTAAGTTTCTGCTGAAATCGATAAAAAAATATCGTTAGTTTCGAATGTTTTAAGTTTCAATGTTTTCTTATGAATGTTTTTCTAATGGACTTTGAGTGTCTAAAGTATAATAGGAATATGAATGTTGATTTAATATAAACTAAGGGAGATTTTAGTATTGTTGATATTAATTACATTGGTAATCAAAGGTAAATGACGGTTTAAGTAAATAAGTTATGAGAATTAGTTATACTTACTTGAATATAAAAAAAAAGGGGTTGATGTTTTATAAAACTAAAGTTAATAAAAACTCATTAACTATATTAGCCAAATCTATTAATATTTATTAAGTACATGTATGTTTATATTGTAGATCCCGGTTTCATTGAGGAGCCGTATTGACTGAGCTAGTTGGTTTGATATAGTTTAAAAGGTAAGATTCCTTACTCAAATGTTTAATAGTTATGAGAAAGGTCTACAAAAGATAAGATTTCAACTAAAACTTTCATATTTACGAGAATAGATTATAAAGGTATGTATCTCTCTTGAGTTGTGATTGGTTTGAATAGGAGGATGTTCCTCCTAATACAGATAGTTTGTTTTCAAACCTTGAATTATAGAATAGTTACAGAAAAAGATTTATGGATAGTTTTATGTTTTTAAACTGGTTGGGATTGCCTTTATGGTGTCTCAAGGAATTGGAACCTTGTCGGGATCGTCTCGACATTACAGAATAGTTGGGGGGTACGTTGATCAGTACATCGGACTTAGATCTTCTGCTACGGTTTGACCGTTTGTGGGGTTTGCACACTAGGGGTCTTTGTCTAATAGTTATCCGGAGGGCCTAGCTAGCCCAATGGGAAATAAAGTTCGTTCCATTCCATAGATTTATGATTCTAAGATTCTGAAAGAAATTCTTTTAGCAAAGAAAATAGAAAAGTATTTGGTTTGGAAAAGAAATGAAGAAAAATGTTTTATAATGTTTTTATTTAGTATTGTGGTTCCAATAGTAAATGATTTGTAGGATATAATTAATGCATCCTACCTGCATATGTATTTGGCTTTACAGTATTGAATCTTGCTCAGCCTGTTTGGCTGATACTACATGCTTGATATATGCGAGTACATGAAGGCTTAGAGCGGGGTGTGGGCGGAGAGCAACGTCCACTAGTTTTGCATAAAATATAGTTATAATAGTTCTTTTTCGGTGCATTTCTTATAGATAATCAATAATTTTAAGACTTAGGGTTGTAAATATTAATCCACCTAAATCTTTATTCGGTTAGGTTGTAATAGTTTAAATTAAGCTTTAATTTAGTTTTGGTGCAGGTAGTTCTTCCTTAGCGATTATTCTCGTAATAACCGTGGAATAACACGTTTGGATTTTGAGTAATTAAACAGGAATTTCATTGGTATTTGAGCTGGGTGGAGTTGTTGAGAATTTGGAATATGGATTGCTGATTTGTTGAAACAGGTTTATAATAATTCGGACGCCAGTCCTAAATTAAATTTTAGGCAGTCCATATTTCAAACGGAACTCTGCCGAATTTTCTATAGAATTTTACTATTATTTAATTAAATTAAGCACTCGAAATTCAGGGGTGTTATATACTTTGACAAAGAAACACTCGAAACTAAGGATAGTTGCCAAACCACAAGGACAAACTCAATGGATTGGTGTTCTAGGCCAGAGGTAAGACTCACTCAATCTCTCCTAGGCTTATCACTCAAGACTCACTCAAAGTAATAAGGGTTAGCGAACACTTGAGACAAACTCAAAGCATAAACTATAAAAACAAGGTTTTTTTTATAATCAATCAAAAGCTGAACTTTTTCATATCATATGCTCTCCTTATATAGGCTAAAGGAGCAGCAAAAGTAGGCAAAAAGCTCCTTAAAACCATCCTTAATGAACAACCAAAAAGGAGTTAAAAAGGAGTTACAAAACTCCGTAAATTAAATCATGCCTCTAATGAAGCTCATTTAATGAGCTGTTACAAGCAAGCTTTCTACAGTAAATAATGAACTTCTTAGGCTCCTAAACACACTTTAAATAGCTAGAAAAATGGAGATACTTTAAGAGTAATCTCTTGGCTTTATTACAAACTAAAAATAAACAACAAAAGCAAATAAAACACTCTTGCCCATAATGTAACTATGGGGTCGCTCATATCACGCCTATATCATGCTAAGCTTTGTTGTTGCTGCATTTAGACTTCAATCATTAACCCATGTAACACTCGTGCCAAATTTGGGCTTGAAATCAATACTAAAACACCACTTGCAGCCTTGGATTGTAAGATGATCCAAATCCAATAATTTGAAAGATCATCTAATTTTAATATCTTGGGTTGCCTTGATGCACATGTATCATTTTCTAGGAAAACACTACAACTAGCTAAAATATCTAAATAATTAATCTTCATAATTATCCTATTCTACTATTAATAATTGCTAAACGTGATCGAAGGACAAATTCCTTCAACAACAACAACGAACAACAGAGAACAGAGAGCAAAGGAGAAAGGAAACCGAAACAAGGGTTTTCTTTAATTACACAATTTAGTTCATATGTTCAAGAGATGAAATTCGATTGCTTTGATTCTTAGCTTCCAACCATTATTTATTGCAAAGATTGAATTTTTTTGATGATGGGATGAATCGGCAAATAATATCTACCATCACCGGCCAAAATTAAGAAAGAGACATGGGGAACTTTATGTGTTTGAGGAGAGAAAAGATGAAAGTTGGGAAACACAGTAGAGCAAAAGATTGAGCAAGAGAAAATGGAATGTTCTTCCATGTTGATAGCTCAAAATTGGAACCGGATTGCCATTTAATCCAGTGAGAATAAGAATGGTGAAGCTTCTAGCTACTTCTAAGGAAGCCACGAGAAAGTACAGAGAGAAATGGTCGTTGTTTCTTTTCTTATTATTATTTTAAAACGTAAGGTAAAAATGTCTTTTCACTTTAAGGGAAATAAATATCATATATTCCTCCAAATGTTAAAAACGTAAATACAAAATAATAATTAATTATGCACCCATGTTTATTAAAAGGTAATTACGCTAATAAAATATTTTTAACCTTTAATAACATGTGCTTAAAACATAGGCTCTTACAGAAAGCCTTCACCATCATTTAGTTTTTTGACAATATTTATTATTTCACTAGGAACACTACAAGAGGGTGGGTGAATTGTATGTGTAGAAATAAACGTACTTTTTGCGGAATTATAAAACTTAAACAAAGAAACAAGCTAAAGGAACACAAGGGATGTTTACGAGGAAAAACTTCTTGGGCCCAACAAGAAGAAACAACCTCGACCACTAGGGATTATAAACTCAAATCTTCTTGGGCAGTAAGTTTAATGAACGTGGTTTAGATCATGTGTTAGTGGTTAAACCATTTTCCCATGATGTTCCTCAACTAGAGGAACACGTTCCATTAATTATCCATGAACACCACGATCTCAATGAACGTGTGTTAGAGGATTAATACTACTTCCTTAATTTTAGCAAGTACTTATGCAATAAATATAAATCTGATTTAATTATAAAATATTTTAATTAATAAAACCAAAATTAAATCCTTTTATCAAAATAATATCTTTTAATATTTTTCTCTAAAAACCGAAAATGATTTTATTTCTAATAAAGATAAAATCTTTCCTTTAAAAATATTGTCCTTAAAAATCAGATTTTTAACAAACAAAAAACGGTTTCCTATTTTCTAGGCTTTAATTACTCAATAGACACAAATTAACCGTTGCACCATTTAATATATGTCTAGTTCCTTTTAATTCGTTAGTTCCTTTAACTTGACTCATTAGTGCTGTTGTAGCCTGAAATCTACGGTTCCTCTGATGACACTTGGGCTCATCTGAGCCGTACACGTGTCCTCTGATAAATGGAAGAAAAAAGATCTACCCTTTGGGCTAGGCTCAGATTGTTTAAAAGGCTACTTTTCTGGCCCAAAAGGAAGTCAGAGGCCAGCCCTGTGAGGTGGCTGCATGAGAGTGGTTGGTAAACTCTCCCAAATCATGGCCTGCCACGTGTCATGATCTGATTCTTCAGCCAATCAGAAGCCACTATTCTAGGTCAGATTTTAAGGTTAGCTATCATCTTGCTATCACTATAAATACCCCTGAAATCAGGAGAAAGATCATTCAATGCAAACAGTGCAAAGTTACTCTGTAAAACTACTCTCTCACTTTCTCTCTCTAGAATTACTTTTCTCTTGCAAACACCTGATATCTGACTTAAGCTTCGGAGGGGGAACCACCACCCAAACCTCCAGGGTGGGTCCCTTTTTGCAGGTTCGGGAACGAAGCTCAGGCTTGGACTTGGTTGATTCAGACATTGTTGCACAAGTCTCCAAAGAAGAACATCTAAGGGATACTAGTTTACTTGCTCGACAAGAAAGCACCATCTACAGCTTACTTGTTGGACAAGGGACAAAACATTTGGCGCCGTCTGTGGGGAGACGTAACGATGACTGATTGTCAATCGTCCAACCTTGCCAGAAACCGAAGTCTTCAGGTTAATGTCGAAGACACAGTAGAACATGAGAGACCGCCTCGAGGAAGGGATAGACCCCCATCCATCGTCCAAGTTACTGGACCAAGCCAGCAACCTGTCATTCAAGAGAATCTTGAACGTCCGGTGACTTCCAGGCAAAGATGGCTACGATCGTCCGAGAATGTATCAAGAGCAATATCTTTGTTTTTCCGGCTTAACCCTGAGCCAGCTGCTAACAATCCACCTCCCCCTAGGGGACGTTCCCAAGAAGATCGTCCAGGCCCTAGTCGACCTGTTCGTCTGGAACCCTCTAGGAGGACGGCAAGAGGAAAGCAGCCAGAGGATAATGATCAGCGAAGAAAGATGGACTGGAATCTGGTGGTTAGGACCCAGGACCATGTTCGTCCAAGCGGGCACCGAATGGAAACAGAGAATATCTAGAAGCAAAGAGAGCTGCTGCAATACAACGATCAGCGACAGGTTCTACATCATACCTGAGAGACCCTCCTTTGAGGTTGTCGTCCCGAGGGGGAGTGACGGAGTTTAAGTCACTCTCTTTTTCATCCACGACAGAGAGAGGACGGTGGCTCGGCCCCATGGTCCATAGGCGCCCATTGCCCGCAAACACGTCGTCGATTCGGTGTTAAAGGAATATCGTAAGGAGTACATACCCATTGAGGGACAAATGGGAGCCCTCCAGATTAACTGGCCCACTCCATTCTCGGCCAGGATAATGGAGGCACCCCCCTTCCCAAAGGTTAAACTCCCTACTATAGAACCTTTTGATGGAACAACAGATCCCGATGATCACTTATTTGCTTACAAACATCAGATGTACGTCCAAGGAGTAGATGATGCTACCTGGTGTAAGAACTTCCCAGCAACTCTGAAGGGAGTAGCTCAGAAGTGGTTTAACAATCTTCCACCCAATTCAGTCAATAATTTCACGGAACTCAGTTTCTTATTCACTAGTCACTTTGTTGCCAACAAGCAAGAACAAAAAACAAGCATGCACCTAGGCAAGGTCGTCCAGGGACCTAAGGAGGCTCTTAGAAGTTTCGTTAAGAGATTCAACCTTGAAGCCCTTCGGATCCAAGATCTTAATCTTTGGAGTGGCCTTTCGACGCCTTCATTAGGGGTCTAAGGCCAGAAGCTTTAAGTTTGATCCGGTTAAAAAGAAAATCTCCACTCTTGCCGAAGCCTTAAGGGAAGTCGAAGCGTTTATTCACGCTACCAAGTGTGTGTGCCGAGGCAAAGCATCCCGAGTCTAAGAAGCCTCAAGAGGTTGCTCGACCCAAAGAAGAGCAACCCCAAGAAGGCCGAGACTTGGGCTATAACCTCCACCACCACTTCGTCCAGAAGGAGCAAGAGAAAAGAGGCTGAGCCATCCTCATGCAATCCTATTGAATTTAACAAGGACCAATACTCCATTCTCATGGAGATTAAGGATCAATATGAGTTGAAGGCCCCAGCGGAGATGAAAACCCCTTATAGAAATAGGGATAAGAGCAAGTATTGCCACTTCCACAAGGATTGCGGTCACGAAACTAATGAATGTAAGCACCTCAAGAAGGCTTTGGAGGAGCTAGCTCGAAAGGGAAAGATGAACTCCTATATGCCTCAAGGGGGAAGGAAGTTTCAAAGAAAAGACAATTGGCAGTCTAAGAAGAAGGAAAGTGAGAGCACAGACGAGGATGTTGTTCTCGTAATTTCTGGAGGGTTTCGTCTTTGGAGGACCAACCAATAGAGGACACAAAAAACTACCTTAGGGAGCTTGGCCAAGTTTTGTTAGCCGATCGGACAAAGGCCGAGCCCTTCCCAAGGGTGGTAGTTAGTGAGCAAGATCGGGCGGGTTGAGGACTCCCCATGATGATCCTTTGGTTGTAGAAATGAAAATAGCAAACTTGAGAGTAAGAAGAATTCGATCGACACTTTGGAAGCTCGACGGATATCATCGATCCGATCGCTTGTCCGATTAAAATTTGATGAGAAGAACTTGGTTCCCGTTCACCATCCCATCATAGGGTTTGGGGGAGGAGTCATCCACCCAATGGGAACTGTTACTTTACCCGTTCGAGTGGGAGAAAAGGATGCCGCTAGAACTCTGTTTATCAAGTTCTTGGTGGTCCGAGATTTGACAGCCTACAATGTCATTCTTGGGCGACCAACTCGAATCACGTCAAAGCCGTAATAGTTACTCACCCGATGTTGATGAAGTATGAGTGTGATGATGGCAAGATTGGCTCATTATATGGGGACCAAGCGGGTGGCTAGGGAGTGTTATCCGACTACCCTCAAGCCGTCATCATGGAAGATATGCAATGAAGATCGACGCAGGTTCTTTGGTGAAAGGAAAACGTCTGAAATAGAGAAAAATAAGACGAAGGTGGTTAGCGAGAGGAAAACGTCCGGGATAGTCAAGGACCACTTGGCCTCATTGAAGATGGCCATTGAGAGCCCTCAGACGCCTCTCGCTCCCTCAAGGAAGGCGTCTGAGCATCTTCCCAGCAAGAAGAGAAAATATGAAATCATCAAGGAAGAGCCTCCCTTGCCTGAAGAAGTGATGGCAATCATGGGACTAGCAATAGAGCGTCCCAGTAACCCGCCGAGGCCCCGGAAGACGTCATGCCCGGATGAGGCTCGGCCCGTAACGAACCTTGAAAATTGGTTCTTCACTCTCTTTGGGCTTCGAGAAACCTCTTAATCGGCCACTGAAAGAATTTCAAGACGGGTTTGCCTATTGTGTTTAAGAAATGCCTGGAATTGATCCAGAAGTAGCCGTCCATCGGCTAAATGTTGATCCAAAATTAAAGCCAGTCCGTCAGAATAAAAGGCATTTGGGGCCGGCTAGGAATCAAGCGGTCGACCAGGAAGTTCATAAGTTGTTGGAGTCAAAATTCATCAAAGCAACTTATTATCCAGAATGGATAGCAAATGTGGTCATGGTGCCCAAGCCCAATGGCTTTGGAGGATGTGTGTAGACTATACCGATCTCAACAAGGCTTGTCCCAAGGACGGTTTCCCGCCGCGAAGTTGGATCGTCCGGTGGACTCCACGCCCGGCCACGCTTTATTAAGCTTCATGGACGCCTATTCGGGTTTCCATCAAATTCCCATGTGGCCAGAGGATCAGGACAAAACATCCTTCATTACTGAAAAAGGACTATATGGCTGGTTGAGAATGCCATTTGGTTTGCGCAATGCTCCGGCCACATTCCAAAAATTGATCAATGCTGTTTTTCAGCCACAGTTGGGAAGGAACATGGAAGCGTATATTGATGATATGATAGTCAAGAGCCGTCAAGAAGAAAGTCATGTGGGTGATTTGAGAGAAACCTTTGAAACTCTCAGGAAATACAAGTTAAAGCTGAATCCCAGCAAATGTGTTTTTGGGGTTTTGTCATGGAAGTTCCTAGGCTTCTTGGTAGACCAGAGGGGAATTAAAGCAAATCCCAAGAAGATACAAGTTATTTTAGACATGAAGTCTCCGTCAAAGGTAAAGGAAGTTCAGAGACTGACGGGTTGCTTGGCTGCCCTTGGACGTTTCTTGTCTAAGTCAGGCGACAAGTGCCATCACTTCTTCGCCACTATTAAGAAAAACGGTTTTTTCACCATATACCCCTGACTAATTTTTTTTTGCACCGTATACCCTCGCAAGTTTCCAAATTCACCATATACCCCTCACGTTTCAAAAAATACATCAACATGCCCTTATGACTAACGGTGTTAGACTTCCGTTAGTCATTAGGCCCTAATCCTCCCCTAACCCTAATTAACTAACCTAAATCAAACCCTAATTCTAACCCTAACCCTAATCTAATACACTAACTGGGCCCTAACCCTAACCACTAACTCTGGGCCCTAACCCTAACCACTAATTTGGGCCCTAACCCTAACCACCCCTTACCCCACCGCACCACCACCCCCTCACCACCACCCCGTCACCACCACCACTCGTCCCTTCCCCCGCCGACCCCCTCCCCTTCCCCCCGCCGACCCCCTCCCCCTTCCCCCGTCACCACCACCACCCCTCCCCTTAACCCGCCGACCCGCCGACCCCCCCCCCTTCCCTCGTCACCACCACCACCCCCTCCCCTTTCCCTCCGCCGACCCCCTCCCCTCCCTCGCCCTCGCTGCGCGAACCCCTTCCCCTCCCTTCCCCTGCCGCTAATCGAACCCGGATGCGCCACAAGAACCCGGATGCGACTCACAGTATGTTTGCGCTAATCGAACCCACAACAACCCCGCCGTAATCGAACCCGGATGCTATCGCTTTGCGCTAATCGAACCCACAGCAACCCCGCTGCTAATCGAACCCGAATCTTTGCGTGAACCAAGATGCGCGAAAATCGAACCCCCTTCATGCGTTTTTTATTCTTCTCGGCGAGTTTACGGGGAGGGAATTTGAGTTGGGAGATGCGAGGGGGTGGGGAGGGGCTGCGGGGGAGTGGGGGGGGTGGGGGGGAGGGCCTGCGCGGGAGTGGGGAGGGGGCTTCTGGGGTGGTGGGGATGGGGGTGGGCTTCGGGGTGGTGGGGTAAGGGGGAGTGGGTGGTTCTTTGGGTAAGGGTGGGGGAGTGGGGTGGGGTAAGGGGTGGGTAGGGTTAGAGTATTAGATTAGGGATTAGGGTTAGGGTTTGGAATAGGTTTAGGGTGGTTAATTAGGGTTAGAGGGAGGATTAGGGGTTAATGACTAACCGGCGTTAGCCTTCCGTTAGTCATAAGGGCATGTTGATGTATTTTTTGAAACTTGAGGGATATATGGTGAATTTGGAAACTCATGAGGGTATACGGTGCAAAAAAAAATTAGTCGGGGTATATGGTGAAAAAACCGTAAGAAAAAGCTAAGTTTGAGTGGACAAATGAGGCGGAGCAAGCACTACAAGAGTCAAGGACCACCTTCTTCACCGCCTAGGTTCAGTCGGCCGTGAGGGGGAGAAGCCTTTGTATATTTCGCCGTGTCCACTCAAGCCGTGAGTCCTTTTCTCTGGCCGAAAGAGAGTCCGTCCAAGTCCCAATATACTTCGTGAGTCACGTACTCAAAGACGCGGAAAATAGGTACACTCCCGTTGAGAAGTTTGGATTGGCCCTCGTCATGGCGCAGAAAGTTAAGGCCCTATTTCTTGGCGCACGGTATACTCGTCCCTATACCGATCAACCTTTGAAGCAAGTTCTCGAGAAGATGGAAGCCGCCGGGCGAATGCTAAAATGGGCGGTTGAGCTCAACATGTTTGATATATCATTTGAACCAAGGAAAGCCATTAAGGGGCAAGCCTTCGCGGATTTTATAGTTGAGCTTACTCGACCCGATATAGAGCCAATATCGGATCCGCCTAAAGGAAGGAAGCATTGGACGCTCATGGTCGATGGGTCGTCCACTGCCAATGGATGTGGGGCAGAATCATTTGTCGAGTCTCCCGAAGGGGACAAGTTTGAATATGCATTAAGATTCCAATTCAAAGCGTCCAATAACGAAGCCGAATATGAAGCACTCTTAGCCGGAATCAAAATGTGCAAGGCCGGAGCCGTAGAGATCGAGGCCAAATCGGACTCTCTCTTAGTCGTCGGTCGAGTCAATGGAGATTTTGAATGCAAAGAAGCATCAATGAGCAAATACATGCGGCGATCAAGGATGAGGTTGAGCCATTAAGATGATTTGTTCTCGACCAAGTACCAAGGTCGGAAAATCATCAAGCGGATGCTCTCTCTAAATTGGCCGCTCGGGCTGAAGGAGATGTGCCAAGAATGCGATTTTTGGGAAGTCAAACCCAAAAAGAGCATTGATCAAGAACGATTATGTTTCTTAGCCGAGGAAGCGATGCGGATGGAGCCGATCATAGAATACAAGAAGACGGGCGATTACCTTCGACCCTGTAGAGGCCAAGTATGTGAAGGCTAGAGACAAGTGGTTTGAACTATGGGATGAGACCCTTTACAAGAGATCATTCAACCGTCCTCTCCTCAAGTGCATCACCGAGAAGATGGCCTAGAGGTTTTGAAAGAACTCCATGAGGGAGCTTGTGCATCGCACATTGGGGAAGAGCTTTAGGAGAAAAGGCTTTAAGGACGGGGTACTACTGGCCGACCTTAAAGGAGGATGCCCTAGTCTATGCAAAGAAGTGTGATAGTTGTCGAAGCATGGGAACCCGCATCGAAGCCGTCCAACTATCTAACTCCTATTTTGTTCCCCCGCCTTTTGCCAAATGGGGCATGGACATATTAGGACCTTTTTCGGTGGCAGGTGGGCAAAAGAAGTTTGTGATAGTTGCAGTGGACTATTTTACTAAATGGATAGAAGCTGAAGCCATGCGAGGAATAACCACCAACGACGTCAAGGGCTTCATCTTGGAAAAACATTATAACTCGTTTTGGCATGCCTCGGTCCATCGTCTTCGATAATGGTCCACGATTCGAAACGCCTAAGCTGAAAGATTGGTTGTCAGAAAGAGAAATCAAAGCACACTTTGCGGCAGTCGCCCACCCACAAGCCAATGGGCAAGTCGAGTCCTTCAACAAGATTCTATCAAATGGAATCAAGAGGAAGTCGGAAAACGCCAAGGGACAATGGGTTAAGAGAGCCGCAATTAGTGTTATGGTCCATTAGAACAACCGCTAAGAATTCAACAGGCGAGACGCCTTTCATGTTAGGCTATGGCACTGAAGCCGTCTTGCCCATTGAGATTGATGAACCCACCCTGCGAGTCATGTTGTACACTGAAGATGCCAACTGGGCTGCATTACGCACGGCTTTGGACCAAGTACCAGAAGTCAGGGGCAATGCCTTACTGAGAATGCAATTGTACAAGTTGAGAATGGCTCGGGAGTTTAACAAAAGAGTTGTTAGACGACCACTCAAGGTGGGGGATCTTGTCCTAAGAAAAATGGAGGCGGTTGGACGAGCTAAGGAGCTAGGGAAGCTAACACCAACCGGGAAGGACCTTATATGATTATCCAAGAGGCTGCAGCAGTGGGACTTTTCGTCTCCAAGCTCTAGATGGACGACCTATACAGCGTACTTGGAATTCAGATAATTTGAAGAAGTACCACGTTTAACTCAATCGTCGTCAGGAATCCAGCTGAAAGTTGTAGTAAGTCCAATGTGCCACGGCACAGACTAAAAAAAGAATTGTATACATGTATCTTGGCACTTTGTCAAGCAAAATTCATATAATACAATTCCTACTATCTTGCCGTCAGTATTTTCATGTTTATTTTCACCAAGTTGGTTCACTTTGGGGCATTAAATCAGTTATTAGTGTAAAAGTGACAATAACTTGGAACAAAAATACTCATTTCTATGCCGAACATCACTCCCTCGAAGAGACCGGCCAAAAGTATAACGACCTAAAGGTTGATAACATACATTGGCAATCAATTTGACAAAATCTCTAGTAAGAGAAACGTCAAAGTCTCTCTAAGAGAAAGTCGATTGAAATAAGCCCTTGGTAAAGGATACTTATTTTTAAATATACGGGCAGCTAAGTAGTAAAGACCCTAGTAAGGGATCGCTACTTTCGAGTATTGCTCGCTCAAGGAAGGCGGCTAGGCAATTGTTAGACCATGTCTCTAAAGCTCGTCCTTGGCAATTTCAGCGGGGGCTTGGCCAAAGTTGGCCGCTCTCCTTCTTAGACTATGGCTCGTCCATCATATATGGTTGAGCTTAGCCCAAGAAGGGGGGGATGAGACAGGCCTATAGGACGAGCTAAAGAGAGAAGGTCGTCTAAAAAACCAGGACAAATCTGAAATGCCTTTGAGATATTTTGATACTACAGGACGAGTGTTACCAACTCAAGAAAAACGGTTAAAGTGTGGCTCGTTTAAAAGGAGAAGACCATCTAAAGTTCCAGGACGATCCTCTATAAGCACTTGGGCACTTTTTGAGAAATTTGTAATCGTCCAAGGGCAAGGATCAGAAGTGGCATGCGCAGTTCAATTAAATATCGTAGACCGTCCAAAAAGTTCAGGACGAGTCACTTCTTTTGGATGCATTTTCGGTTGTCTAAAGGCAAGCACGTTGTTATTTCCTTAAACATCTGTGATGATCGTCCAACATTCAGGACGAAGCTCATTCAATACTTAGTAAAATTGGAATTCAGAAAGATAAAAGACAGGCAATTGGCAAAAATTCTCCTTCCTATATGATTGATCAAGAATTACAACCTAAGAGCTGAAGAGTTAAAGGTACAGCGGCAAACAAGCCAAGAAACATGAAAATAAACCTAAAATTAGGCTTCGTCTTCAGAGCGAGTTTCTTGGTCGTCTTCCTGGGTTCTCCTCGCCGCAGCCTTCGTGTCTGACTCCAAAAACTCCGGAGGTTCCTCGGCACAAACCATAGCACGATGAACGCCCGCTGATACTCCAGACGACGACGAAGGCTGGGGACCTCATCAGCTTCCGCCAGCATCTCAAAGGCCTTGACGGCCCAGCTTTTAAACGTTTCAACAACTTGAGCCAATCCTTCCTTGGCATCGCAAAAAGCTTGAGCTGCCTCCCTTTCCAAACGGGCAGTCTTCGCCCTTAGGAGAATGTTCTCCCTTCTCAACTCAGCAGCGGCAAGGAGAGCAACATCTCTTTCACCCTTCAGCTCAGTAGAAACAGTATCAATAACCATCTTCAAATGGTCCAGCTCCTTGTATATGTCTTGGATGGTAACAAGATAGTTCTTGTTCTCGGACTCCAAGTTAGCTGACCTCTTCTCCAAAGCATCCAGGGATTGACGATGAAGGGTATTAACCATCTCAATGTCATGGATGGCCTTGTCGCCTGCCGTTGTAGCCAAATGGACGAGCTTCTTATTCTCTTTCCTCGGCTCTCTGGCCCAATCTTGATAAGCATCTTTGTGAGTAAAAAGTCGGGGCAATGAAAGCAAAACAAATTATTAGACGAGATTCAAAAAGAAATAAATATACACAAGTACTAAACAAAAGCGGCAATAAGTTATACCTCAGCAGCCAGTTGAGACATGTAGCCCACATGCCCGGCCGATGCTCCCCTTAATCCTTTGATATAGGATTCGGGGTAACACTTGAAGAGTTCCCGCTAAGCCGTTCCTTTTACGCCTTTGACATTTTGGCAAAAGTAGGAGAAGACTCCTCGTCCGAGTCTAAGGTGGGAGCAGCGAAGGTAGAGTTGGGCCTTTTCCTTATCTGAAAGAGGGGGAGAGTCAGTTATCTGGATGGGAAAGATGATGGCTTGTCTATTGGACGGACTCATAGACTCACCAGACGAGATGGATGCCGTCCTTACAGCAAGGGGCATCTGGGAGACCAGCTTCGCTACCGAGCCGCGGCTCCGGATAGTTCTCGGCAAGGCCGTCTCTGCCCGGCACCACCAAAGCCAAGGCCGACTCCGGTCCGACTTCGCCGAGTCCGTCCGACATTGGCCGAGTCGAAAGCAAAGCGTCCAACCGACCGAGTGAGGACAGGGATTTTTCTCCCACTCCTCCACTAGGAGCGGCAGTAGAAGGCCCCTCCTTCAGAGCTTTGTCTTTAGGGGGAAGCATGGTTTTCTTTTCCACTCCCCCTCCGGAGTAGCCTTCTCTGTTTTCTTTCTTACAAAGCCCTTAGGCTTTTTGGCTTGAGGTTGGTCCGTGGCCGTTATAGGCCTCTTCTTGGACGAAGATGACTTCCCGGGGAGGGAGTTTGTTGGTTGGGGCATTTTTTCGCGAGAAAGAATCAAGTTAAAATGACAGGACGTCCCACGGATCAAAATCTAAATCAAAGTGCAAGCCTTCGGACGAAAATCACCCAAAGAAGGAAGGCGTCTTAAAGTGAACACCTCCCCTCCTTAGGGTCGTCCAAACAAAAATCTGAATTCAGACGAAAGCGAGGCAAAGAAAGAAAACGTCCAAAAATTGGACAGGCTAATCTCTCAGACGGATATGGCCCCAAGAGGCCAGCCCTGTGAGGTGGCTGCATGAGAGTGGTTGGTAAACTCTCCCAAATCATGGCCTACCACGTGTCATGATCTGATTCTTCAGCCAATCAGAAGCCACTATTCTAGGTTAGATTTTAAGGTTAGCTGTCATCTTGCTATCACTATAAATACCCCTGAAATCAGGAGAAAGATCATTCAATGCAAACAGTGCAAAGTTACTCTGTAAAACTACTCTCTCACTTTCTCTCTCTAGAATTACTTTTCTCTTGCAAACACCTAATATCTGACTTAAGCTTCGGAGGGGGAACCACCACCCAAACCTCCAGGGTGGGTCCCTTTTTGCAGGTTCGGGAACGAAGCTCAGGCTTGGACTTGGTTGATTCAGACATTGTTGCACAAGTCTCCAAAGAAGAACATCTAAGGGATACTAGTTTACTTGCTCGACAAGAAAGCACCATCTACAGCTTACTTGTTGGACAAGGGACAAAACAAGTGCCAGTTCATCAGTTCCTTACAAAGGAACAGATAAACACTCTCTTATAATTTTGTAGGTCCTTACCAATGTTTAGTCAGTTCCTCATTTTAGACACATATTTCCTATACCAGTTCCACTAACATTGTTCCATAAGAACAATTCCTTTATTGAAAGGAACAGCTCCATAGTTCCAATTCATTACCTTATGATGATGATCTTTGTTTCTTACATAAGAAACCTAATTACACCCTTATGTAACTAACACTAGTGGAAAAAACGGTATGTGTCACAAAACAACACATCCGGTTTTAAGAAAACCAGATCCGTAAGTCGTCCAATTTTTGGGAAGGAAAACGCAGAAATTTACTGATCCGGTTCTTAAGTTAACCGGATCAGTTAACAAAAAACCGATCCGGTTTTTTGTTAACTGATCTGGTTCACTAAATCGGATCCGTTATTTGATGCCTAAACCCCGCATGTTGAAGCCCAATGCACTGCACGCCTCACTTGTAACTCCTAGGCCCAATTTTGAATTTTTCGATTTTGGTGGTGTTGCGTTTGTAATTTTTCGATTTTGGTGGTGTTGTGTTTTTAATTTTTCGATACAACACTATCAGTGCTAGTTGCGTTTGTACGTTTTTGTTTCAACTTTGTTCAATCTGCATCTTTGTTATGGAAAGGATTAATGAATGTTTCAACCATCTCTCTCTCTACTCTTGTTGTATATGTATAATATATCATATTCAGCTTTGCTCTCTTGTTGTATACATCGTATTTAAGAATGAAAAAATGCAAAAAAAAAAAATTAATATTTTGGGGCCTTAAGCGACTGGTTTTGGGTGAAAACAGGATCGCATTCCATTAACCTAAAATCGGATCAGTTAATGGGTTAACTGATCCGATTTTTGCGAAAACCGGATCAGTTAATGGGTTAACTAATCCGGTTTTTGCGAAAACCGTATCAATTAATGGGAAAAATGATCTGGTTTTTGACCGGAGCAGTTGACTTTTGTCAAACGCTCCGGACCCCAAACCGGATCTATAAGGGCTATTTTGATCGGAGCGGTTGAACTTTTTTCCACTAGTGTAAGCTCTTCTTCTCTTGGAGTTCCAACTCAAGAACTTCATTCTTCTCTTGGAGTTCCAACTCAGGAACTTCATTTATTATCTTTATAAAGCACCATTATTAATTCATGAACTTTGCACACATAAAACTTATAAACCTTGTTAGTTATTACTTTAGTTTGTCATCATCAAAACCATATTGGCTCAATAATTTCCTCCTTTTTGGTGATGACAAAGCAAGGAAAAGTAATAAAATATAATATAACAATGCAAGATCATGTTAAGTAGAGAATGAACCAGAATAAGAACAATAACTAAGCTACTTTGCGATTATCTTCCCTCTTTTGACATCATGAAAAAGCGTAGTGTTTTTCAAGAATTTATGCTCAATCTTCCAAACTTATAGTAACACTACACCACCATAAATATATACTCTTTCCGTCCTAGAAAGATCTGAACACTTGTTGGGACACGTAGTTTAAGGTGATAAGTTGTAGTGTGGTTATCAAATGTTATTTTATTAAAAAAGTAGATGTGATAAGAGTTGGTGGGGTAATTTTTATTGGAGGAGAGAGAGTTGTGCAATTTTTTATTGATAATGGTAGAGTCTGGGCCAAAGGAGTGTTAAAGGAATAATAAAGTAATAGTGGGACCATGCCAAAAATGGAAGTGTTCAAACTAATTTGGGACAAACATTAAAGGAAAGTGTTTAGACTATTCTGGGACGGAGGGAGTAATTAATGGTCAAACATGAGTTTAAATTTTTCAATTTGCTCAAACATCAATCTAGTAATATTAGCCATCCTCATGCACATGTTAATCAATTAGCTAAAGAAGTTAAAGCATACTAAACATAAACCACCACTTTACCAAAGTGCAATCCATAGAGTAGAAAACAAATAAAATGTCCAATAAAATACAAAGAGAGGATCAAAGACTCATTTTTATGAAGGAACTAGTATATTGGTCTGGGTGATGCCCCGGGTCAGTTAATTATCAAATATATTATTATTCATAAATTTCATAATTGATTTTATTAGTTTTAGAAAAACTTCTAAGGAATTGGGGATAAAAATAACAATTTCAATGGAATTTGGGTAAGAGAATGTTATTACTTAATAAAAGTGTTAGAGATCAAAAAGCTTGTCTACGTCTTTATAATTACATATAATTATAAGGCTTTATTATGTTTTATTTTGAAACATTAAGCATTGAAATTATAGTGGATTAGTGGTTAAACTCTCACATTTCATTTCAAAGGTCATGTGTTCGAATCATAGTAACTACGCATTGTTAATATTTTTAAATGAGATTATAAACATGTGTATTAAGAGGCTGAGAAGAGTGACACGTGGCACGTTCCTTTGATAGGAACACCTTTTAATCTATTTGTATAGATGGTTGGAATAGGCTAAGTGGAAAAAAATATATGAATTGGTCACTTGTTCCTCCACCATTACTTTTCCTAAACTTGCAGTTTAGTTTGTGATTTGCCTTTGAAAACACACGTCAGTTCCTGTCAAATAACATGCAGTTCCTTACTTCTTTTTCGATATTTTGAATGGAAATTCGTTGTCTGTTCCTTGCTTTAAGTTTCAAGGAACTAATTAATTCCTTTTGTTTACTTTAGATTTGATACTAAAGGAACATATATGGGACTACTAGAACCCATAGATTTTATGTCAGCTTTGTAGAAGTAGGAACTTGAATAACTTATGGAACGTTGAATCTCCACTTTATCCCCCTCTCACACATCTCTCCTTTTATTCTCCTGTAACTAGTAGAATAATTGCTTATTGCTGCGGTCATTAAGTGGCCTATTGCGGCGGTTTTGGCCGCGCAGCAATAGGCCAAGCTATTGCTGCGGTTCCTGGCCAAAACCGCAGCAATATGTTACACCTATTTCTGCGGCTTCTAGTCAAAACCGCAACAATAGGTACTGGTACAGGTAAAAAAAAAATTTTTTTTTTTGCATTTTACCATCAAATTTGAAAGATAAAAATGCTGAAAGAAAATAAAATACAACAAATTCAAAGTAATGATAAGGAACTTTTAGATGTGCTCTTACAAAAAATATTCAGCTCATACAAAAGAAAGAGATATAAAGGAAAAATATACAAAAAAAGACCAAAAATCAAAGAACCTAACATTATATTAATTCTAAAAAATAAAAAAAATCCAATTAAAATAAAACATATCTGGATAAATAAATAAAAAAAGTAAACTACAAAATAAAAAACAAAGAAGAATTGAACGGCCAGCCAAATAACCAATGACGATGAACTTGAGATGCGGGTCTCCGGTTGAGAATGACAATAACCAACCAATCAGTTTTTAAATAACACAAATGACAATAACACTAACCTAAAAAAATAAATGAGAATTGAATTAGAAATTAATAGAAACTTCCTAAAAAAAAAGAAAATAATTCACATGAATTAAAAAAACCAGATCTACCTTCACCCCAAAAAAAACGAAAAAAAAAAATCAGATCTACTGAAATTACTGAATCGAGAAAAGATTAAAAAAAATTCAAAATCCTAATTCAAGATGAGCACTAAACTGATGTAATTGAAATCAAAACCCTAACAATTCGTATTTCGCATAGCCATGGATGTCAGCGAATTCGTCGAACAAACTCGTCTTCAGCAAGACCAGCAAGGCCGACGGCGAGAGACCTAAGGGCCGAATTCGTCTTCAGCAACGACGGCAAACTCGTCGGAGCGCGTTTCTCGTTGAATGAAGATGGAGCATCGCCATAGTTTGTCGCGTTTCTCGTTGAACGAAGATGGAGCACCGCCATAGTTTGTTGCTTTTCTCGTTGTTTGGAAGGAAGGATAAGAGGTGGTGGTGGTGAGGACGAAAGAGGTGGTGGTAGAGGAGGACGAAAGAGGTGGTGGTGGTGAGGACGAGAGAAGGACGAAAGACATCGAGAGATGAGATATGAAAGAGGAGAGAGGATGACAGACGTGAGAGAGAGTCTGAAAGAGGAGAGAGGATGAGAGAGAGTCTAAAAGAGGAGAGAGGCGTGAGGATGAGCGGTTGAGCGCGACAAACCCTAAATTGTAATGAGCATGGGATATTACTGCGGTTCCTTAAAGCAACTGCAACAATAGATTAAAATATTATTAATAAAATAATATTTTAATCTATTGCTGCGGTTTCGGCTAGAAACCGCAGCAATAGAGTTGATCAAACAGTCAACGAAATTTGAAATTTTTTCCCGTTGACATCTATTGTTGCGGTTTTGGGTGGAAACCGCAGCAATAGGTGTATTTTTTATTTTAGCTTTTCTTTTGACGTGGTTTATTGCTGCGTATGGGCAAAACCGCAGCAATTCCACCGCAGCAATAAGCAATTATTCTACTAGTGTGTTTGCTCTCATATTTTTATTTCTTCTTTGTCTCCCTCAATCTCTCCTTTTTCATCTCCATA
The DNA here is from genome assembly GCA_947648045.1 of Beta corolliflora. NCBI lineage: Eukaryota > Viridiplantae > Streptophyta > Magnoliopsida > Caryophyllales > Amaranthaceae > Beta > Beta corolliflora. Next base: position 148,019 of record CANSZD010003999.1, read on the forward strand.
TCAACTTTTTCTCCCTCAATCTTTTCTTTTTCTTTCCTTAGTTCCCCCTCAAATGTTGCATCATCATCAATATTTAAAGTTATAGTGGAGGAACACAAATTGAAGGATTTGGATATATGGTGAACTGATTAGAAAGAAAAAGGTATGTAAATGTGATATGAATGGTTTGGAGGATTTTTTGAAATCTTACAAAATAAATTATGGAATAAGAGGTTTGATAATTTAGAGAATGATATTGCTCGTTTACACACATTATTGGACATTCACATGTAATGCACTCGGTGTAGGTGTAATGTATAACAAATGAGTTCCTTGAATGAAAGGAACTACACTTTTTACTTTCTCTTCCTTTTGACTAACAATTAGCAATATGGACAGTAAGGGTAATATTACAAAGAAATCAATGAGTCATCTTTTAAATTTAACTCATGACTATGCATAAAACATAGAAACAATTATAGTGACACACATTCATATGGAAGACATTTCACAAAAACTCTACATATGCACGCTAGATGAATTTGCCATTTAGAGAAAAATAAGACATTATAACTTACTTAACAAAATCATCTCTACAATTTTTATATGCCTTTTGAGTGAGAGAAATTTAAATACTTCACTAGATAAACGCAAGGAACAACAGGTGCCATATATGGTTCCCCTCACTAAGGAATTCATAACGTCTAGTTATTAGAATTAGGAACCCACATTTTCTTGAGTTCCTTTCTTGAACACACATTAGACTTATTAATACGTAACTCAATTTTAGACTTAAAGTCAGATTTGGCCATTAGACATAACTGAGCAGTTCCTTTGTCCGAAAGTTCCTCTTCAGATTCAAATTCTTGTTCCCAAGAGGGGCACTCTTTAATATAGTGATCTAAGCTACCACATTTATAGCAGCTAGATTCAAATTTTGAATTAGAAAACTTTTTACCTTTGGTTTTGTTCGATTTCAGATTTTTGTACATCCTTTTGAATTTTCGAACAAGCTTCATAGTTTCTTCTACATCAATTCTTCCTCTTCTTCTTCCTCTTTATCAGCCTTTAGAGCAAGTGCCCGATTTGTGGAACTTTCACCATATTGAGTTCCTAACTGGAGTTCATGGGTCGACAATGAACCAGCTAGCTGCTCTAGATTGAACTTGGTGAAATCTTTGGTTTCTTGGAGAGCAGTTACTTTGGCCATCCATTTCTCCTTTGGCAAGCTCCTTAAAATTTTGCGAACCTGTTCCTCAGATGAAATATACTTTCCAAGAGACTCTAACTCGTTAACAATGTTAGAAAATCTATTAAGCATATCACGAATTGCCTCATATGGTTTCATTGCAAAGAGTTCATACTTATTCATTAGTAAATCAATTTTACACCTTTTAACCTCACTAGTTCCTTCGTGGGTGACTACAATTAAATCCCATATTTGTTTAGCGGTTTTGCACCCCATGATACGGTTGTATTCATGAGGTCCAAGACCACAATATAATAGTTGGATAGCTTTAGCACTAATTTCCAATTTCTTATAGCCAATTGAATCAAAATCACGGGATGGGTTTAGAAACTACCTCGTTCCTTTCATTTTTGGTTGTGACTTTAAAATCTCCAACCTCTATGACTCTCCATACCTGATAGTTCTCTGCCTTGATGAAGATCTCCATCCGATTCTTCTAGTATGTGAAGAATTTCCCGTTGAACATTGGAGGTCGTAATGTTGAGTAACCTTCTTCGAGCTTCTCGGTGGTACTCATATTCCTTGGATCTTTTTCTCAATAGGGTTTACTACTTTTCGTGAGTTCTAGCTATGATGCCAATTGTTATTTCACTAGGATCACTACAAGAGGAGGGGTTGAATTGTATGTGTAGAAATAAACGTACTTTTTACGGAATTATAAAACTTAAACAAAGAAACAAGCTAAATGAACACAAGGGATGTTTACGAGGAAACACTTCTTGGGCCCAACAAGAAGAAACAACCTCGGCCACTAGGGATTTTAAACTCAACTCTTTCACTATAATAGGCCAAAACACCTTTGTTACAAACCTATTATCTCTCGGGCCACTCCTTGATTTCCTCTACAAACTCAAGTCACAACAACAATTCCCTCTAACGGTTGTTCCTCTCGAACTTCACTCAAAGTTCCTTTCTCTTTCTTTGCTTCACTCAAAGCCTCACACTTTACAGGAGTTCACTCAAACCCCTTCCCCAAACTCAAACTATAAGAGTTCTTTTCAACTCTTTTCTCAACTCGAAATACAGAATAGTAAAATGATAGAAAGTACTAATGAAACAATGAGCTCATATGGTAATGGAACTCGGAACTTTGAACTTTGGTGGTACTTACTCAATAAACATGATACTCAAATTAATACCTTTGTAGATTAATTATCACTTTGTCAGACACACTTGGAACTCAGTTAAGTGCTTGTCTTAAATAGCATTAAGTTTAATGAACGTGGTTTAGATCACGTGTTAGTGGTTAAACCATTTTCCCATGATGTTCCTCAACTAGAGAAATACATTCCATTAATTATCCATGAACACCACGATCTCAATGAACGTGTGTTAGAGGATTAATATTGCTTCCTTAATTTTAGCAAGTACTTGTGCAATAAATATAAATCTGATTTAATTAGAAAATATTTTAATTAATAAAACCAAAATTAAATCCTTTTATCAAAATAATATCTTTTAATATTTTTCTCTAAAAACCGAAAAGAATTTTATTTATAATAAAGATAAAATCTTTCCTTTAAAAATATTTTCCTTAAAAATCAGATTTTTAACAAACAAGAAACGATTTCCTATTTTCTAGGCTTTAATTACTCAATCGACACAAATTAACCGTTGCACCATTTAACATATGTCTAGTTCCTTTTGATTCGTTAGTTCCTTTAACTTGACTCATTAGTGCCAGTTCATCAGTTCCTTACAAAGGAACGGATAAACACTTTCTTATAATTTTGTAGGTTCTTACCAATGTTTAGTCAGTTCCTCGTTTTAGACACATGTTACCAATACCAATTCCACTAACATAGTTCTATAGGAACAATTCCTTTATTGAAAGGAACAGCTCCGTAGTTCCAATTCATTACCTTATGATGATATTTGTTTCTTACATAAGAAACCTAATTACACACTTATGTAACTGAGGTCTTCTTCTCTTGGAGTTCCAACTCAAGAACTTCATTCTTTTCTTGGAGTTCCAACTCAGGAACTTCACTTATTATCTTTATAAAGCACTATTATTAATTCATGAAGCTTGCACACATAAAACTTATAAACCTTGTTAGTTATTACTTTAGTTTGTCATCATCAAAACCATATTGGCTTAACATTATTGATCCCCCGAACATTCCAACTTATTACTCTATCCCCTAGAGATGGGAGGGTCCCCCCTTGCCTTGGTCAGATTCACCATTTTCTACAGCAGGAATCACCATTTGTGATACTACATCACGAGCTTGAAAGGTGTTTGTTGTGTTAGTCTGCTTGACTTGAGATACTCTCACTCTTATTGGCTTAAGTGCTCTTTGAAATACCTTTAGACCAACCACCTTAGCTACCTTCACTGGCAGTATTGAAACAACATCCTCGACTAGATTGGGAGCTTGTTTTTGGATCCAAACCTTCTTGGTTTTCCTTAATCTACATTCAACTGTCTCATGCCTAATATTCTTGCAATTAGCACAAATATTAGGCTTTCATTCATAAGTGACATGGACTTAAGTTTTCACTCCATGTTCATTTAATAAAGTAATGCTATCAGAAACTTTTGATTCAAATTAACCTATTGCAAAACATGAGCATATACTTGCGTTTTCATTGTCTTGTTTTCTACTAGCATCATCTCTTTTCAATAGCTTCCCAATTTGAGAAGCAATTTCAAATAATGACTTCTTACCCCCATATTTGATTCCCCGGTTTGAATTGAACCCAAATTGGTAAAGTCCGAATATCCTCCTTTTCCAAGTTCATATTTGGTGTCCATGGCTTGATAATTAATGGTTTATTATGAAAAAAATAATGTCCATCCACTATTTTGTATCTGTTATCCATAGCCTTAAACCACACCATAAACACCCCTTTCCAACCATTGCAATCTTATCAGCATAAAAGACCTTCAAATTCTAAGGATAAATCCCTCCATGACTTGTATTGGTGGATCAGCACCAATAACATAACATAAAACTGAAGAACTCCAGTAATCAATTTCATTTTGAATGTCATTTATGTGCATTTGAACATGCTCAACATTCAAATCGGTGACACCAACATTATCATTCAAAGATTTCAAAGATTATCCATACCCATTGCAACATCATCAAATTGTTGTAAAATCGGAATAGTTGACGTACCTTCTTCTACCTCTATTACTCGCCTCTAGGTTTTTCGACGAGTTTCTACACTCTTGTGCATCGATTGCAACCACTCACTGAAAGTATGCTTAATTTTCGATTGTTGTTGCAATTGTTGTGGTCAAGTTTTTGGAGTAAGGATTTCAGGTTTCCCAAATCCAAAATCAAGAACTTTAACACCCAATATTTCATCAATTGATCGTGTTTTGAGAGCTTGAGAATCTAAATTGAGTCCAAGTTGTTTTCCTTCACATCCTTTATTTCATCAATCGAATGCGAAGGAAAACAACGTGGACTTAATTTAGATTCTCAAGCTCTCAAAACACGATCAATTGATGAAATATACAATTTCGAAACTCGACCTGAAGACCAGGATTTTTCGGATACAAGTCTGAATATACAATTTCGGGTATGAGACCAGTCGAATTATCATTGGGTCATGTCATGGTACATGTTCGGATAATAGAATACTAGCCTTATATGCATGCTTTGCGTGCGTTGATATTTTTGACTTAGTGTTGTTATTCAGTCATAAGATAACATAAAATCGGTTAGTTGATTTTAATTATAATTGAATCATTATAATAGACACGTATGATTTTACCTACTTTAAGTGTGGTTTTGAGAATGATTACTTTTATTTTTGATTTTTTAAAAATTGCAATGATTTGTAATGATTACTTTTATTTTTGATTTTTTAAAAATTGCAATGATTTGTATTTTTTTTAAGGGAATTTGCACTTACATAACCTTTTTTGTTAAATTCTAGGTGTCTTTTTCTCTTTACATTATGTACATTTTTTTATATTGACGATTATTTTATAACCAAAAGTGCTTATTGTAATTTTGCATTGCCTCTTAAAGACCATTGTGTATTTACGGTAGTGAGTAATACTCATTTTTTTGAAATTTTTTTACTACTTATGTTTATGTAACTGATGCGTGCATGGATGACTCCACCAAGCTATCTTTATTTGCTTTCTTAGGTTGTTGCATGGTTTTACTTTACTCTTAAAGTAGAGGTTTTACATGTAACCAAAAATATGTCTTTTATTATTTTTGTTAGTTAAGTTAGTTAATCAATGTCGTTAAGTTGTTATTATTTCAGTTTGGTTGTAATAAGGTCCGAAAATCCTAGCTTGTTTCGGTTCATGTGATTCCTAGTTGTCATGAGTTGTATTTTAGGAAAGTATCCTTAAAACATGAGGTGTATGAGGCGTGCAAAGGGGATGTCCTTGCTGCCGTGTGGTTTAGTGCATTTAAGGAAAGATTTGCACATCTTTCCTTAAACTTGTGTTTCCTTAAGTTCTAGCTAGATTCTAGGCTTGAACTAAGGGGCAACTTTCCTTATTTACTTCTAGTTGGCCGTGGCATGTGATGTAGCTTGGAGGGCAAGGTTGTTTGCTCATCCTATATAAGTACACGTCTAGTCCATAATGAGAGGGAGAGTGGTTTTGAGTTTAACCTATTCCTTGTGAATTAACGTTTTCGTAGTGAATCCAAAGCTTTAGCAGTGAATGCAACCCTAGTTGTTGTTAGTCCTTGGTTAGGAATTAATAACTTCATATCCTTTGTTACTAATCAGTCTTAACGTGCCTTAAAACTCATAGAATTCAAACTACACCATCTTAAACACTAAAAGAAACCATCTTTCATACAAGAGACTAAAGAATAGCCTTCAAAAATCATATCAGTAACACACTATTGTTTTTGTAAATTTAGCAGAGAAGCACGTGTTGTATACCAAGATAAACAAATTGCATACTTGATTGAAAGTATATAATACGCAGCAAATCGTAAAAGTTGTGATGTTCCAAGCCTGTTGAGTTTTTTTTTCTTAAGTGTTTGTAGTTGAAAATGAGATTCTTTTTTGAGATAAAAAACATTATTGAGATTGTAGTTATTCAATGTATTACTCCGTATTTTGTATATTGTGTATGATTTTTTTGAAAGGATATTGTGTACGGTTTAGTACATGATAACTTTCCATTTTTAATTTTCTTTCTCAAACGTGACGTCCAATATGCCTTGATTGTGCTTGAATTTTAAATTTGTTGATTTACATTCATTGAGGAAGCTTTTGAGTTGATTGAGAATTCATTTTGGAATGTTTTGTATATGATTATTATTGTTTCTGCTAAGAAATTAAGGATTGTAATATGTTGTGAGATTTGATGTGGGCCCCAAGAAGGTACGCCTGAGCTCCGTTATCCGTACACCGGAAACCTGCAAAACAAGGTTAGCCTACCCGGGGGTGGTCCGGGATCGCCCCTCCGACGCTCAAGTCGGTAAATGATTGAGGTAGAGAGAGAAAGTGATCAATGTAGAGAGAGATGCTCGGGTTTTGCGGCCTAGAATTGCTTACCCTTTGATTGGTGAGACAACCGCTATTTATAGAGGATGGGACCTCCAATAAATGAGGGTATTTTAGTCAGCTCCAGCTGGTGGAGGATTGCCTTCCCTAGAGGTAGGGGTATTTTAGTAACTTCGCCGTAGGTGGGCTGGTCCAAGAAATGGGCCCAAACAATTAGCCCCACGCCAAGTAATCGGAGTGAAAATCGCCATTTTTAGTGCGGTTGATTGGCGGAATGAAGTGTTTGCATTTTTGCCGATGTTGAGTGGGACCCACGAATTTTCATGCCGGATCGTGGTGGAGAAAATCTTCTGTCGCTAGGATTAACCAAGCACGGGGGTGAAACGCCCTGGTGGGGGTTAGGGGGCAACGCCCCCGCACTTTTTCAAGGTATGCGGAGCCCGAGGAGGGAGATCTCGCGAACTGCCGAGGGGCTACTTGTGAATTCCCGAGTGGGTAGTGCGGTAGTGTCCTTGTAGGTTGTCCGAGTGGCAAACACGAGCTGAGCGACTCCCCTGCCGACCGAGTGCCCTGGCCGAGCGACTCCTGGCCGACCGGGCTCCCTGACCGAGCGATTCCCCTGGCCTACCGGGTGCCCTGGCCGAGCTACTTCCCTGGGCGACCGGGTGCCGTGGCCGAGCGACTCTCCTGGCCGAGTGACTCCCCTGGCCGACCGGGTACTCGAGGATGGCCGAGCAGGTCCTTTGGGGCTGGCCGAGCGGGTTCCCTCGTCGCTGGCCGAGCGGGTGCCCTCGAGGCTGGTCGAGCGGGTGTCCTCGAGGCTGGTCGAGCAGGTACTCTAAGGCTGGCCGAGCTGGTGCCCTCGAGGCTGGCCGAGCTGGTGCTCGACGATGGCCGACCGGGTACTCGAGGATGGCCGATCGGGTCGAGCAGGTGTCATGTGGCCGAGTGGGGGCCTTGGCCGAGTTGCCGAGCGAGTGCATTGGCCGATTGGCCGAGCAGCTCTCTCGAGCTGTGCTGGCTGAGTCCGACCAGGTACCTTGGTCGAGAGGGCCGGTCAGGTGTCTTGGTCGAAAGGCCGACTAGGTACTCGAGGCGGGCCGACCACGGGTCTTTGAGGTTGGCCGAGCCGATGCGTTGATGCTGGCCGACCGGGTACGCGAGGATGGCCAACCGGGGTCCCATGGCCAAGTGACCGAGAGGGTGCCCAAGCCGAGTAGGTCCTTGAGCCGACTGACTCCTTGTGTTGAGCGAGTCGGACGCCTCTCGGATGAGGGGCTAATGAGCCCCATGCTGTCCGAGTGGGTGTCAATGAAAGACTTAGCTTGAATTTGGCTAAGTATACGAGCGACTCGTCAAAGAGAGGGGTCTCCTAGTGGCCGAGCGGGTCGGACGCCACTCGGATGAGGGGCTAATGAGCCCCATGCTGACCGAGTGGGTGCCAATGACGTACTTAGTCATACTTGGCTAAGTTTAGAGGAGCGACTCGGTGAAGAAGAGGGGATCTCCTACTAGCCAAGTGGGTCGGACGCCACTCGGATGAGGGGCTAATGAGCCCCATGTTGACCGAGTGGGTGCCAATGACGTACTTAGCTTGAATTTGGCTAAGTATGAGGAGCGACTTGGTGAAGAAGAGGGGATCTTCTACTGGCCGAGTGGGTCGGACGCCACTCGGATGAGGGGCTAATGAGCCCCATGCTGACCGAGTGGGTGCCAATGACGTACTTAGCTTGAATTTGGCTAAGTATGAGGAGTGACTCGGTGAAGAAGAGGGGATGTTCTACTGGCCGAGTAGGTCGGACGCCACTCGGATGAGAGGCTAATGAGCCCCATGCTGACCGAGTGGGTGCCAATGAGGTACTTAGTCATACTTGGCTAAGTTTAGAGGAGCGACTCGGTGAAGAAGAGGGGATCTCCTACTGGCCAAGTGGGTCGGACGCCACTCGGATGAGAGGCTAATGAGCCCCATGCTGACCGAGTGGGTGCCAATGAGGTACTTAGTCATACTTGGCTAAGTTTAGAGGCGATTAGGCGAAGGAGAGGGGGGTCTCCTGCTGACCGAGGAAGTAGGACGCCGCTCGAATGAGGACCGATGATTCCATGCTGTCCGAGGGGGTGCCATGAGCATTTAGTCATACTTGACTAAGTATAAAGTGGCTCGGTAGAGGAGTACGTGGACTCCATGCTGACCGAGGGAGTAGGACGCCGCTCGGATGAGAACTGATGAGCCCATGCTGTCCGAGCGGGTGCCATGAGCACTTAGTCATACTTGACTAAGTATAAAGTGGCTCGATATAGGAGTACATGGGCTCCATGCCGACCGAGGAGTAGGACGCCGCTCGAATGAGGACCGATGAGCCCATTTGTCCGAATAGGTGCTAGCCGATACTAAGCCATACTTGACCAAGTATAGAAGCGACTCAGAAGGAGGGAGCTCCCGTTGACCGAGTGGGTTATGAGGCTACTCGGATGAGGGGCTAATGAGCCCCAGGTCGTCCGAATAGGTGCTAGGCGATACTAGGCCATACTTGACCAAGTATAGAAGCGACTCGGCAAGGAGGGGAGCTCCTGTTGACCGAGTGGGTTATGAGGCTACTCGGATGAGGGGCTAATGAGCCCCAGGCTGTCCGAATAGGTGCTAGCTGATACTAGGCCATACTTGACCAAGTATAGAAGCGACTCGGCAAGGAGGGGAGCTCCTGTTGACCGAGTGGGTTATGAGGCTACTCGGATGAGGGGCCAATGAGCCCCAGTGTCGTCCGAATAGGTGCTAGCCGATACTAGGCCATACTTGACCAAGTATAGAAGCGACTCGCAAGGAGGGGAGCTCCCGTTGACCGAGTGGGTTATGAGGCTACTCGGATGAGGGGCCAATGAGCCCCAGTCGTCCGAATAGGTGCTAGGCGATACTGGACCATACTTGACCAAGTATAGAAGCGACTCGGCAAGGAGGGGAGCTCCTGTTGACCGAGTAAGTTATGAGGCTACTCGGATGAGGGGCTAATGAGCCCCTGGCCGTCCGAATATGTGCTAGCTGATACTAGGCCATACTTGACCAAGTATAGAAGCGACTCGGCAAGGAGAGGAGCTCCTGTTGACCGAGTAAGCAGGACGCCGCTCGGATGAGGATTGATGTGCCCATGCTGTCCGAGTGGGGTGCCATGAGTACTTAGCCATACTTGACTAAGTGTTTGAGTGACGCTCCTTAAATTGCTGAGTGAGGTCATGTGATGCTCCTCGAGATGTTGGGGGCTTATGAGCCTCAAGTGGTCGAGGGAGGTCCTTAGCCTTATTTTGGCTTACTATTTGAGTGACGCTACTCAAAATGCTAAGGAGGTGCCAATGAATATGTTTCTCGACTCGGGGGAGTTCAGGGGCTCCATGTTTCCCGAGGTTGTTTCATGACACTATTCGAATATCGAGTACGTGCCAATTAACGATACTTAGCCGTTTTTGGCTAAGTTAGTAGGACGCTCCTCTTATGACTGTGGGGGTGCTGATGGAGAAATTTTGGACTTCTGAGGCTTATTAGCCCCATCCTTCCTCCTTTGAGAGTATTTATTTGTCCAACTAATGGGTTCCAAGTAATTAACGATACTTAGCCGTTTTTGGCTAAGTTAGTAGGACGCTCCTCTTATGACTGAGGGGGTGCTGATGGAGAAATTTTGGACTTCTGAGGCTTATTAGCCCCATCCTTCCTCCTTTGAGAGTATTTATTTGTCCAACTAATGGGTTCCAAGTAATTAGCCCCACACTGGATGAACGGATAGGGTAGCATCATTCCTTCCCGAGGCGGTCGTCCAGCGGAAATCGAGGGAGACCCATGTTCTGGGGTACCCTGCATCGCTTCGAGTTAGGTGCCCTGATGAGTAGGCACATATGATCGAGTATATTCCTTGGCCAAGTGGGCACCAAGGATGAGTGGGTACCTTGAATGAGTAGGTACCGTTGATGAGTAGGTGCCTTTGATGAGTAGGCACCTATGGTCGAGCACATTTCCTTGGCCAAGTGGGCGCCAAGGATGAGTGGGTACCTTGAATGAGTAGGTACCGTTGATGAGTAGGTGCCTTTGATGAGTAGGCACCTATGGCCGAGCACATTTCCTTGGCCAAGTGGGCGCCAAGGATGAGTGGGTACCTTGAATGAGTAGGTACCGTTGATGAGTAGGTGCCTTTGATGAGTAGGCACCTATGGCCGAGCACATTTCCTTGGCCAAGTGGGCCCCAAGGATGAGTGGGTACCTCGAATGAGTAGGTACCGTTGATGAGTAGGTGCCTTTGATGAGTAGGCACCTATGGCCGAGCATATTTCCTTGGCCAAGTGGGCGCCAAGGATGAGTGGGTACCTTGAATGAGTAGGTACCGTTGATGAGTAGGTGCCTTTAATGAGTAGGTCTGGCTGAGCCGGACCGTAAACTTGAGGGTGTCACTGTTTATTCTGGAGGGGTTTTCCAATTCCGAGTCATTACACCCCTCTTTCGGATCAGTATTCATGAGTTTGTGTTCTTCGATACGAATTCTTCCGAGTGATAACATGTTTCTTGACAACCTTGAAGAGACGTGAGTAGCTTGCCTAGCTGAGTTGCCCTTGGAAGATCCTTCCCTTTATTTAGGTCCCAGCCGGTTAGGCTGAGCATTTCGGGAGGGACGAATGATCTCTTCGTGACGAGTGGAAGCCATACCCATCGACTTTCTTTGGAGAGTTTGTTGAAGATGAGCTGCAATCAAGGTGACGTCTGTTGCAGTTATGGGTGGACGGTCAGCTACTTATGTCTGACCCGATGCTGCAAGATGACCGACTTCGCAGTGGATTCTCCATTGGGATGGAATCATCATCATTGGGATAGAGGGATTGCACCGTAGGTGCATATGGGATGCTTGAGCTCTCCCGGAACGGTTGGCTTGGGAGCGTGTCTTCTTGGTTGGGGCCATTGTTGAGCAACAATGAGGTGAGTTTTGCTGAGTAGCAACAAGGTGAATCTTGCTTAGTGGTGGCGAAGTAACTTCTTGTACTATCCCCATGACGGCGCCAAACCTGTTTCTGTTTAAGAAATTAAGGATTGTAATATGTTGTGAGATTTGATGTGGGCCCCAAGAAGGTACGCCCGAGCTCCAGTTATCCGTACGCCTAAACCCGCAAAACAGCAAGGTTAGCCTACCCGGGGTGGTCAGGGATCGCCCCTCCGACGCTCAAGTCGGTAAATGATTGAGGTAGAGAGAAAGTGATCAATGTAGAGAGAGATCTTCAGGTTTTGCGCTTAGAATTACTCCTTTGATTGGTGAGACAACCGCTATTTATAGAGGATGGGACCTCCAATAAATGAGCGTATTTTAGTCATTCCAAGTTGGTGGAGGATTGCGCTTCCCTAGAGGTAGGGGTATTTTAAAGCTTCGCCATGCAGGTGCCTGGCCCAAGAAAATGGGCCCAAACAATTATGTATGTTGTTATTATCTCTTATTATTGAGGGTAGAGTTGTAATTTAATAGGAGGGACACCATTGCTACCTTAGCTTATATAATAGAGATTCGGTCAAATGGATCATCGATTATTCTTAGTTCGGGTTTGGGTGGGTTACGGGGTGATTATAGATCACTCCAGGTTCGAGTTGGCTTTGCAGATCCAGTCAGATTTTGACAGCTCTAGGTTGATGTGCTAATTACTCCTACAAGTCGGCTAAACCTATAATTGGGTTAATCTGACCGATTAGAATTCATCCGACAATTTATGAGAAGTTATATGGATTATTGATTGATACAGAAGTCTATGCCTAGCCCATTATCAGCACAAATTGAAGGTCTCGACTCTCGAGCTCTCTGTAGTATGCAAACAAAGGGCAGCAAGAAAATGAAACCTTATCTAAATAACATGCATATATTTTGATGTTCCATAGATTTAGTCCAGAGATTCTCTTGTGGCCTCCAAAGCATCTTCAAAATGTTTTTTCACCACTCAATATGGACACCCCTATCTACTACGGAAAAGCCAAAACTACTTTTCTCCGTTCCCATACGTCGAAAATATATTAGTATTACTAGACCTCTCTACTTGCTAAGCATACATTTGGTCACACTCTCTCTCTCTTCTCTCTCTTGTTAGTTGACTCCCTGCTCCTTTTTTTCCTCAACAGATTGAAAAACAGGTACTACGTTCTTCTGCTGAATTTCTAATTATGTTCTTATTGCATTTTCTTTTGGCCTGAGAGAGCAACTAAGAGGCTAGACGAGTTTCAATCCCAGGTCTTTGATACTATCGCACAAGAGTGAGTGTGTAACTTTTGCATCGAGTGTTGAAAAAGGTTTAACATCATCTTGCATTTATATATTGAGATTGACATCAATCAACATTCCCTCTTTTTTCTTTGTGGTGAAATGACATTTTTGAAGTTTGTTGAACAATGCTATGTTATCTGCTTGTTTTTAATGTTAGTTTTCAGATTAGAGACTCATAATGTATGTAACTTTTGTTGTATATTTTGTTAATTTTTTGCTAAAAGTTGAAGTGGTGATTGGTAATCGAATGGTTAAAGGTAAGATTGTGCTAATGTGATTCTTCATAAAGCTTGTCATTGGCCAGATCCATTCCTGGGTTGTTATTGTTGTTGTAATGGAGAAGATTGAGGATCAAGATGATTATATTAGATCATGGCTTGCTGGAGTATGCGGCATTTGTTCAGTTTCTAGATTTTGTCAAGTGGCATGGCTGGCTAATTAAAGTAGATATATTGGTCGAAAAAAAGTTAAAATTTTGCTTTAGAGTGAGAATCGAATTAAAAAAATATGGTGTTTGAAGGTCTGTGAGTAACGCAAATGCGACCCGGATCGTATATTAGCATGAGTAACAAGAGCTCATGGCTGTTTATTAGAGTGTGCAAAGAGACATGCATTACATGACCTGTCAATTAAGAGGGTCCCAAATTTTGAAATTTATTCTTTGTTTGTCACATTATCCTTATACTCATGGTTTAGGTACTTTTTTTTTTGTAAAAAAAATAGTATTATATGGTAATTTTTAGATAATGAATATTTATATTATATAATTATGCATAATCATTTTAATTTTAGGGACTGATACCAATAATAAGGACACGACCCCCCCTACTTTTTAAGACGGCCTTGAGTGAAACATGGTTTTCAATTCTGTATTATTGCCATTTAGTACCTATGAACTTAAAATTTTGAGACCTGTCTATGATGGCTCGGTGCTACCACAAACAAGGGTTAAAGAAAATGGAAGAATATGAAAGAATGTATTATCTCTAAAGGGTGGTGTTGCCTTTAGCTCAGATATACAACAGCTAAATGCTTCTTACTTTGTTGAACTAGGTCTCGTGTGTGGATGATCGTATCATATTTCTTCTACTTTTACATCTATGTTACTCAGACTTGGCTTTCCATGTGAGTTACGAGTATGTTTAACTGTTAAATTCGGCCATTTATGAAAAGTTTCCATGTTCTTGGTCCAACATTAAGTGTTAAGTGTCCATACCCATGTTGGGATCAAGGATCGGTGTTGAGGATCTGACATGGGTAATTGAGGTTAAAAATAGAGTTCGGGTTATATAGTTTCCATCTTTTGGGAATTTAATCGAATCGGTCGTGAGTTGTGGGTTTGCATTCGTTTTACATGTTAATGTGGAGTTTAAAATAAACATATATTTGAGGACACGTGGCATGGTATGTTATATACTTATGTTCCATATTGCTTGTTGTGAACTATGGTGGTTCTCCGCATTACATGCTGACTCTCTTTGTTGGTACCAGTCAGGCTGGCACCTGACAGTCTGACAGAGTAAGCCACAGATGTAATATTCTAATATTTGTTATTGTTTCTTTGTTTCCTAGGGAGAATTGATCAAGCATGGCTCAAATACTTGCACCTAACATGCAATGTCAGATGAAACTATCAAAAAGCTTGACAAACTCAATGATACCAAACTCTTGGACCTCCATATTACTGAAAGGAAGCCAAAAGGGATCAATTAAATGCTCTACGAAGTTTAAAGTATGTGCTGCTCTCAAGGCTGAACATGGCACTGTGAACAGGATGGAGCAATTACTCAATTTGGATGTCACTCCATTCACTGACAAGATTATTGCAGAATACATTTGGTATACGACTTTTTCCTATTGTAATTTTTTAAACTCTGATGAGTATAGGCCAGATGATGTATGATCATTTATAGTTAAATAGCTGCACTAGGATTTTGTTCATCTGCAGATAAATTATGCTTGGTGGTTCATAGTTACAAGTAGATTATGAAACTAATTATATCATGATTATGGTTTGGAACAGGATTGGAGGATCTGGGATTGATCTTCGTAGCAAATCGAGGGTACAGTAACTTTGACGATGTAGCTTGATTATTAACCACCTTTTAGACACTGAGCTTACGTCAATTCATCCCTAACCAATGTTTTCTAATGTACCAGACACTATCACGACCTGTTGAGGACCCATCTGAGCTTCCCAAGTGGAACTATGATGGGTCAAGCACAGGACAAGCACCCGGAGAAGACAGTGAAGTAATCTTATAGTAAGATCGTGGAACATCTATGAACCTTAATCATTTTTCACATGTTCCTCGTCCTGTAATTTAAGTGAATATATTGAGGCTTGAGAGTTTTCATAGCTAATCATACGTCATTGTTGTGGTACATTTCTTCTGCTACAGCCCCCAAGCAATTTTTAAGGATCCATTCCGTGGTGGTAACAATATTTTGGTGAGTTTAGTATAGACGATGTACTAGTTACTCAAAACTCATGATGTCACCTGAAGTTTTACTCTTGTAAGATTACGTAATTTTCCTATGCACCATACATCAGGTAATATGTGACGCATACACACCAGCAGGTGAGCCGATCCCAACGAATAAACGACACAAAGCTGCCGAGATCTTCAGCAACCCAAAAGTTGTTTCTGAGGTTCCATGGTATGATTTTCCAAGCACTGCCAATTTCAATTTTCTGATTACATGTCCTACACATCACTTTGCATTCAAATGTTGGAAGTTTATATGAAAGAAATAAGCTATTATGGAAAGGACAAATGGGAGGGAAAACTTTTGAGGCAAGAGTGAGTGTTGCATCCTTGTACTATCCTTCAACAGCCCAATGCACTGGATCTTCTTACAGTAGTGCGTTATTTGGGGCTGATGAGGTGTCTGTGATATGACTTATTATTGTTCATAGCTTCATATGTTATTGTTCATTACCTTTCATTTTCTCGGAGGAATTTCACTGTAAATATGATCTATTTTTGCTTCGGATCAGAGCCTGCCCACTGATAAATATGCAAGGTTCTGGATTTATGAAATTCGATATTACCTAGCAAGTCTTTCCTTTTCCTCTGTGGTTTCTCTTTTATCTTATTCTATTTACTCTGTCTTAGTCTATTCATTATCCTTCTATAGGTTTGGAATAGAGCAAGAATACACGCTGCTTCAACCAAATGTTCAATGGCCCTTGGGATGGCCTGTCGGAGCCTATCCTGGTCCCCAGGTCTGTTACCTAGTTACCTCCATCAGATCAATATTTCTTTTGCATGAGATGCTTTGTTGTGTTATAGAATTCTGTTATTGCATGAACTGAGATTTTGGTATTTCTAGGGACCATATTACTGTGGTGTTGGTGCTGATAAATCGTTTGGACGTGACATATCTGATGCTCATTATAAAGCTTGCCTGTATGCTGGAATAAACATAAGTGGCACCAACGGGGAGGTCATGCCTGGCCAGGTTATCTCTTGCACCATTTTAATATATCTACCCTAGTTCATCTCTCTTTGAAGTTATTTACTGATAACTACATCAACATGCTCCTACAGTGGGAATTTCAGGTTGGTCCTAGTGTTGGGATTGAAGCTGGAGATCATATCTGGTGTGCCAGATATCTTCTTGAGGTACTTTTCTTGAAATATTACTTTTCTTGAAATATTACTTTTCTTCTACACTGGTCACTTTCAGCTTATACTGCACATAGCACTGTAAGACAAGTATATGGTATTCAAATTTGTTCGGAATGGTTATTTTTAGTATTCTTTCTAAAGTTCGGGTAAAGTGGTATTAAATAAACGTGACGTAAATTTTTTTGTACCTAATTATCCGATCCGAGATTATCAAAACTACACCTGCATTCAGTGGCGGATCTAGGATCCGACTCACGTGGGTTCGGAGTACTTCGAAAGATCTGAGATAAATAAAATTAAAATTGTTTATGCATTAGCTATTACATAACACTTATTTATGCATTTAAAAATATAGATGTACAAATGGACAATTAAATCCTCGATTTTTTTGGAAGAAATACAAATCCAAGTAGCTAGGTATTTACTATTAAAAACTAAAAATTGAAAGTAATATGTAGAATCACAGTCAGATGTTAGTTTGGTATGTAAAAATAATTAAGAAAGGAAAATTTGATGTGATCAATCCAATTTTATGTTCAATTTTGAGGATGGTTCTCATAATAATCCCAACTCTTATCTTTTTTTACCGATACAGCATCACTAATACATTTTGTGTATATTGTGTAAAGTATATAGGAAATTAAAGAGTTCATATTATTTCTATAAGATAGTACTTGAGCTTGAGTGTTTCCAAAAACTGGGCAAAAATTGGGGTTATTTGGGGTAAAAAAATTTCAAAGAAGAAATGAAGAAAATGCTCTATAAAACTTAGAGCTAAAAAATAAAATAAAAAAGTAGAGCTTTATCTAAATCAAAATGAAGAAAAAAAGAAAGTTGTATGAAAAGAAAACCAATATCGAGACTTTCCATAAAAAAAAAAGGAATGGAGAAGGAGTGAAAAAAATTGGAAAAGGGAGACAAGAAGCTCTCAGTGAGAGTCGAACCGCGCATCATTAAACAATGGCTGAAGATATGCGGACCAACAACCACTGAACCAGACATCAAAACACTCATACATTACCGTGCAGAATTACTATAAAGGGTTTTTCCATTTCAATTTTTCGCCGATTTTCTTCTGTTTTTCTCCAGATTTTTGTGGGTTCAGTTTAACCCACTGAACCCACACTGGATCCGCCCATGCCTGCGTTGTGCAGGAAAGAAGATTATCGATTTTGACCTAGAAAAAGAAAATGAAATTGACTCCTGCCCAATTGAAGGAAAACATAAATGTGACTAATACTTATTGTTTTTTCATCAAAAGAATAAAGAGCATTCTCAAATGTGGTCCGAACCCAAGCAAGAGGGAAGATGATATTCTATCACCTAGATATGACCAAACTAAGTTGTTAATTTGTATGTGATCCGAATGAACAGATTGCTAGTGGCTACGTGATTATTCTTCGTGGATGAAACACAAATGGAAAGAGAACTAGTTGCAGAACGGGTTCTAAATGGTAAAACATATTCACCTTTGAAAAAGTAGAGCCACATGGCTATCCAAAGCTGAAACGTGACATATATAAGTCTTCAAGAACACAAAATCTAGCCTTTTTATTAAGGGTTTGCTAGTCAAAAGAAACAGGTCAGACATAGTGGACCTCGACCCACATGTTGATTTGTTATTGAAACTTGATAATCAATATATATCATATATAACTAATATATAAAGCAGAGTACAAAAGTCAGATCGCGAGGCCGCGATATTTGGCAAAAGCCATATCACGAGGCTGCGACATTTGGCAAAACCCAGATCACGAGGCCGCGACATTTGGCGTCCTTATTGGTGGACGCCATTTGTCGCGCTCATTAAGTGCCATTTTTTTAAATATAAATAGAGTTCTTAATTGATTAAAATACAAATAGAGTTTAGGATAAGAATAAATAGAGTTGGGTTCACAATGAAAAACTAAAATATAGTAAATTGATTATAACTTTTAATATATAGTTCGTAAAATTATAATTTTTGTACCATTAGAAAGTGTTTAAAAAGTACTTTAAAATAAGATCCATTTATACTATATTTAAAATTTTATATTAAAGTAACCTATAAAAGGAAACATTGACTATATACTAACGTATTAAAGTAACATACGACAATTGGAATTAGCGATTCAATTAACATACTGCAATTGGAATTAGGGATTCAATTAGAATTAGAATTGTTATAAGATATTCAATTAGAATGTGGTCGCCATTTATAGCAGAGTACGAAAGCCAGCTCACGAGGTCGTGACATTTGGCGTTCTCATTGGACGCCATTTATCGCGCTCATTAATTGCCATATCATATTTTTTTTGAATATAAATAGAGTTCTAAATTGATTACAATACAAATAGAATTTAGGATAAAAATAAATAGAGTTGCGTTCACAATGAAAAACTTAAATATACTAAATTGATTATAACTTCTAATATATAGTTCGTAAAATTATAATTTTTGTACCATTGGAAAGTGTTTAAAAAGTACTTTAAAATAAGATCCATTTATACTATATTTAAAATTTTATATTAAAGTAACATATAAAAGGAAATATTGACTATACTAACGTATTAAAGTGACCTACTGTAATTGGAATTAGCAATTCAATTAGAATTAGGGTTAAAGTATAAAAGTAACCTAATGCAATTGGAATTAGGGATTCAATTATAATTAGGGTTGGTCGCGACATTTGGCGTGCTCATTGGACGCCATTTGTCGCGCTCATTAAGTGTCATGTCACATTATTTTTTAAATATTAATAGAGTTCTAAATTGATTAAAATACAAATAGAGTTTAGGATAAGAATAAATTGAGTTGGGTTCACAATGAAAAACTTAAATATAGTAAATTGATTACAACTTTTAATATATAGTTCGTAAAATTATAATTTTGGTACCATTTAAAAGTGTTTAAAAATTATTTTAGAATAAGATCCATTTATGATATATTTAAAATTTTATATTAAAGTAACATATAATTTATGCATGATAGAGTGAATGTCTGAATCATATAGTGAGAATCTGCATGATAGAGTGAATGTCTGAATCATATAGTGAGAATCTTCAGAAATGATGTAGTTTCTGCATGATATAGTATGTTTCCGAATGATATAGTGAGTTTCTTCATGACATATAAATTAGAAACCAACGTCAAAGATAATGACAAAATCATATTATAACTTTTAGTTGTTCTATATCAGACAAAAATAACGGCCAAAAATAGAGGTGTAAATATTTAAAAACTCTACCTCTTCTTCACGAAAAAGCTCGGGCATTTACCCGGGTCCCAATACTAGTATATAAATAAAGGAGGAACTTTTCGGGAGCATAGGGAGCTCCTCAAGATTTCGAGGCCATAGAGCGCGCCACGTAGGATTGCCATGTCACCAAATTCTGTTTTTATTTTTTACAAAAATAGAGTTTTACATAGATTTAAATACATATAAGGAGCTTTGGATAAGCGAAAATTAGAGTTTGGTTTTGAATGAACAACCTAAATTATTATATTATGTAATTTGTGTATAACTTTTGCTACGTAATTCGGAATATTATAATTTTTGTACCATTGGATAGTGTTCGAAATATGCTCCGAAATAAGATCCATATACGATATAGTTCTACAACTTATGAAATAGAGAGCGCCACGTAGGATTGCCATGTCATTAATTTTTATTTTAAATATTTTAAAAAATAGAGTTCTACACATATTTAAATACATAAAAGGAGTTTTGAATAGGGATAAATTAGAGTTTGATTTTGAATAAAAAACCTAAAGGAGCTCCTTAAGATTTCGAGGCCATAGAGCGCGCCACGTAGGATTGCCATGTCATCAAATTATATTTTTATTTTTTACAAAAATAGAGTTCTACATAGATTTAAATACATATAAGTAGCTTTGGATAAGCGAAAATTAGAGTTTGGTTTTGAATGAACAACCTAAATTATTATATTATGTAATTTGTGTATAACTTTTGCTACGTAATTCGGAATATTATAATTTTTGTACCATTGGATAGTGTTCGAAATATGCTCCGAAATAAAATTCATATACAATATAGTTCTACAACTTATGAAATAGAGAGCGCCACGTAGGATTGCCATGTTATTAATTTTTATTTTAAATATTTTAAAAAATAGAGTTCTACACATATTTAAATACATAAAAGGAGTTTTGAATAGGGATAAATTAGAGTTTGGTTTTGAATAAAAAATCTAAATTATTATATTATGTAAATTGAATTTAACTTTTGCTACCGAATTGAAAACATTATAATTTTTTACCATTGATGAGTGCTTGAAATATGCTTCAAAATGAGAATCATTTACAATATAGTTTTACAACTCATGAAAATATATTTAATTAGATGAATAGTAAGACATTTTTTAGTCTTTCTTTTAGATAAATATAATAATAATAATTAAGCTATAAGTATAGTGTACGATATGTGATTATAGTATTTTATAATAGGTCCAATTTACAGGATTAAACATATTATCTTTCAAAACTTCAGCCTTACTCAACTGAACCAAAACAATTTAGTATTGCAAGAAAATATAATGAGGAAACTTTGTTATTACAACAAAAACTAAATTTTATAGTGATAAAGTTATATATATATATTAGAATTTTGGATGATGAAAAAATTAGAGTTTGATTTTAAAAGACAACCTTAGAATATTTTGAAGAGCTCCACCTAAGCATGCCATGTCATTGTTTTTAATTTTTTTAAAAAACTGTGATCAAAATAGTTATAAATACATATGAGGTGTTTTGGATAAGTGAAGATTACTACAGTCTGATTTTAAATAAACAACCTAAATTATTATACTATGTAGTATGTATTAATATAACTTTTGCTACAAATTCGCAATATTATAATTTCTTTACCATTAGAGAGTGCTCGAAATATGCTTCGAAATAAGTTCCATATACAATATAGTTTTACAACTTATGAGAATTTATTTATTTAGATGAACATTAACATTTTATTTATATATTTTTTTATTTTGAATACATATAAAAATCTATAAAAATAGCAAATTATACGTGACAACTTAATTCTACTAAAACCTAATTGAAAAAATAAGGTTCGGGTTTTTAGACTATTTGAGGTCACGGATCATAAAAAAGGGGGAAGGTTGATAAGTCTTGATATGGTCATGATTGATGAAGACATGATTGATGAAGAGGTATTTTTTTCTCTTAAATAGTATTTTCGATTATTAGTAGAGTTTAGTTTTATATTTAATTAATTTTATTCATGATAACATCATTATGATTTTTTTTTTTTGGCTTTTCCTTCTTCCATTAATTCTATATGCATTAGTGTTTATGTGCTATATTAAAAGTTGAAGTTGTGGCTGGCACTCAAATTTTACTCTATTCTTTCTGTCCTGCATCTATTAAATTATTACCCTCTACTTTCTTAAAGTATCATTCGACATTCTTCATGTTAAAAACGTGTTAGCTATTGTTAGTCATACCAATTATTGGGATACCATTTAATAATAGACTTAGCTACAATATTCAATTGAATATTAAAATATATAAAATTTATAAATCGTAATAACAAATCTATAAATTAGAGTATAATGACAAATACTTTCTCCTTTTTTTTTCTATAGCAACAATGGTTTTGGACATGGTTTTTAAGAAAATGAAAAAAATGGGTAGTTTAGCATAGAGGTACCCTTTTAATTAACTAGAGGAGGGGATAAGTAATTCATTAATAAAGTAAATGCAACTTTATGAGACAATTTGAGTAATTAATGATGGTTTTATTAACATTAAATAAAGACAATATTGTCAAATATAGTTGCTTTTTTTTATACCAAAAGTGGAGTAGTCCCAATAGATGAAACTACCCAAAGTGGTAATTGTTGCAATAGAATTAGAACGGAGGAAGTATGTAAATACAATAAGATCTTGAAAAATCTCATTTCATAAAGAACACAAAATCAACAATGTTAACCAAAAATTTGCAAAAAAATAAAATATAAAACAACCCGTGCAACGCACGGGCTTCAAAACTAGTGATATATATAATCTCTAAAATCCTCCGTTAAGTCACCTAAGAATAGGTATAAAGCCTTAGTTACATGGACTCTTCAATTCACCTCAAGTACCCGTGGCGGATCCTTGACACTCGGACGTGGACACGGACACTTGGACACTTCATTTTGGGCCAAAATCATTGAAAATTTTCATAGAATAGCGCGCGGAGTCAGACACTTGGACACGTACCCGTGTCAGACATGGGTATACGAGTCCAGGTAACATAGTATAAAGCAATTAAGTAAATAGATAGAATTAGAAGCTTAAAGATTGGCTCGTAGATTCCTAAATCAGGCTGTTTTAGATTGGGAAAACATTAGCTCTTAAACCTAAACTAATGGACCTTTATTTCTCGAGTTTAACAAAGGTTGAACACTATTAATAAGAACTCCCAAGTAATTCACACAAAACAGAAGATTAACAAAGGTTAATTGGCTGCAATATTTCGGGTTGTGCTTCATGAAAGACGAGAAATACTTACAACCTAATGACCGATATAATTAGCGAAAAGTTAGAGGGGTTAGGACAATCCCCGAATTTCCTAACATAATTTAGATAAGGAAACAATCAGCAAAAACGGGCTATACAGATCCTAACAACAAACCATATATTTCCAACTAACTTGGGATTACATTGATCCAATTCAACTAACTCTCTATGGGAATGCTTGTACTTGCTTGTGGATCAGATAGTACATCGTTGGAAAAAAAACGTGGTATGCAATTTCAGCTCATTCGCAGTTGTAGCTTCTAGTGTCCACCACAGTGAAAGAAGCTGAACTAAGATGTCCTTTTATTTCGTTGACGATCTTGTCTGTAAACAATCTGATGATACATATCACTGTTTAACACTTTTTAGTAGAGTTTAAGATTCTTTTCCTCTTTCAAACAGAGAATCACTGAGCAAGCTGGTGTAGTTTTGACACTTGATCCGAAGCCAATTGAGGTAGTATTATATGCTTTTGTGTTAGTTATTAGCTCTTTGTCATGCATAATTTATCTGAACATATCTCCAATGCCTGCCTTTTTCAACAGGGTGATTGGAACGGTGCAGGTTGCCATACCAATTACAGGTACCTTGAAAATTATACTACAATTTTCTCTTTTCAGATTTTTTACAGTTTGGCCCAATTATGTAAATGTATCATTCTGCAAATTTCGAAATAGAAGTCATCTTCGACCAGTTGTGTTTTTCTAGGATCCTAAATTCTGGTAAGTGAGAATGTAAAAGATTTCTCTGGACGTTTTATAGTGCTATCTGTATGGAGAGCACTGATATAAATCTTTAAAATTCTAGCTCATTTCAGCAAGCAAAGTGTGGAAATTACACGAAACAAGGCGTATTTGTACAATTTTTGTTTTTGTAGCGGAGGTATTAGGACAAGGCAGTTTATTATATCTAATGATTATTAGTGCTGCTGTTATATAGTACAAAGACAATGAGAGAAGACGGTGGTTTTGAAGCAATAAAGAAGGCCATTTTGAATCTATCATTACGCCATAAAGAACATATCAGTGCATATGGAGAAGGGAATGAAAGAAGGCTGACAGGGAAGCATGAGACTGCCGACATCGACACATTCTCTTGGGTATAGTCTGATACTCCCTCCGTTTTTTTTTTAAATTGTTACACTTTCCTCTTTAGTCCGTATTTAATTGTTACACTTCTACTTTTTCCTTATATGATAACGTATTACATCAACTTTTCCACCTCATATACCCCATTACCCATTTTAATAATCCACCCAAAACCTCCCCACCTACCCTATTTTTCTCTCCTACATTATTTTAATGTTTCTTTTACCTTTCCCAAAACCAAACATTCTTTTATTGTACTTCTTCCTTGTTTTTTTGAACAATTTCCTTGGTTCTCCCCCAAAGTGAAGTGTAACAAAAAGTAAAAACGGAGCTAGTAGGTTTTACTTTACGTAATTTTTTGCTGATATATTGATGAAAAGTAACAAATTCTAAATCAATGGGTAACCTTCAGGGTGTCGCCAATCGTGGTTGCTCAATCCGTGTGGGTCGTGATACGGAAAAGGAAGGCAAAGGTGAGAGTCCTACCTCATAGTATTCGATATAGCTAAAGTTTGTGGTCAATATTAACTTCTCGATTTAAAATCATAAATTTGCTTACATAGTACAATTAAACTAATGATAGCTTTCTTTGAATAATTTGGAAAATTATCTTTTTATGCTTTTTACTGAAGCATGGCCAAATATAGTTCATAAAACAAAAGGTATATCTATGAAGTGACAATCATCTGGTTCTATTTATTTGATAATCTTTTCTTCTTTTCACAAAAACAATTTACTGCATGTTTTGTTTTTGACAAAATGGCCGAAGTTACTTCTCTTTTTCTCCCAATGTATTTAAGTGAAAAGTTTTTGACTTTCTGCAATCAACTAAATGTACCTTATTATACTCCCTTTTCTAGGAATTGCAGTTGCTTAAGTACTAAGTAGCCATCTTCCAGTGTTAAGTCTAAGAAATTTTGTGAAATTGCTCTGATATATGATTAGTTTTGCTAAATTTAAATAGGGAATAAACAGTTCAATTTATAGTTAAAGATAAGTTCAGGCTAAGGCTAATTAGTTTATATCAGGTCTCATAGTTTAGGAAGTTATGAAGGTGAAAATGCACCATTAGACTCATAACTATCGGCATCTGGAGCACCCACACACTCGTGTCATGGAAAGAGAGAAATGCTACGAGAATATGAGTGTAGGCAACTAGGCATACAGTCTAATCTTCAGTATAAGAATTGCTGAGATTGGTTTGTGGTTCATCAGTGTGTGGGTATCCGGTCTGATTTCCAGGCTATCTAACTTTATTCATAGACAACCACCTGAATTAACGTCACGTATTACAGCTTGGGTATTCCTATAATTTTAGATGGTACCTTGTATGGAGAGCAAACCCTAGTAGTTGGACGGAGTGAAATTGTTATACTAATTAATTACTTCTTTCATCTTTTACAAAACTTTAAAAATTGTAATTTTTTCAAAAGAAAAATACACTTTTGCAACACAAAAATTAGATACGGGCCACAGTTCTAGTTCCTTATTATATAATATCTTGATTCTCTGCAGGTTACATGGAAGATAGGCGACCTGCTTCAAACATGGACCCTTACGTGGTAACAGGTTTGCTAGCAGAGTCAACACTACTTTGGGAACCCACACTCGAGGCTGAGGCACTTGCAGCTCAAAGACTCTCTCTCAATGTGTAATTCAATCATAAGCAAACTCTAGTAGTTGGACGGGCCATGATTGTTTTTATTGACTGAAAATCCAATATTATTTTACGGGCCCAAAACTTCCAAGTTCTATTTTATTCTATAGATTTTAGTATCCTAGGAGCGTGAATGCTTCCCTGGTTCTGTTTGTTGGGAGTTTATGAGGAAAAACTCTACTACCAAACAGTTTGGTATAAAATAATGATGTGTTCTACCCCATTTGTGTTGTAGGCTTGGAGTACAACTCGAAGCATACAAGTATAAGATTCGAACAAAACAAGCACTAAGTGGAAGCTATGAACTTCGACTAAGTATTTGAGGGGTAGTTTAGCTATCTTTAATCTCCTAAGGATACAGTCACACCACCTTAGTTAATTAAAGTTCCTAAGATCACAAATTAGTCTAGCTAGGACTAATTAAGCATAGGCAAATCACTCTAAGTTTCCAAATCCAAGAAACAAGAATAATTCAATTTTGAGATAACACTCGATTTTTTTAGGCATAAAACTTCAATGATTTTTCATTAATGATCAATGGATATTTATACATGAGTTTATGACCTATTTTATGATTTTATGAATTAAAATAAAATAACAAAAATAAAACACTAAGTCCATAATGTCGAACATGGTAGATCATGGGTGAATGATGTCTTGATGTTGCCTTAGGACAAGAGAAGTGGGATGTTGAGGCAATGAGCATGATCAGCATGCTTCCCTTGAATTGTGGAACCAACTCCTCCTTCCTTGTCTTCAATTCAAACGGCTGATGCAATGGTTGTTGGCATGACTTAACAATAGGAAGTGGTTCCTATTATTAGGTAACTCCTAGCTTGATTCCCTCTAACAATCTTCAGCATTCCAACGACAACATTCCAGCATGACTCGCACATGTTTTCAACATCAAACAACTCCTACTAGTACTAGGACTCCAACAAACTAATCCTACTAGTACTAGGACTCTCATGCGCAAACACTTGCACACTCCTATCAATACTAGGACTCTTCGTACTTAGCTAAATCTCATTTTCGGATATTTATTGAACTAAAACAACTCAACTAAATAACTAACATTTTAAACTAACAATGACACTAATTTAAAATGCTAATCAGATTCTTCCTCGAGCCAAGTGACACATGACACAAATGCATTCTTGTTAGCCATCAATGTGAACCCCATGTGTTCCATCAAAAGTGAAATTGGCTCTTCTTGGACTGATGCCTTTGGATCCGCATCATTCTCCCCTTCTTCAAAAGAATTTGCCCTCAAATTCTCATCAACATGGTAGGGAGAAAGATCACCAACATTAAAGGTAGCACTCACATTTCCATAATCACTAGGCAAGTCGATTTTGTAAGCACCATCACCAACTATCCCAATGACTTCGAAAGGACCATCGGCTCTAGGCATCAACTTGTTCTTCCTTTTGCTCGAAAACCTTTCCTTCCTCATGTGTATCCATACTAGATCACCTTCCTTGAACTTAGGTTGGCGCCTATGCTTGTTAGCTCGTTCCTTGTATTGTTGATTCATTTTCTCGATTTGAGCTTTAACTTGCGCACAAGTCTTGTTAAAAGCTTCCACTTTTCTTTGAATCCGCATGTATCTCACTTTTAGGAAGAGTAACAAGATCAATAGGAAGAAAGGGGTTAACTCCATAAATTAGCTCAAATGGAGAACGCAAAGTTGTGGCTGAATGTGAACGGTTGTAAGCAAATTCCGCATGTGCAAGCTTCACATCCCAATCCTTTTGTGTCTTACTCACAAGGCCACGCAACAAAGAACCAAGAGTTCTATTTGTAACTTCAGTTTGGCCATCAGTTTGAGGGTGATGGCTCGTGCTAAATAAGAGCTTTGTTCCCACCATCTTCCACAAACATCTCCAAAAATGACTAAGGAATTTAGAATCCCTATCCGAAACAATGATTCTAGGAATGCCATGGAGTCTAATTACCTCTTTGAAATACAAATCAGCAACATGTGAAGCATCATCCGTTTTGTGCATGGGAATGAAATGAGCCATCTTCGAAAATCTATCCACAACCACCATGATAGCATCTTTGCCTCTTTGAGTTCTAGGCAAGCCAACATTGAAATCCATGCTCACACTATCCCAAGGTTGATCCGGAACTGGTAGAGGCGTGTAAAGCCCTTTATGAAAGGTGCTTTTGGACTTTTGGCACGGTGCACACTTGCTCACCACCATATGCACATCTTTGATCATGCTAGGCCAATAAAAATGTTCACTCAAAGTATCAAGTGTCTTTTGAATGCCAAATGACCAGCAATACCTCCACTATGCACTTCACGAACTAAGAGTTCACATACCTTGCACTTTGGAACACACAACTTGTTTCCTTTAAAAAGAAAACCCTCTTGAACCATGAACAAGCCTTTAGGAGCATCAAAAATCGAACCACGTTCATCATCTTCTTTATAAAGCGCCTTCAAGTGTTCGAACCCCATTACTCTTGCATCCACCATAGCTAGCAAATAAGATCTCCTTGAAAGTGCATCTGCCACAATGTTGCTCTTTCCTTCCTTATACTTGGACGAGAAAGTGATGGATTGGAGAAACTCAACCCACTTGGCGTGCCTATGATTGAGTTTTTGTTGGCCATGAATCTGTTTGAGCGCCTCATGATCCGAGTGAAGGATGAATGATTTAGGCCTCAAATAATGTGACCAATGGTCCAATGCTCGAACAATAGCATAAAACTCACGATCATAATTAGAATAATTCAGTTTGGTACCATTGAGCTTCTCACTAAAGTAGGAAATAGGGCGCTTCTCTTGGATCAAAACAGCACCAATTCCCAATCCACTTGCATCACACTCTACCTCGAACAACTTGTTGAAATCCGGCAAAGCAAGTATAGGAGCACTACACAACTTCTCTTTCACTTCTTCAAAAGCCTTTTGCGCCAACGAAGACCATTCAAACTCTCCTTTCTTCAACAAAGCAGTTATAAGAGCCATAATGGAAGAGAAGTTTCGGATGAATCTTCTATAGAACGAAGCCAAGCCATGGAAGCTTCGACATTCATGAGCATTAGTAGGGGCCAGCCATGAAGAGATTGCTTTGCACTTTAGAAGGATCAACCTGAACTCCCTCCTTGGAAACAATGTAACCAAGAAATGCTATGCTCGAAACAAGGAACTCACACTTTTCCATTTTGCCGAAAAGTTTTTGCTCTCTAAGTTTCTCAAATAAGCTTCTCAAATGTATCAAATGATCATCAACACTTTTACTATAAATAAGGATATCATCCAAATAAACAACAACAAACTTGTTTAAAAAGGAACAAAGTACCTCATTCATAAGTCGCATGAAAGAGCTAGGGGCGTTGCATAAGCCAAAGGGCATAACCATCCACTCATAAAGACCTTGTTTAGTCTTAAATGCAGTTTTCCATTCATCCCCTTCTCTAATCCTCATTTGATGATAACCACTTCTAAGATCGATTTTTGAGAAAATCGAAGCTCCATTGAGTTCATCTAGCATATCCTCCAATCTAGGCATGGGAAACCTATACTTCACAGTGATATTGTTCACGGCCCTACTATCAATGCACATTCTCCATGTACCATCTTTCTTAGGCACAAGTAAAGCGGGAACAACACAAAGACTCATACTTTCTCTTACATACCCTCTTTCGATCAACTCTTTAATTTGCCGTTGAAGTTCTTTAGAAGCACTTGGATCACACCTATAAGCAGGTTTATTAGGCAAAGGAGCTCCCGGAACTAAGTCAATAGCATGCTCAATTCCCCTTAGGGGTGGCAGCCCTTGTGGAAGGTCTTTCGGAAATACATCACCAAATTCCTTCATGAGTGAATCAAGTTGTGGATTACTTGACTTCACTTCACTTGCAGCAGCATGTTTGATGACTAAGGCATAGCACACGCCTTCATCTTCAATCTCCTTGTCGAACTCTTTGGAAGAAAGAAACAAACTAGTCTTCTTTTCTTCCTTCTTGTGAACCACGACACTAGGAGCCAAAGGATGCAATCTAATCCTCATTGAACCAACTAAATCAGTATACACGTTGGAGTCTCCTTCATGTATCACCTTTCTATCAAATTGCCATGGTCTATCAAGTAAAACGTGACAAGCATTCATGGGAAGCATATCACACCATAGCTCATCCTTGTAGTTCCCTATGGAGAAAGAAAGTAATGCTTGCTTCTTCACCCTAAGTCCCGTATCATCAAGCCAACTCAACTTGTAGGGGCGTGGATGATCCCTCACAACAAGACTCAATTTGCTCACCAAATCTGCCGCAATAACATTGGTACAAGAACCACTATCAATGATCATGTTACAAGTGTTTTCACCCACTTTGCAACGAGTATGGAACAAGTTCTCTCTTTGCTCTTTGCTTAGAAGGCAATCAATATGTAAAACCCTCCTAACAAGACCAATAAGCTTACTGTCATCTTCGACATATGCATCCTCTTCCTCACTCTCATCCGGTTCATCTCTAGGCACAAACTCGTACATCTCCTCTTCTTCATTCAATTCTATGTACTGCCTCATGGTGAGAGCTTTCTTTGTTGGACAATTACTAGCAATATGTCCTCTTCCTTGACACTTGAAGCACTTCCAATTTTCTTCAAATCTTTCCCTAGGAAAGAAAAGTTTCTGTTTTTCGACCCTTTTATCATCTTTTGTTGCATTTTCTTTCTTAGACCCCTCATAGTTCTTGTTAGAAGATGAATAAGAAGAATAAGATGAAGAAGGTTTGAAAGAGTTACCAGATTTAGCATAGGACGTTTTTGGCTTGTCCTCTTTCTCATGAGATTCAAATTTAAGCGCCAATCTACACACTTCATCAAACGTAGTGTAAGTTGACACCTCTACCTTCCTTGCAATAGGACGGTTCAAGCCTTTGATGTAACGAGCAACCTTCATTGCTTCCTTCTCTTCTATGTCACAAATAAGGCATAATTTGTCAAATTCCATAGTGTACTCATGCACACACAACGTATCTTGACACAAAGTAGTCAACCTTATGTACTGTTTTTGCTCGTAATCACTTTGGCAAAAACTTCTCCTTGAGCTTCTCTTTCAACTTAGTCCAACTACTAAGCTTGTCTTTCTTCTTTCTTGCACGTTTTGCCTTCAAATTTTCGAGCCAAATACCAGCATACTTGGTCAATCTAACCGAAGCTATCTTGAATCTCCTTTGATCATCAAACCCCCTATAGTCACAAACTTTCTCCAATTGTCGAATCCACTCAAGTAAATCTTCAGGACTAGAATCACCCGTGAAATCATCCAATTTTAATCCCCTATCATCATTGAAATTAGGTTTAACAACCCTAACTTCATCATCTTCATCCGAGAGTCCAATGTAATCAACACTATTTTTATCCAACTTCTTAGTGATAATAGAAGTTATGGCATCCATTCTAGTTTCAAGCCTACTAACATGACTCGAATCGGCAGATTATATTTTGCTTGGAAATCAAATTGCATCTTAGCTATGTCCTCTATAGCCTTAGCTAGTTTCTCCATTTCACTCGACATTATAACAAGCTCAACAAATAGCACCAATAACTAGCAGCAGCAATTCCAACAATTCGACACACTAGGAAGCATAAAGAACCCTAGTACCACTTATCCCTACGTAAAGATTGAAACTTTAAGAAGAAAAGTAACAATTTACCTCGGATCTTTGGAGAGTAGAATCCCTTCTATCCTCACCCTCCTGGAAAATCTGATACCACTTGATATGAATGCTCAACTAGGATAGTTAAACACTCAAGAGTACACGCCAACTTGAATAAGAACAATGGAAAAACCGAAACTAGTAACAAGTAACATGGGATATTTCTTAATGAATGATCACTCCTGAAACACTCACAAGAATCTTAAACACACTTAAACCACTCCTGGAACTAAGTTGTTTAATCACTAAAAAGATTAACACTCCTGAAAATCTAATTAATGGCTGAAATTAAGGTTCATGAAACGATCATGAACTTAACACAATTTTCTGTAAATTCACTCTAACCATCCAATAGGTTAGGCGCTTATTATTTATAAGGAGTAAGCAAGAAAACCTTGCTTCTCAAGCATACCATAAGCCACGTCACAAGCATTGTAAAATCCGATACATAAATCAGTTAATAAAAGAATAGAAAAAGCTTTTATTGTGTCACTTAAGTTATATAGGAATTCCTGAACCCAAGAGTTAAGAAGAATAAGTTCTTTATTTGGCAGAATAGAATAACCGCTTAGAATAAGGGAATAGATTAAATTTGTCGAGAAGTGCAAAATAATATGGATACAATCCTCATTATGCATCTTGATCAATTGAATCGTTTCATTGTGAATTCCTATACGAAGCTTTTGTAGATGTGTTTCCGGATATTCCTTTATCATTTCGTCCAACAAGCGGAGCTCCTCTAATTCGATGAATTTTTCTATAAGATTTTTTTCTTAAATAGCATTCAAAAAAGTTTTGATTGTTTAGTATTCCACCAATTAGTAACCCAAGATTCCAGACTTTTTTTAAATGATAGAGAGATCCACCAGGGTAAGAATTCTATAGATACAAGATATAGAAAAGAAATAAATGCTTTCTTTTTTTCCATTTTTTTTTTCATCTATAAATTGTTAATGAACCCGTCGCGTTCGTCGACTTTATGCGATCTAATATTTCTATCAAACATGAATTCTATTCCAATGTATCGAATCCATGAATCTATTTTTTGTTTTTTTTTCGATTTAATAATTAGTCCTTGAATCTTGAAAGAATACGAAATAGACAAAAAGTCCACTTTGAATTTGAATGAAGAAATGAAAAAAAAAAAGAGTGTTTCCGGATATTGCAATTGATCCAAGTCGAAGCAAATCAATTCCCTTCCTTTTGATGAATACACGGCAGAGCGACTTTATTTTTCAAAATACTTCAATTAGTACACGCAAGAAATAGGCCAATTCAGCAGCTTTTTGTTCAATTTCTCGTGGAGTTAAATTCTCATCAGTACGAGTCAAAGGAATGGCTCCCTGACCTCTGGTTTCCAAATAAAGGACACGACGAGTATAAATACCCTCTTTAAGTTCTATTCTAATAGACTGAATATCATTTATAAGAAATCGGAAGAAGATGCGACGGTTTTTTCCAGGGAATACCCAACGAAAAAATTTAGGAAAGTATTCCCTTTAATTCTAGCCTAGAATCAAGCTAAACTTAAGGAAACAAAAAGCTTAAGGAAAGACAACAAGTACTTTCCTTAATTACACCCAAATGACACGCACAAGGACAACTCCCTTGCACGCCACTCCAACCTTGCATCTTAAGGCACTTTCCTAAAATACAACCATGACAACTAACTCTTAAGCACCGAAATCACTTAGGGATTTTCGGACATTTATTGAACTAAAACAACTCAACTAACTAACTAACATTTTAAACTAACAATGACACTAATTTAAAAAGGCTAATCAGTTTCTTCCTCGAGCCAAGTGACACATGACACAAATGCATTCTTGTTAGCCATTAATGTGAACCCCATGTGTTCCATCAAAAGCCTTTGGATCCGCATCAAGGTGGGCGTCCCATTGCCTACTTTAGTGAGAAGCTTAATAATTCAAGACTCAACTATAGCACTTATGACAAGGAGTTCTATGCCATGGTTCGAGCTTTGGAGAATTGGACTCATTATTTGAGACCAGCTCAGTTCGTGTTGCATTCGGATCACCAATGATATGATTCCGGGAACGGAATCTGCTTAGCTTCGAATAACCTTCAATTAGTTAATCTCCACTAAGGGTTCTAATTCACTTTTAGGGCTTCACTCACCTTAAACTTGAATTAGGAAAGGTTTTGAGATTGGTTTATTAGCTTCACTCACTAACTCACGCAAATCTCGCTTAGTTTTAGGTTTCACTGGCCTAAATCTAAGGTTCTTGTATTTAGATTCACTCTCTAAAAACAATGTAATCTTGGAATTATGTGCGTCCAAAATCAGTCATAAACATATGTTTAATCTTTAATCAAAAACTCAAAAAACTTATTATTAATGAAATCCACGCATACAATACATAGTACATAAAAGAAAACCTAACGCAACTAGAACTAAGAAAGATAAAAATTAGCAAACTTAATCCTAACCCAAACTGAACTAGGCAAACACAAAAGATAAACAAAAACCAACAAACTAAACTTATCAAAAACACACGCCTAATGCTAATAGAATCCTAATGCAAATGAACTCTAAGCAAACAACAAGACTCCATGATTAAGGGAATTAGACTCCTAAACATAATAGGATCCCTTCATCATTCACACTCCTAAACCAAGTAGAACAAGCTCAACTTGGCACCTACTAACTAGACTTCTATGCAAGATATAACTCCACTCCAATTAGAATCCTAATCCAACTAGGATTTGGAATTCTAACCCAACTAGAATTACAACCAAAATAAAACTTAAAGACTCCTAACAGAACTAGGAGTTCTAATCCTACTAGGATTAGGATTTCAAGAGTCCTATTCCCACTAGAATTAGGAAAACTACCAAGACTCCTAACAGAACTAGGAGTACTTTGCAACCTTCTTTTCTAAGAGAGACTAAGCTATTCAAATCCACATCAACCAACCTCTAAAATACATCAACGGCCAACATAAGCTCAATCCAAGACATGCTAAATGGGTTGAATTTCTCCAATCTTTTAATTTTGTTTCAAAATATAAAACTGGAGTTTCTAACACTGTTGTAGATGCATTGTCAAGGAGGCATTCTATGCTTTCTCTTATGGAGGCACGAGTCCTTGGATTTTCATATCTTAAAGAGTTGTATTTGGAAGATCCAGATTCCTCTCCAATCATCAAAGAGGGTGCATTTGGCGCCTATTCATTGCAAGATGGCTTTCTTTTCAAGAACAACAAGCTTTGCATTCCGAAGTGTTCCCTAAGAGAGCTATAGATACGTGAAGTGCATGGAGGAGGCATAGCTGGTCATTTTAACATTAACAAAACAGTAGACGTGCTCCTAGAGCACTTTTATTGGCCAAAGCTAGCTGGTGATGTTCATGGAGTTCTTGCTCGTTGTTCTACATGTCAAAAGACTAAGAGTACCTTTCATCAAGGTCTCTATACGCCCCTACCAGTCCCTAATCAACCATGGGAAGATGTTAGTATGGATTTCATTGTAGCTTTGCCTAGAACTCAAAGAGGCAAGGATGCAATCATGGTGGTCGTGGATAGATTTTCAAAAATGGATCATTTTATTCCTTGTAATAAAACTGATGATGCTATTCATGTTGCTGATTTATTCTTTAAAGATGTTATGCGTCTTCATGGTGTTCCTAGGTCCATTATCTCAGATAAGGACGTGAAGTTCTTAAGCTATTTTTGGAAGACCTTGTGGAAGATGCTAGGTACTAAGCTCCTTTTTAGTACCACGGCTCATCCTCAAACTGATGGCCAAACAGAGGTGACAAATAGGACCTTAACAACCTTGTTAAGGACATTGGTGAACAAGTCTCAAAGAGATTGGGATCTAAAGTTAGCTCACGCTGAGTTTGCTTACAATAGATCTCCAACTTATGCTACAAAACACTCACCATTCGAGGTAAACTATGAGATTAATCCTTTAAGTCCTATTGATTTACTTCCCTTTCCTATTGACGTGCACAGTAGCAAAGAAGCTGAAGTGAAGGCCAAAGAAATGAAGAAGCTACATGAACAAATCAAAACCAGAATTGAGAAGGTGAATGAAGCCTACAAGATTAGAACAAACAAGAACCGAAAGAAAGTGCTCTACAAACCAGGAGATCTAGTGTGGTTACACCTAAGGAAGGAACGATTTCCATCAAGAAGGAAGAACAAGCTCATGCCTAGGAGTGATGGTCCTTTCAAGGTACTGGAGAAGATCAACAACAACGCCTACAAGATCGAATTAGCTGGTGAAATGGGTAACATTTCAGCAACCTTCAACGTTGGTGATCTAGCTCCATTTGTAGATGAAGATTTTGATTTACAAGAAGATTCATCCCAAGAGGGAGAGAATGATGTAGGAGCATCTAGCTCCATTAATCCTATTGCTAATCTTCTTGTAAATAATGATAACAATGTTTTAGAAGTTCAGTTTTTAAGTTTAATTAGCACTAAGTATCATAGAGTATTAGTTAAACATTGTTAGATGTTTAGCCGTTTTCTAGAACATCTTTTGTAACGTTTTTGTTAATCTTTTCTTCTGAATTTTTGTAAGGTGCTTAGTCACCTATGTGCTTAAGCTAGTTGCTTATCAAAGCATGAGGCAGCTGCTTGCCTTGAGCCACTCAAAGAAGAAAATTCCACAAAGACTACTGGGCAGCGTGTAGAAAAGAAAGAAAAAAGCCTGAAGAATAAATCAATGTGTAGCAGCCATTTCTCCACATTTTGGGACGTGTGACCAATGGATGGGAAGCTCTTCAAGTGTAGAAAACCCTCCCATTGGTTTCCTGGACATTAGATGATGTGTAACGTAAAAGAAGAAATCTCACACCTTACAACTTGAAAGATAGGAAACAAAGAAGAATACTCTATTCTTTGAATCGGTTAGTTAGGGTTCAAGAATTTGATTCTTGGATCCTAAACTAAGGTTTTAAATTTGATTGTATTGGAATACTCACAACACTCACAAACTCTTCGAAGATTCACTTGGAAACTCACAAGAAATCAATCGAAAATTTAATCAAACAAGCACGCAAACTCAATGCAAACTTGATGAACAAGGTGTTTAACTTAAACTGAAGATTCTTGCATAAACCCAAATAACGTACAACCTAAGTTATTTATATGAAAATAATATAACCCTAATAGGCTTAGGACAAATCCCTAAGTCCTAGACTTCTAGCAACCTTGAGTCATGTAAAATCCATCGTTTTAAGAACGTAGGCAATACCATGACTCCTAAGACAATTAAAATTAGCAAACGTAAAGACTCCTCCATCTAACATAACTTCTATTGTCAACCGACTAGAATTATTATGCTAAATGACTCCTAAACAAATAAAGACTCCAAAAGACTCCTAATCCAACATGGACTAGTACTACCTTCTCCTAACAAAACTAGGAGAACCAAGTAATCACCATGCACGCCCTTGTAGCTTCCAAACTCGGACCATGTGCTTCACTAAACCTTCCATGGCTGCCATCCATGTCCTTAGCAAGCAAAACCTCATGATCTACTCTTGGTGAGCCACTTGCCTCCACATCATTCCCTCCTTCTTGAGAAGGAATTGCCCTCAATTCCGCCATGTCTTCATCCCCCAAATAAGGAGACAAGTCCCCAACATTGAATCTTACGGACACTCCCCGAAACTCACTAGGCAACTCAAGCTTGTAAGCACCATCCCCTAGCCTCTTTTCAACCACAAAAGGACCTTCAGCTCATGGCATTAAATTATGCTTTCTCTTTCCTGGAAACCTTTCTTTCCTTAGATGCAACCACACTAGATCACCCGGTTGAAATTCATGCTGACTTCGGTTTTTATTAGCTCTCTTCTTATAATCCTCATTCATTTTCTCAATTGTTGTACGAACTTGCTTATGTAGCTTAATCATAGCAGCAGCATGCTCCCTCGCCTCCTTGTGTATATACTCATCCTTAGGCAAATCAATGAGATCAATAGGCACATAGGGATGCACTCCATACACCACCTCAAATGGACAATACTTAGTAGTGCTTGTAGGTGTTCTATTGTACGCAAATTCAGCATGGCTAAGTTTGATATCCCAATCCATGCCAGTCTTGCTTACCAAGCCACGTAACAACACCCCAAGTGTTCTACTAGTAACCTCAGTTTGTCCATCCGCTTGTGGATGATGAGATGTGCTAAACAATAATTTTGTTCCCAACAACCTCCAAAGTGTGCGCCAAAAATAGCTAAGAAATTGATGCGGATCCAAAGGCATCAGTCCAAGAAGAGCCAAATTTACTTTTGTTGGAACACATGGGGTTCACATTGATGGCTAAAAAGAATGCATTTGTGTCATGTGTCACTTGGCTCGAGGAAGAAACTGATTAGCATTTTAAATTAGTGTCATTGTTAGTTTAAAATTTTAGTTAGTTAGTTGAGTTGTTTTAGTTCAATAAATGTCCGAAAATCCCTAAGTGATTTCGGTGCTTAAGAGTTAGTTGTCATGGTTGTATTTTAGGAAAGTGCCTTAAGATGCAAGGTTGGAGTGGCGTGCAAGGGAGCTGTCCTTGTGCGTGTCATTTGGGTGTAATTAAGGAAAGTACTTGTTGTCTTTCCTTAAGCTTTTTATTTCCTTAAGTTTAGCTTGATTCTAGGGGAATACTTTCCTAAATTACTATGCTTGTGCCGTGGCTTATGGTATGCTTGAGGAGCAAGGTTTTCTTGCTTAATCCTTATAAATAATAGGCGCCTAACCTATTGGATGGTTAGATTGAATTTACAAAAAATTGTGAGTTTATGATCGTTTCATGAACCTTAATTTCAGCCATTAATTAAATTTTCAGGAGTGTTAATCTTTTTAGTGATTAAACAACTTAGTTCCAGGAGTGGTTTAAGTGTGTTTAAGATTCTTGTGAGTGTTTCAGGAGTGATCATTCATTAAGAAATATCCCTTGTTACTTGTTACTAGTTTCGGTTTTTCCATTGTTCTTATTCAAGTTGGCGTGTACTCTTGAGTGTTTAACTATCTTAGTTGAGCATTCATATCAAGTGGTATCAGATTTTCCAGGAGGGTAAGGATAGAGGGGATTCTACTCTTCAAAGATCCGAGGTAAATTGTTACTTTTCTTCTTAAAGTTCAATCTTTACGTAGGGATAAGTGGTACTAGGGTTCTCTGTGCTTCCTAGTGTGTCGAATTGTTGGAATTGCTGCTGCTAGTTATTGGTGCTATTTGTTGTGCTTGTTATAATGCCGAGTGAAATGGAGAAACTAGCTAAGGCTATAGAGGATATAGATAAGATGCAATTTGATTTCCAAGCAAAATATAATGCTGATTCGAGTCATGTTAGTAGGCTTGAAACTAGAATGGATGCCATAACTTCTATTATCACTAAGAAGTTGGATAAAAATAGTGTTGATTACATTGGACTCTCAGATGAAGATGATGAATTTAGGGTTGTTAAACCTAATTTCAATGATGATAGGGGATTGAAATTGGATGATTTCACAGGTGAATCTAGTCCGGAAGATTTACTTGAGTGGATTCGACAATTGGAGAAAGTGTGTGACTATCGGGGGTTTGATGATCAAAGGAGATTCAAGATAGCTTCGGTTAGATTGACCAAGTATGCTGGTATTTGGCTCGAAAATTTGAAGGCAAAACGTACAAGAAAGAAGAAAGACAAGCTTAGTAGTTGGACTAAGTTGAAAGAGAAGCTCAAGGATAAGTTTTTGCCAAGTGATTACGAGCAAAAACAGTACATAAGGTTGACTACTTTGTGTCAAGATACGTTGAGTGTGCATGAGTACACTATGGAATTTGACAAATTATGCCTTATTTGTGACAAAGAAGAGAAGGAAGCAATGAAAGTTGCTCGTTACATCAAAGGCTTGAACCGTCCTATTGCAAGGAAGGTAGAGGTGTCAACTTATACTACGTTTGATGAAGTGTGTAGATTGGTGCTTAAATTTGAATCTCATGAGAAAGAGGACAAGCCAAAAACGTCCTATGCTAAATCTGGTAACACTTTCAAACCTTCTTCATCTTATTCTTCTTATTCATCTTCTAACAAGAACTATGAGGGGTCTAAGAAAGAAAATGCAACAAAAGATGACAAAAGGGTCGAAAAACAGAAAGTTTTCGTTCCTAGGGAAAGATTTGAAGAAAATCGGAAGTGCTTCAAGTGTCAAGGAAGAGGACATATTGCTAGTAATTGTCCAACAAATAAAGCTCTCACCATGAGGCAGTACATAGAATTGAATGAAGAAGAGGAGATGTACGAGTTTGTGCCTAGAGATGAACCGGATGAGAGTGAGGAAGAGGATGCATATGTCGAAGATGACGGTATGCTTATTGGTGTTGTTAGGAGGGTTTTGCATGTTGATTGCCTTCCAAGCAAAGAGCAAAGAGAGAACTTGTTCCATACTCGTTG
The DNA here is from genome assembly GCA_947648045.1 of Beta corolliflora. Lineage (NCBI taxonomy): Eukaryota > Viridiplantae > Streptophyta > Magnoliopsida > Caryophyllales > Amaranthaceae > Beta > Beta corolliflora. The sequence goes on from CANSZD010003999.1 coordinate 187,931, forward strand.
CAAAGTGGGTGAATACACTTGTAACATGATCATTGATAGTGGTTCTTGTACCAATATTGTTGCGGCAGATTTGGTGAGCAAATTGAGTCTTGTTGTGAGGGATCATCCACGCCCCTACAAATTGAGTTGGCTTGATGATACGGGACTTAGGGTGTAGAAACAGGCATTACTTTCTTTCTCCATAGGGAACTACAAGGATGAGCTATGGCGTGATGTGCTTCCCATGAATGCTTGTCACGTTTTACTTGGTAGACCATGGCAATTTGATTGAAAGGTGATACATGAAGGAGACTCTAACGTGTATACTGTTTTAGTTGGTTCAAAGAGGATTAGATTGCATCCTTTGGCTCCTAGTGCCGTGGTTCACAAGAAGGAAGAAAAGAAGACTAGTTTGTTTCTTTCTTCCAAAGAGTTCGAGAAGGAGATTGAAGATGAAGGCGTGTGCTATGCCTTAGTCATCAAACATGCTGCTGCAAGTGAAGTGAAGTCAAGTAATCCACAACTTGATTCACTCATGAAGGAATTTGGTGATATATTTCCGGAAGACCTTCCACAAGGGCTGCCACCCCTAAGGGGAATTGAGCATGCTATTGACTTAGTTCCGGGAGCTCCTTTGCCTAATAAACCTGCTTATAGGTGTGATCCAAGTGCTTCCAAAGAACTTCAACGGCAAATTGAAGAGTTGATCGAAAGAGGGTATGTAAGAGAAAGCATGAGTCCTTGTGCTATTCCCGCTTTACTTGTGCCTAAGAAAGATGGTACATGGAGAATGTTCATTGATAGTAGGGCCGTGAACAATATCACTGTGAAGTATAGGTTTCCCATGCCTAGATTGGAGGATATGCTAGATGAACTCAATGGAGCTTCGATTTTCTCAAAAATCGATCTTAGAAGTGGTTATCATCAAATGAGGATTAGAGAAGGGGATGAATGGAAAAATGCATTTAAGACTAAACAAGGTCTTTATGAGTGGATGGTGATGCCCTTTGGCTTATGCAACGCCCCTAGCTCTTTAATGCGACTTATGAATGAGGTACTTCGTTCCTTTTTAAACAAGTTTGTTGTTGTTTATTTGGATTATATCCTTGTTTACAGTAAAAGTGTTGATGATCATATGCTACATTTGAGAAGCTTATTTGAGAAACTTAGAGAGCAAAAACTTTTCGGCAAGATGGAAAAGTGTGAGTTCCTTGTTTCGAGCATATCATTTCTTGGTTACTTTGTTTCCAAGGAGGGAGTTCATGTTGGTCCTTCTAAAGTGCAAGGAATCTCTTCATGGCTGGCCCCTACTGCTCATGAATGTCGAAGCTTCCATGGCTTGGCTTCGTTTAATAGAAGATTCATTCGAAACTTCTCTTCCATTATGGCTCCTATAACTGCTTTGTTGAAGAAAGGAGAGTTTGAATGGTCTTCGTTGGCGCAAAAGGCTTTTGAAGAAGTGAAAGAGAAGTTGTGTAGTGCTTCTATACTTGCTTTGCTGAATTTCAACAAGTTGTTCGAGCTAGAGTGTGATGCAAGTGGATTGGGAATTGGTGCTGTTTTGATCCAAGAGAAGCGCCCTATTTCCTACTTTAGTGAGAAGCTCAATGGTGCCAAACTGATTTATTCTAATTATGATCGTGAGTTTTATGCTATTGTTCGAGCATTGGACCATTAGTCACATTATTTGGGGCCTAAACCATTCATCCTTCACTCGGATCATGAGGCGCTCAAACACATTCATGGCCAATAAAAACTCAATCATAGGCACGCCAAGTGGGTTGAGTTTCTCCAATCCTTCACTTTCTCGTCCAAGTATAAGGAAGGAAAAAGCAAGATTGTGCCAGATGCACTTTCAAGGAGATCTTATTTGCTAGCTATGGTGGATGCAAGAGTAATGGGGTTCGAACACTTAAAGGAGCTTTATAAAGAAGATGATGAACTTGGTTCGTTTTTTTATGCTCCTAAAGGCTTGTTCATGGTTCAAGAGGGTTTTCTTTTTGAAGGAAACAAGTTGTGTGTTCCAAAGTGCATGGTACGTGAACTCTTAGTTCGTAAAGTGCATAGTGGAGGTATTGCTGGTCATTTGGCATTCAAAAGACACTTGATACTTTGAGTGAACATTTTTATTGGCCTAGCATGATCAAAGATGTGCACATGGTGGTGAGCAAGTGTGCAACGTGCCAAAAGTCCAAAAACACCTTTCATAAAGGGCTTTACACCCCTCTACCAGTTCCGGATCAACCTTGGGATAGTGTGAGCATGGATTTCATTGTTAGCTTGCCTAGAACTCAAAGAGGCAAAGATGCTATCATGGTGGTTGTGGATAGATTTTCCAAGATGGCTCATTTCATTCCCATGCACAAGACGGATGATGCTTCACATGTTACTGATTTGTATTTCAAAGAGGTAATTAGACTCCATGGCATTCCTAGAAGCATTGTTTCGGATAGGGATTCTAAATTCCTTAGTCATTTTTGGAGATGTTTGTGGAAGATGTTGGGAACAAAGCTCTTATGTAGCACGAGCCATCACCCTCAAACTGATGGCGAAACTGAAGTTACAAATAGAACTCTTGGTTCTTTGTTGCGTGGCCTTGTGAGTAAGACGCAAAAGGATTGGGATGTGAAGCTTGCACATGCGGAATTTGCTTACAACCGTTCACATTCAGCCACAACTTTGTGTTCTCCATTTGAGGTAATTTATGGAGTTAACCCCTTTCTTCCTATTGATCTTGTTACTCTTCCTAAAAGTGAGATACATGCGGATTCAAAGAAAAGACTGGAAGCTTTTAACAAGACTTGTGCGCAAGTTAAAGCTCAAATCGAGAAAATGAATCAACAATACCAGGAACGAGTTAACAAGCATAGGCGCCAACCTAAGTTCAAGGAAGGTGATCTAGTATGGATACACTTGAGGAAGGAAAGGTTTCATAGCAAAAGGAAGAACAAGTTGATGCCTAGAGCCGATGGTCCTTTCGAAGTCATTGGGATAGTTGGTGATGGTGCTTACAAAATCGACTTGCCTAGTGATTATGGAAATGTGAGTGCTACCTTTAATGTTGGTGATCTTTCTCCCTACCATAATGATGAGAATTTGAGGGCAAATTCTTTTGAAGAAGGGGAGAATGATGCGGATCCAAAGGCATCAGTCCAAGAAGAGCCAATTTCACTTTTGATGGAACACATGGGGTTCACATTGATGGCTAACAAGAATGCATTTGTGTCATGTGTCACTTGGCTCGAGGAAGAAACTGATTAGCATTTTAAATTAGTGTCATTGTTAGTTTAAAATTTTAGTTAGTTAGTTGAGTTGTTTTAGTTCAATAAATGTCCGAAAATCCCTAAGTGATTTCGGTGCTTAAGAGTTAGTTGTCATGGTTGTATTTTAGGAAAGTGCCTTAAGATGCAAGGTTGGAGTGGCGTGCAAGGGAGCTGTCCTTGTGCGTGTCATTTGGATGTAATTAACGAAAGTACTTGTTGTCTTTCCTTAAGCTTTTTGTTTCCTTAAGTTTAGCTTGATTCTAGGGGAATACTTTCCTAAATTACTATGCTTGTGCCGTGGCTTATGGTATGCTTGAGGAGCAAGGTTTTCTTGCTTACTCCTTATAAATAATAGGCGTCTAACCTATTGGATGGTTAGAGTGAATTTACAGAAAATTGTGTTAAGTTTATGATCGTTTCATGAACCTTAATTTCAGCCATTAATTAGATTTTCAGGAGTGTTAATCTTTTTAGTGATTAAACAACTTAGTTTCAGGAGTGGTTTAAGTGTGTTTAAGATTCTTGTGAGTGTTTCAGGAGTGATCATTCATTAAGAAATATCCCTTGTTACTTGTTACTAGTTTCAGTTTTTCCATTGTTCTTATTCAAGTTGGCGTGTACTCTTGAGTGTTTAACTATCCTAGTTGAGCATTCATATCAGGAATTTGCTATCCCTATCCGACACTATTGACTTAGGAACTCCATGCAACGTCACAATCTCCCTAAAATACAACCCAGCCACATTAATGGCATCATCCACCTTATAACATGGCACAAAATGAGCCATCTTGGAGAAACGATCTACCACCACCATGATAACATCTTTACCCCTTTGTGTGCGAGGCAAAGCAACCACAAAATCCATGCTCACATCCTCCCAAGGTCTCTCTGAAATTGGTAATGGAATATAAAGCCCCTTATGAAAGGTACTCTTGGCTCTTTGACACACCCCACTCCTTGCCAAATGTGCTTGAACATCTCCCAACATACGTGGCCAAAAGAAGTGCTCATGAAGCAATTCCAAGGTCTTATGCACCCCAAAATGTCCTGCCAATCCACCCCCATGCACTTCTTTCACCAATAACCCTCTTATAGCACATTTAGGCACGCACAATTTGTTCCCCTTGAACAAGTATCCTCATTCAACACATAACCCCCTTATGGCCCCTTCAAACATTCATTGAACAAAGCTTTGAAATCCGGATCTTCTACATAGTATTCCTTCATTATTTCAAACCCAAGAACCCTAGAATCAAGCATTGTCAACAAACTAAATCTCCTAGATAGAGCATCAGCCACAATGTTAGCCTTCCCCGCCTTGTACTTAGCCACAAAGTTAAAAGATTGCATAAATTCCACCCACTTTGCATGCCTAGCACTAAGCTTAATGAATGTATTTCAAAGACTCATGATCATAATGCAAAATAAATGCTTGGAGATGCAAATAATGACTCCAATGATCCAAAGCTCTCACCATAGCATTGAACTCTTTATCATAAGTCGAATAGTTCAATTTTCCCCACCAAGCTTCTCACTAAAGTAAGCAATTGGACGACCTTCTTGTATCAAAACCGCCCCAATTCCTTTACCACTAGCATCACATTCTACTTCAAATGGATTAGTGAAATCCGGGTAATGCTAAAATAGGAGCACTACACATTCGATCTTTCACCTCTTCAAAAGACTCTTGAGCTTGTTTTGTCCATTCAAACCCTCCTTTCTTCGTACATTCGGTTATAGGAGCCAACAACATACTAAAATTCTTAATAAACCTCCTTTAAAATGAAGCTAAGCCATAGAAAGACCTTACCTCGGCCAATGTCTTAGGAATAGGCCACGATTTGATTGCTTCCACTTTGGATGGATCCACCTTGATGCCATGATCAGTCACAATGTATCCAAGGAAACTAATTTCCCCTTGCATGAAGGTGCACTTCTCCATCTTCCTAAATAGCTTCTGCTTCCGTAGTACCTCAAACAACTCCCTTAGGTGTTTCAAATGTGATTCCACGTCTCTACTATACACCAAGATGTCATCTAAGTATACCACAATAAATCTCCCAAAAAATGGCCTAAGTACTTCATTCATCAGCCTCATGAAGGTACTTGGTGCATCAGTGAGCCCAAATGGCATCACTAACCACTCATAGAGCCCATGCTTAGTTTTGAACGCCGTCTTCCATTCATCCCCTTCCCTCACCTAATTCGATGGTAACCACTCCTAAGGTCTACCTTGGAAAACAACTTGGCGCCACATAACTCATCAAGCATGTCATCTAGCCTAGGGATGGGAAACCTATACTTGATAGTAATGTTATTAACCGCCCTACTATCAATGCACATTCTCCATGTCCTATCCTTCTTAGGAACCAACAAAGTAGGCACAACACAAGGGCTCATGCTCTTCTTCACATATCCCCTCTCCATTAACTCCCCAATTTGCCTTTGCAACTCCATAGTTTCATCCGGATTTGCCCTATAAGAAGGCTTGTTTGGAATAGGTGCTCCTGGAATAAGATTTATTTGGGGCTCAATGCCACGAATTGGTGGCAACCCAGGTGGTAAAAACATCCTCAAACTCCAACAATAGTTTGGCTAATTCGGGGCTTTTACTCTCTAAACCATCTACCACTTCCTTGCTAAACAACATATAATAACAAGGTTCACCATCTTCAATCTCCCTCTCCATCACCTTTCTTCCCACCAAAAGAGTCTCCTTTGGCTTAACCTTTGTAGGAGGGTTAGATTTTGTCGGGGGTAAAGGAATCAAATCCTTCTTCACTCCATCCTTCCTAATGGTGTACACATTAGTTACCCCATTGTGCTTAGATTGCCTATCATATTGCCACGGTCTCCCTAGAAGAATATGGCAAGCATCCATCTTTAACACATCACATAAAATCTCGTCACTATAGGACCCTATTTGGAACCCTACTAGTGCTTGTTTCCTCACTGAAGTGCCTTGCTCATCCAACCACCTTAGTTTGTATGGACTAGGGTGTCGCGTAGTTTTTAGGCTCAACTTTTCCACCAACTCCTTAGACACAGCATTAGTCATACTCCCTCCATCAATGATCAAGTCGCACAACTCACCCTTCACCCTACACTTGGTTTGAAAGATATTCTCCCTTTGCTCCGGTTGATTGGCAACTTGAATATGCATGACCCTTCTCAGTATGAGACTCCTCTCTCCTTCGGGACCACACCTCTCCGCCTCTTCATCACTACTATCAACTAGATCCATTTTCTCCTCATCTTCTTCATCCTCCTCGTCAATGAAGGCTTGAATGCCTATTGCTTGGATCTCCATCATAGTAAGTTCTCTAGGGTTAGGACAATCTCTCTTATAGTGGCCGTGTCCTTGACACTTGAAACACTTGATTTTGGAAAGGTCACTACTCCCCACAACCAACTGCTTTCCTTTATCTCCTTCAAGTCCTCTAGGGTTCGGTGTTTTGGTGTTTGAACCACCCTCCTTTGCTCCCCCATAGGTGCCCTTGAACTTCGAACTACTACCCTTCTCATAGGTTCATGTTCCTTTGTCCTTCTTCCTATGCTTATCAAACTTCATGGCTAATTTGCACGCCTCATCATAATTAATGTAAGGATGCACTTCAACCTTCTCATAGATATCATTATTAAGACCAGCCAAGAACCGCCCTAATTTCTGCTCCTCCCTTTCTTCAATCTCGCAAACAATTGCTAATCTCTCGAACTCCTTAATATAGTCCTCAACACTCCCAAAACCTTGTTTCAAAGTATTCCACTTTACGTACAAAGTTTGTTTAAAATTGGCAGGAACAAACCTTCTCCTCAAGTGCGTCTTAAGCTTTGGCCAAGAATGAATCTTTCCCTTACCATCCCTCCTTCTTTGAGCTTGAACTCCTTCTAACCAAATCGCAGCATGTTTGGTTAGCTTCAATTTAGCAATTGAGAATTGCTTTTCATCCGGTGTCTCCCTATACTCAAAGAATCACTCAATGGATCTCTCCCACTCCATATATAATTCAGGATCTAGGGTGCCATCAAAATCATTGATGTCAATCTTCATCCCTCGATCACTCGCACCACCATCGTTCTTCCTCTCCTTGTCTTTCCCTAACACGCTTACTGTTAATGTGGCCAAGACTTATTGCATGGCTGCAAGTTGTTGTTGAAGTAAGTCATTAATCCTATCTTGGTTGTTGTCTCCCATGGTGACGAGCTATCACCCTCCAAGAACCACCAAGAACTTCCAAGAAACACTTCAAACGTTCGCCTTCGACTGTCCGAAACCCCTTGCAACCCTAGGATCCTTCTTGGACAAAAATCAACACTTTTTGGCACGTTTAATGTCCGAAAAGCACGCCTTTGCTCTAATACAAATTGATGTGTAACGTGAAAGAAGAAATCTCACACCTTACAACTTGAAAGATAGGAAACAAAGAAGAATACTCTATTCTTTGAATCGGTTAGTTAGGGTTCAAGAATTTGATTCTTGGATCCTAAACTAAGGTTTTAAATTTGATTGTATTGGAATACTCACAACACTCACAAACTCTTCGAAGATTCACTTGGAAACTCACAAGAAATCACTCGGAAATTTAATCAAACAAGCACGCAAACTCAATGCAAACTTGATGAACAAGGTGTTTAACTTAAACTGAAAATTCTTGCATAAACCCAAATAACGTACAACCTAAGCTATTTATATGAAAATAATATAACCCTAATAGGCTTAGGACAAATCCCTAAGTCCTAGACTTCTAACAACCTTGAGTCATGTAAAATCCATCGTTTTAAGAACGTAGGCAAAACCATGACTCCTAAGATAATTAAAAGTAGTAAACGTAAAGACTCCTCCATCTAACATAACTTCTATTGTCAACAGACTAGAATTATTATGCTAAATGACTCCTAAACAAACAAAGACTCCAAAAGACTCCTAATCCAACATGATAAGGACTAAGATCACCAACATTGAAGGTTGCACTCACACCTCCATAATCACTTGGAAGCTCGATTTTGTAAGCACTTTCATTGATAACATCAAGAACTTTAAACGGACCATCAGCTCAAGGCATGAGCTTGTTCTTCCTCTTGCTTGAAAAGCGTTCCTTCCTCAAATGGATCCAAACCAAGTCGCCAATATGAAATTTTGGTTACCTTCGATGCTTGTTGGCCCTTTCCTTGTATTGAGCATTCATCTTTTCAATTCTTGCTTTCACTTGTTCACAAGTCTTCTTAAATGCTTCTAATCTTTTCTTTGAATCCACATGAATTTCAGATTTGGTTAGTGACACAAAATCAATAGGAAAAAAAAGGATTGATACCATAGACCACCTCAAATGGAGATTTAGAAGTAGTAGAAGAATAAGATCGGTTGTAGGCAAACTCGGCGTGTGCTAGCTTCACATCCCAATCTTTTTGTGTCTTGCTCACCAAGCCACGCAGTAAAGCTCCGAGGGTCCTATTAGTTACTTCAGTTTGGCCATCAGTTTGAGGATGATGACTTGTACTAAAGAGTAACTTAGTTCCCACCATCTTCCATAAGCTCCTCCAAAAGTGACTAAGGAACTTAGTATCACGATCACTAACAATACTTCTAGGAATACCATGCAAACGAATGATTTCCCTAAAGTACAAATCCGCAACATGCAAAGCATCATCGCTTTGTGCATAGGAACAAAGTGAGCCATTTTAGAAAATCGGTCCACCACCACCATGATAGCATCCTTCCCTCTTTGAGTACGAGGTAATCCAACAATAAAATCCATACTCACACTATCCCAAGGTGCATCGGGTACGGGCAATGGAGTATAAATGCCTTTATAAAAAGTACTTTTAGACCTTTGACAAGTAGCACACTTACTAACCACCATATGAACATCTTTCATCATGTTGGGCCAATCAAAACTCTCATTCAAAGTATCTAAAGTCTTTTGAACACCAAAATGACCACCACCCGACCACTATGGACTTCTCTCTCACAAGCAACTCCCTCACGCCACTCTTAGGGATGCACAATTTTTTCCCCTTAAACAAAAATCCTTCATGCACCACAAACAAGCCACTAGGGTTCTTAAAGGACTCACCAAAATCAGCATCGTCACCATATAAATCCTTTAAGTGTTCAAACCCCAAAACCCTTGCATCAACCATAGCTAGAAGATAGGAACGCCTAGAAAGAGTATCAACAACAATATTACTCTTACCTTCCTTGTACTTAGAAGAAAAGTGAAGGAGTGTAGGAATTCAACCCACTTGGCGTGCCTATGGTTGAGCTTTTGTTGTCCATGGATGTGTTTGAGTGCTTCATGATCCGAATGAAGAATGAAAGACTTGGGCCTCATGTAATGTGACCAATGATCCAAAGCTCCCACAATTGCATAGAATTCACGATCATAGTTGGAGTAATTGAGTTTGGCGCCACTCAATTTCTCACAAAAGTAGGCAATGGGCCTCCTTTCTTGAAGCAAAACAGCCCCAACACCAAGACCACTAGCATCACATTCAACCTCGAACAATTTGTTGAAATCCGGCAAAGCAAGCAAGGATAAAAGGTGCGTTGCATAGCCGCCCCTTTACTTCATCAAAAGCCTTTTTGAGCATGAGAGTTCCATGAAAACTCCCCTTTCTTCATCAAATCAAGAATAGGCGCCATTATGGTTGAGAAATTCGGATGAATCTTCTATAAAAGGAAGCTAGGCCATGGAAGCTTCGGCATTCATGAGTACTTGTAGGGCGCCAACCATGAAGAAATAACCTTGACTTTTTCCAGATCCACATGAACCCCATCCCTAGACACAATATAACCAAGAAAAGCAATACTAGGAACAAGGAAATCACATTTTTCCATACAACTTTTGCTCTCTTAATTTTTCGAATAAATCTCTTAAATGCAGCAAATGAGACTCAACACTAGTACTATAAACAAGAATATCATCTAAGTAGACAACAATAAACTTGTTAAGAAAGGGACGTAGTACCTCATTCATAAGCCTCATAAAAGAACTAGGAGCATTGCAAAGACCAAATGGCATTACCATCCAGTCATATAGACCTTGTTTGGTCTTGAAAGCCGTTTTCCATTCATCTCCTTCACAGATTCTCATTTGATGGTAGCCGCTTCTCAAGTCTATCTTTGAAAATATAGAAGCTCCATGTAACTCATCAAGCATGTCTCCCAATCTAGGCATAGGAAAACGATACTTGATTGTCAGTTGTTGACGACTCTACTATCAATACACATTCTCTAAGTGCCATCTTTCTTTGGAACAAGCAAAGCTGGAACGACGCATGGACTCATGCTCTCTCTTACATAGCCTCGGTCAATCAACTCTTTAATTTGCCGTTGTAGCTCCTTAGAAGCTACGGGATCACACCTATATGCTGGTTTGTTTGGCAAAGGTGCGCCTGGCACAAGATCAATGGCATGTTCAATGCCTCTCAAAGGTGGCAACCCTTGAGGTAACTCTTCCGGAAACACATCATCAAACACGTGCAATAATGCTGCAAGTTTCGGATCTCTAGAAGAAGCATCATTAATTAAAGCATATTTAACACATAAAGCATAACAATGTCCTTCCAATTCTACCTCTTTTTCTAACTCCTTAGCCGAAAGAAATAAGTTTTGTTTGCTTTCAACCACCTTCTTTGGTGCCATGGAACTAGGAGACAGAGGTACCAAACGAATCCTTTTAGACCCCATCAAAACCGAATACACATTGGTTTCCCCCTCATGGATAACCTTTCGATCATATTGCCAAGGTCTACCAAGAAGAAGATGACAAGCACTCATAGGTAGAACATCACCCCACAACTCATCCTTGTAACTTCCAATCGAAAACGAGATAAGTGCTTGCTTTTTCACAACCAAACCAGTTTTGTCATCCAACCAAATCAACTTATATGGATGAGGATGATCTCTAACAATCAAATTCAACTTAGAAACCACATTAGAAGTCACCACATTAGTGCATGAACCACTGTCAATAATCACATTGCATGTATTTTCACCAATTCGACACCTAGTATGAAACAAGGTCTCTCATTGATCATGATTAGGAGAATGATCAACATGAAAAGTTCTCCTAACAACTCCAAGCATCCTAGACTCATCCTAGGCATATGCAACCTCATTCTCAATTTCATGCTCTTCTTCACTTTCAAACACGTAGTTATAAGTTCTCTCCTCCTATTCTATGGCCATGCATGGTTTCAAAGTTAGGGCTTTTCTAGTTGGACAATTACTAGCAATATGACCCCTTCCTTGACACTTAAAACATTTTCGGTTTTCTTCCCTCTTATTCTTAGAAATCACCATCTTAGGTCGTTCTCCCTTTTGTTCCCCCTTAGAAGGAATTTCTTTCTTTTCAAAGGATTTAGAAGAAGAAGAAGAAGGATAAAAAGATGAAGAAGTGGCTTTGTTGCTGCTGGTTTTCCCCCCATATGATTTCTTTTCATCCAATTCATTTGGTTCAAATTTTAGGGCTAAACGACATACATCATCAAAAGTGCTATACTTTGCAACATCAACCTTTCTAGCAATAGATTTATTAAGTCCATTAACAAACCTAGCAATCTTCTCTTGTTTGACTTCCTCACCATCACAAATCAAACATAACTTGTCAAATTCAACAATGTAATCATGCACACTTAACACATCTTGAGTCAACGAGTTCTTTCTCATGTATTGTCTTTGGATGAAATCACTTGGAATAAACTTTTCATTCAATTTCTTCTTAAGCTTACTCCAACTTTTAAGCTTAGGTTTTCCAAGTCTCGCCCTTTTTGCCTTTAGACTCTCTAACCAAATTCCAGCATATTTAGCTAGTCTAATTGTGGCAATTTTAATCTGTTTTCCATCATCAAACCCTTTATAATCAAAAAAATTCTCAAGTTGACGAATCCATTCAAGCAAATCTTCGGGACTAGAATCACCAGTAAAGTCATCTAGCTTAATACCCTTATCATTATCATAGGTCGGTTTAACAAATTTTACTTCCTCAACTTCCGAATCATAATCAACGTGATTAGGGTTTTTTTTTCATTACCATATCAGCAAGAACTTTTTGAGCATTTTCAAAATTATCCGCCCTAACTTGTGCTTCTACTTGCATTTTAGCTATTTGGTCAACAAGACGTTTTAATTCCGCAAGTTCAGACATGATAACACAAGTAATATGCCACGCCAAAGAAGAAATAGCAAGCCAACAACCACACAAACCCCAACAAGGATCGAAACAACAACTAGAATTAACTAGAAGAAACACTTACCAATGAAAATAGAATCCTTTCTATCCTCACCCTCCTGGAAAAATCTGATACCAACTGATATGATTGCACGTACAAGATGGAAGAGCAACCAAGGAAATTCGAGCAAAGGAACTAGCTAAAACAAACACTCCTGAAAATTTTAGTTAACTCTTAATCTCACTCAAACCACTCTTGGAATTAAGTAGATTAAAACACTAAGTAAATTAACACTCCTCAAAATTACTTAATGGCCGAAAATAATTGAAAGCACAATTAATTTCATTAACAAGGTTTTTGTATTAGTCACTCATGCTTTGAATGGTAGCATGGTGTCTTTATTTATAATAAATTAAACTTGTCCTGCAAGGACTTACAAGGCCGAAAATCAGCAGCCAAGTAGTTTAGGAAACACCCTAACACCTTGCATCATAATCCCTTGATTCTAGGAGAGAATAAAGGATAACTTAAGGAAACAACAAATCAGCCCCCAAATCCCCTTTACACGCCCAAACACTCAAGGAAAGTAGGAAATAAGGAAACTAAGGGATATTACAACTCCATGACACCCAACAACTTGGAACACAAGGACTTTCCTAAAATACTCCAATATGGTCGAATCATCACAAGAGATTTTCGGACCTCGGACCTTATTTTACTGAAATTAAAAGACTTAATTAAATTAACTAAGACTCTAGAAATGGTGTCACCTCATGTTTCATTAATCGAATCATCTTCCCACATAAGCATCGACAGAAATGAGGAGTTGGAATTGAGCTTGAACCCAAATGCTTCAAGGACTAGACAAATTGGTTCTCCTTCAACAATTGACTTTGAACCTTGACCTTGACTTATATCAGTTTGGTGGTTGTTGGGTTGTGAAAGTGGTGGTAGTTTGTCTTAGAACAAACCGGGTGAGTTTCTTTTAGTTCTTTTAAAACGATTCTTAACTTATCTTAACTAATGCTCTCATGTGCTTAATCCATATGTATCATGTATGCTTCGAGTTGCACTCCAAGCCAACAATATTTCCCCTTAATTCAAGCCTATAATCTAGCTAGAACTTAAGGAAACACTAAGTTAAGGAAAGATGTGCAAATCTGATACACATGCGACAAGGCCACTCAAAATATTGAAATTAGATGATATTTTCAATTATTGGATTTGGCTTATCTTACAATTGATTTGCTCTCAAGCCCAAGTTTGTTACATGCCTTACATAGTTACATGGGTTGTTCATTAAAAAACATTTGGAGCTGCTGCTAGGCGTGCATATGATTGGGTATGCGTGTGTTCAAGTAATCAACCAATATGTAGTTTGGGCCATATGTTTTATGCTTTTGTTTAATTTTCAAGCTTAAAATAATGCCTAGTGATTACTTATGACGCTAAGGCAAGTAGGCGTGTGTAGCATCAGTTTTAGGCTTATGTGATCCAAATGCGAGTCTCTCTGAGCTTTCTTTGGGTCATTAAGATGTGGCTTCTCTTGGATTTTCAATTGCATCACTTGATTACATGAATGAAGGCCCACATGCAGCAACAACAACAAGTATGGCGTAATATAGGCGTCCAAATGAGTTGCCCATAGTTCTATTATGGGAATAAATGTTTTATTTGCTTTTGTTGTTATTTTTAGCTTGTAATAAAACCATGAGATTACTCATAAAGTAAACTCATCTTAGGCTTGTATTTTGCTGCTATTAGGAGTGTGATTAGGCAGCAAATTAGGGTTAATTGTGCTGATTGTTCTGTTGTTTGGTGTTACGGGCAGAAAAAAACATGGCTGGTGATGATATTGCTAAGATGTTACAGGTTATAACTCAAAAATTGGAGAATTTGGAGAGAAAATCAGTGAAAACAAAAGAGAGGAAAAAAGAAAGAATGGATACTAAGTGGGAAGAAATTTTCTTTGAAACTGGAATGGTTGATGGTGCAAGATGTTCAAAATGCTATGGTTATGGGTATACATACCATACATGTCCAAATAAATTTAGGGTTTCTTTGGAAGAATATGAACTCATGGAAGAAGAAGTTAGAAAAGAAGAAAACAATTTTGAAGTTACTCTTGAAAAAAAAGAAATAATTCAAGACTTTAAAGAAGAACAACGGAAAGAAAAAAAATTTCTTGAACTTGCTTTTAAAAGAACTTTGTTTCAAAAGAGATCTCTTATCAGCTCATATGATGTCACAAATTTTGATCCATTTGAAGAAGATTTTCCCGAGCGAGGTTCTAGTGTTGGTGGTGAAAGTCTCACGAGTTCAAACATGGTTCCTTCAATGTATCCAAGTGATGTGGAAAGTGAACTTACTTTTTCTTTACCATTGCTTGAAGAGGTAGCTACAAAAGAAAAGAAGCAAAGCACCTCTCTTGTAATTTGTAGTTCATATGAAAATCTAGTGGAAAAGAATGGGGAGGGAATGCTTTGGTTATAAAAGCCAACGATGAGTATGGTACTACTTATAATAACTCATCTCCTTTGAATGAGTTGTTAGGAGAGTATAAAGAAGTGATTCACAATGACATGCCCAAATGCCTCTCTCCTATACGAGACATTGAGCATGACATTGACTTGCTTGCTTTGATTCAACAAGCACCAATGACCAACAAAGCTTCCCGTAGGTATCGCATGGAGGAAAGTAACAAACGAGAGAAGCTAGTGCATGAAATGAGTGACGACTTAGCCTTTTCCAAAACAGACTCAAAGAGTGATTACCATCCAATATGGGTTAGTTTTAAAATAAGGATTAGTGAGAGAGATAGGTGGAAAACGATTTTCAAAATAAAACAAAGGTTGTATGAGTGTATGGTGATGCTACTAGCCTCCTTTTATAAGAGGTTCAACAAGTACTCCTATATTTTTATGAGTCAATTTACCGAACTGTTAAAAAAAGGAGATTTCAAGTGGGGTGATACAATGGTAGGCGCGGATTTGTCGTGTACACCTAACCAAAGATAAATTTCTCCTACTCTCATGCACACTAAGCAAGTATAATGGAAGTAGGGATCGTATCCACAGGGAAACAGGGACGAGCTTTATATTTAGCGGGATCCAAAACTTAAATTAAGCTAAGGGTCGAGAAACCTAATAACAAGGGGGGTTTCAAAAGAGTTATGAATAAACTACAACTAACTAGCATATAAATAAAATGAGAAATCAATATGGGAAGATCTTGAATCCAATAAACATCCACTTCAATTCATTATCGATCATTGAACCTCAACTCTAATTATGTCCATAATTATCTATTGTCGAGAACTAATCTCGTATTCTCCTTATTCTTAGTCGAATAGCACGATCAGCGTGACTATAAAACCCTAACTAAAGGATAACCTAGTCCGATCAGCGTCAAAGTTCAATCCAATAGCAGCAATAAACACAGAGAACCAATAGACCTACTAATGTCATACACGCGATAAACATTCAACAGTTGATTCAATTTCCCTAAGAAATAACCAAGACGATCTGCATCTAAGTTATTCCCTAGTTTGCTACCAATTGATAAAAGAATAAAACAATCCGATTCTATTCTTAAATCTAGCATTAGATTAACTACACAATCAAACTAGTAACGTTCCTAGCATAATTATGCAAAAATCATAGAACATAATCATAGAAATTAAACCATAATCAAGGAAAATAGATAGAGAGGAAAGATCTCACAATAACGGTTGAAGCTTCATGTTAATTTTCTTCAAGAACAGTTCAAGCTACAATCCGATAGCATAAACCAAATCCAACATTGAAATCTCTAATAAAACTAAGAAAACTAAGAAAAATAACAAAAGTGAGGAAGGAGAATTAAGAGAGGAGTGTTTTCTCTCTCTCCTCCATTTCAGCTCTGCTCCTCTCCCCCTTCCTTCCTTTTTAAAAATAGGTTTTTAGGAAGCTTTTAAACCCCGCACAAAACGTGACCCCAAGCCGATTTAAGCATCGTGAGTCGCGATACTGATCGCGAGTCGCGAAGAGTACACTGTCTTCCCGCACAAATTGACTGGGCAAAGGGGGTCGCGAGTCGCGAAGATCCTCGCGAGTCGCGAAGGCAGGGGTCGCGAGTCGCGAGATCCTTGACGGGTCGCGATCTGCTTGTTCTCGTGCCTGCTGGGCTTGCGATGCTGCTGGGCAGCTTTGGCTAGCCATGATGCTGGGATGGAGTGTGTTAAGCCTCGCGATGCTGCTTGGTGCTTTGCTTGCTGATGGAGGCTCGAGGCCGACGTGAGCTGTGTGGGTGGTTTGCTTGGCTAGTGCAACGATGTTGTGGAGTTGTTTCAACCACTCATGCTTCTAGGAGCTCGGAACTTACAACTTTAACTATAATTAATATACAAAATTCCGAACTTCCGCTAAGAGCAAAATAAAACGCAAACGTTAACAATTATGATCAAGACCCTTAGCAAAAAGCACCCAAAATATAATAAAAACACCGTATAACTTGAGCGTATCAAATACCCTCCCCCCTACTTAAACTACACATTGTCCTCAATGTGATGACAATTAGAAGAAAAAGTAAACTGAAAATGGGGGGAGAAAATCGAAAATCGGGTAAATCGAAGATCGAATGCTCAAAACTCATGACAAACAATCCGTCAAACTCAAATTTCTTAACAACACCAACTCAAATCTCATAACTCAACTCACAACCCTCTCCCTCGAATCACTCAAACCCATGACAAATTTAAATTTTGTTTAAATTTTTGAGATTTGCACCTAGCTCAAGAGATCGAAAAGTACAACAATCTCACTGTTCCAATTTCGCCAACTCCTAGCGGTTGAACTCTTCCCAACGGGTTTTCTTTTGGGCATTTTGGCTCCAAGCGGATTAAGATGTGTTGTGGTTCTTTGTAGTGGGTGGGCGGTGGGCGGTGGGCGGTGGGTGAAAGAAAATTTGTTGTGGTGGTGGAAATTTGATGAGAAATAAAGGAAAAGAAAGAAAATAAGAGAGGTCTCGGGTTGCCTCCCGAGAAGCGCTGTTGTTTAAAGTCGTTAGCTCGACTTAGTACCTTAGGCTTAATCATTGGGCTTGTGCTCCATGTGTGACAATGGTGGTTCCATGTCAATCTCTACTTCAATTACCTACAAAACTGATTGAGAAGAACTCTTGCAATGCATCGTTAGTGCTATGAGTGTCAACCATAAACAAAGAGCACAAGCAATACCATCCAAAAATCACGCTAAATACAAACAAGTAACAACGTTTCCCCGGCAACGGCGCCAAAATTTGGTAGGCGCGGATTTGTCGTGTACACCTAACCAAAGATAAATTTCTCCTACTCTCATGCACACTAAGCAAGTATAATGGAAGTAGGGATCGTATCCACAGGGAAACAGGGACGAGCTTTATATTTAGCGGGATCCAAAACCTAGATTAAGCTAAGGGCCGAGAAACCTAATAACAAGGGGGGTTTCAAAAGAGTTATGAATAAACTACAACTAACTAGCATATAAATAAAATGAGAAATCAATATGGGAAGATCTTGAATCCAATAAACATCCACTTCAATTCATTATCGATCATTGAACCTCAACTCTAATTATTTCCATAATTATCTATTGTCGAGAACTAATCTCGTATTCTCCTTATTCATAGTCGAATAGCACGATCACCGTGACTATAAAACCCTAACTAAAGGATAACCTAGTCCGATCAGCGTCTAAGTTCAATCCAATAGCAGCAATAAACACAAAGAACCAATAGACATGCTAATGTCATACACGCGATAAACATTCAACAGTTGATTCAATTTCCCTAAGAAATAACCAAGACGATCTGCATCTAAGTTATTCCCTAGTTTACTACCAATTAATAAAAGAATAAAACAATCCCGATTCTATTCTTAAATCTAGCTTTAGATTAATTACACAATCAAACTAGTAACGTTCCTAGCATAATTATGCAAAAATCATAGAACATAATCATAGAAATTAAACCATAATCAAGGAAAATAGATAGAGAGGAAAGATCTCACAATAACGGTTGAAGCTTCATGTTAATTTTCTTCAAGAACAGTTCAAGCTACAATACGATAGCATAAACCAAATCCAACATTGAAATCTCTAATAAAACTAAGAAAACTAAGAAAAATAACAAAAGTGAGGAAGGAGAATTAAGAGAGGAGTGTTTTCTCTCTCTCCTCCATTTCAGATCTGCTCCTCTCCCCCTTCCTTCCTTTTTAAAAATAGGTTTTTAGGAAGCTTTTAAACCCCGCACAAAACGTGGCCCCAAGCCGACTTAAGCATCGCGAGTCGCGAAGAGTACAATGTCTTCCCGCACAAATTGGCTGGGCAAAGGGGGTCGCGAGTCGCAAAGGCAGGGGTCGCGAGTCGCGAGATCCTTCGCGGGTCGCGAGCTGCTTGTTCTCGTGCCTCGCGGGCGAGCTTGGGTCGCCGGGCTTGCGATGTGCCGGCGCGCCTTGGCTGGCCATGATGCTGGGATGGAGTGTGCTAAGCCTCGCGATGCTGCTTGGTGCTTTGCTTGCTGATGGAGGCTCGAGGCCGACGTGAGCTGTGTGGGTGGTTTGCTTGGCTAGTGCAACGATGTTGTGGAGTTGTTTCAACCACTCATTCTTCTAGGAGCTCGGAACTTACAACTTTAACTATAATTAATATACAAAATTCCGAACTTCCGCTAAGAGCAAAATAAAATGCAAACGTTAACAATTATGATCAAGACCCTTAGCAAAAAGCACCCAAAATATAATAAAAACACCGTATAACTTGAGCGTATCATACAACAAAGAACTTTTGAGACTGTCAAATACCTCTTTTACAATGCTCCTATTCCTGTTAAGTTGATAAGTGTGAGTCCTCCATTTCATTTGAGAGGTTTATCTCTTTGCTTGGATGATCCTAGTTTGAGGGTAAACTTTTTAAAAGAAAGGGGGAATGAACCAAATGCGAGTCTCTCTGAGCTTTGTTTGGGTCATGAAGATGTGGCTTTTCTTAGATTTTCAATTGCATCACTTGATTACATGAATGAAGTCCCACATGCAGCAACAACAACAAGTATGGCGTAATATAGGCGTCCAAATGAGCAGCCCATAGTTCTATTATGGGCATAAATGTTTTATTTGCTTTTGTTGTTATTTTTAGCTACTAATAAAACCATGAGATTACTCATAAAGTAAACTCATCTTAGGCTTGTATTTTGCTGCTATTAGGAATGTGATTAGGCAGCAAATTAGGGTTAATTGTGCTGATTGTAACCTCCTTGTAACAACTCATTTAATGAAGCTTGAAGGAAGACATGATTCTAGGAGGAGTTTGTAACTCCTAAATCTCTCCACATATTGGACGGTTTTGAGGAGCCTATTGGCCTCATTTTGCTGCTCCTATATGTTATATAAGGAGTGCTTATGATAGGAGAAGTTCGGTTTTGAATTTGATAAAAAAAAGGAAAAATTGATAAGAGCAGGCCCAACTATGGCCACCCTTCCATAATACATCCCAACTTTCGATTATTCCACACCAGTTCCAACTTTGGAGGGTGTTTTACATTAATGGTCCAAGTAGAAGGGTAACCTGCTTAGCCTGTAAAAAAAATATAACCCCCCCTCCTTCCTCCTTTTTCGCTCTTTCTCTCTCCTCCCCTCGCCACCAAATCCTCTTCCCCCTCCCCCGCCACCCCCAGCCCTGCCACCTCACAATCCCAGCCTCGTCCCTCGCCACCCTGAAACACCCACAACCCCCTCCTCTTCCCTCCCGGACCCACCGTCGTCTTCATCTCACCTAAGCAACTCGGTCTTCATCCTTCCTCTTTGCTCTCTCATCCTCCCCACCGTCTTTCCTCTCTCCTCCTCCTCTCTCACTAAGTTCGCGTCACCGCCATCTTCGCTGCGCCAACCAAACACCACCGCCATCGTAGCTGCGCCAACCAACTACCATCAACCACGACCAACCACGAAGCGTTATCGCTTCATCTTCCCCTGCTCAAATCCAGATTGTCTTCTTGTCATCATCAACACCACCATTGTGGCGGCGGTTCGTCTATGTTGGTATTTTTTTGTTGCTGATTTTGATCTTAATTTGGTCAATTTTGATCCAGAATTGGTCAATTTTGTAACGTATTCTCCCATTTTAAATGAATACACTTTAAAGCCTTCAACTTTTTCATTATGTTGGTATTTTTTTGCTTCGATTTTGATCCCGATTTAGAAATTAAACACCCCCGGTTCAATGTCTTTCGAATTTTGCTTGTTTGAAAATTCGATTTGGGGGGAGATGGTAGGCGGTGGAATGGGGTTCGTAGCGTGTGGTGCAACAAAGGGCTGCGTGGTAATCGGGATGGTGTTGGTGGGTATAGACGTGGCTTTGTGGGGGGTATGGACATGGGTTTGGGTGTTGATGGGTTTGGGCATGGGTTTTGGAGGTGGTGTTGGTGGATTTCGGGCTTGTTGTGGATGGGTGGGGTAATTAGGGGCGTTTCGGGGTGGATGGTGGTGTTTGAGGATGGGCGGGTGGTGTTTTTGGGTGTGGTTGGTGATGGTTGGGAGTGGTTTGGGGTAGACCTTGGAAGGGGAAGAGAGAGAGAGTTGCGTGGAGAGGGGGAAGGAGGCGGGGGGTTGGTGACGTGCGGGAGGGTGGCGGGGATCCGATGAGCCGGTGGCAGTGAGTCAGAGAGTGGCGGTTTCAGAGGAAGGGAAGGGGTGGCGGGGCACGATAGGATGTTTCGAGGGCAGGGGAGGGGTGGGAGTTCAGGGAAGAGGGTGGCGGGGATGGTAAGGGTGGTGGCTTAGGAAGTTTACTGTTGTCAGAGTGTTAGGTGACCCGCTAGGACCACTTTTGTAAAGCACACCCCAAAGTTGGGACCTGTGTGGAATAATCGAAAGTTGGGATGTATTATGGAAGGGGGGCCATAGTTGGACCTGCTCTTATCAATTTTTCCAAAAAAAAAACCTTTGTGTTTATAGTTTTTACTTTGAGTTTGTCTCAAGTATTGGCTAACCCTTATTACTTTGAGTGAGTCTTGAGTAATAAGCCTAGGGGAGATTGAGTGAGTCTTATCTCTTGCCTAGAACCTCAAAACTTTGAGTGTGTTCTTAAGTTTAGGCATCTATCCTTTTTTCGAGTGTTTTCTTATCAAAGTGTGTGTTCTATTGTCCATAAGTTTAGAATCATATCATCATCCAATCCGTTGGAAGGTGTTTTTAGACTTATCATGAACCAAATGCGAGTCTCTCTGAGCTTTCTTTGGGTCATGAAGATGTGGCTTTTCATGGATTTTCAATTGCATCATTTGATTACATGAATGAAGGCCCACATGCAGCAACAACAATAAGTATGGCGTAATATAGGCGTCCAAATGAGCAGCCCACAGTTCTATTATGGGCATAAATGTTTTATTTGTTTTTGTTGTTATTTTTAGCTTATAATAAAACCATGGGATTACTCATAAAGTAAACTCATCTTAGGCTTGTATTTTGCTGCAATTAGGAGTGCGATTAGGCAGTAAATTAGGGTTAATTGTACTGATTGTAACCTCCTTGTAACAGCTCATTTAATGAAGCTTGAAGGAAGGCATGATTCTAGGAGGAGTTTGTAACTCCTAAACCTCTCCACACATTGGATGGTTTTGAGGAGCCTATTGACCTCATTTTGCTGCTCCTATATGTTATATAAGGAGTGCTTGTGATAGGAGAAGTTTAGTTTTGAGTTTGATAAAAAAAAACCTTTGTGCTTATAGTTTTTACTTTGAGTTTGTCTCAAGTATTGGCTAACCCTCATTACTTTGAGTGAGTCTTGAGTGATAAGCCTAGTGGAGATTGAGTGAGTCTTATCTCTGGCCTAGAACCCGAAAACTTTAAGTGTGTTCTTGAGTTTTGGCATCTATCCTTGTTTCGAGTGTTTTCTTTTCAATGTGAGTATTCTATTGTCCCTAAGTTTAGAATCATCATCCAATCCGTTGGAAGGTGTTTTTAGACTTATCATGAACCAAATGCGAGTCTCTCTGAGCTTTCTTTGGGTCATGAAGATGTGGCTTTTCTTGGATTTTCAATTGCATCATTTGATTACATGAATGAAGGCCCACATGCAGCAACAACAACAAGTATGGCGTAATATAGGCGTCCAAATGAGCATCCCATAGTTCTATTATGGGCATAAATGTTTTATTTGTTTTTGTTGTTATTTTTAGCTTGTAATAAAACCATGAGATTACTCATAAAGTAAACTCATCTTAGGCTTGTATTTTGCTGCTATTAGGCGTGTCATTAGGCAGCAAATTAGGGTTAATTATGCTGATTGTAATCTCCTTGTAACAGCTCATTTAATGAAGCTTGAAGGAAGGCATGATTCTAGGAGGAGTTTGTAAATCCTCAACCTCTCCACATATTGGACGGTTTTGACGAGCCTATTGGCCTCATTTTGCTGGTCCTATATGTTATATAAGGAGTGCTTATGATAGGAGAAGTTTAATTTTGAGTTTGATAAAAAAAGACCTTTGTGTTTATAGTTTTTACTTTGAGTTTGTCTCAACTATTGGCTAACCCTTATTACTTTGAGTGAGTCTTGAGTGATAAGCCTAGGGGAGATTGAGTGAGTCTTATCTCATGCCTCGAACGCCAAAACTTTGAGTGTGTTCTTGAGTTTTGGCATCTATCCTTGTTTTGAGTTTTTTCTTATCAAAGTGATAGTTCTATTGTCCCTAAGTTTAGAATCATCATCCAATCCATTGGAAGGTGTTTTTAGACTTATCATGAACCAAATGCGAGTCTCTCTGAGCTTTCTTTGGGTCATGAAGATGTGGCTTTTCTTGGATTTTCAATTGCATCATTTGATTACATGAATGAAGGCCCACATGCAGCAACAACAACAAGTATGGCGTAATATAGGCGTCCAAATGAGCAGCCCATAGTTCTATTATGGGCATAAATATTTTATTTGTTTTTGTTGTTATTTTTAGCTTGTAATAAAACCATGAGATTACTCATAAAGTAAACTCATCTTAGGCTTGTATTTTGCTGCTATTAGGCGTGTCATTAGGCAGCAAATTAGGGTTAATTATGCTGATTCTAACCTCCTTGTAACAACTCATTTAATGAAGCTTGAAGGAAGGCATGATTCTAGGAGGAGTTTGTAACTCCTAAACCTCTCCACATATTGGACGGTTTTGAGGAGCCTATTGGCCTCATTTTGCTGCTCCTATATGTTATATAAGGAGTGCTTATGATAGGAGAAGTTTAATTTTGAGTTTGATAAAAAAAAACCTTTGTGTTTATATTTTTTACTTTGAGTTTGTCTCAAGTATTGGCTAACCCTTATTACTTTGAGTGAGTTTTGAGTGATAAGCCTAGGGGAGATTGAGTGAGTCTTATCTCATGCCTAGAACCCCAAAACTTTGAGTGTGTTCTTGAGTTTTGGCATCTATCCTTGTTTCGAGTTTTTTCTTGTCAAAGTGATAGTTCTATTGTCCCTAAGTTTAGAATCATTATCCAATCCATTGGAAGGTGTTTTTAGACTTATCATGAACCAAATGCGAGTCTCTCTGAGCTTTCTTTGGGTCATGAAGATGTGGCTTTTCTTGGATTTTCAATTGCATCATTTGATTACATGAATGAAGGCCCACATGCAGCAACAACAACAAGTATGGCGTAATATAGGCGTCCAAATGAGCAGCCCATAGTTCTATTATGGGCATAAATATTTTATTTGTTTTTGTTGTTATTTTTAGCTTGTAATAAAACCATGAGATTACTCATAAAGTAAACTCATTTTAGGCTTGTATTTTACTGCTATTAGGAGTGTGATTAGGCAGCAAATTAGCGTTAATTGTGCTGATTGTAACCTCCTTGTAACAGCTCATTTAATGATGCTTGAAGGAAGGCATGATTCTAGGAGGAGTTTGTAACTCCTAAACCTCTCCACATATTGGACGGTTTTGAGGAGCCTATTGGCCTCATTTTGCTGCTCCTATATGTTATATAAGGAGTGCTTATGATAGGAGAAGTTTAATTTTGAGTTTGATAAAAAAAAACCTTTGTGTTTATATTTTTTACTTTGAGTTTGTCTCAAGTATTGGCTAACCCTTATTACTTTGAGTGAGTCATAAGTGATAAGCCTAGGGGAGATTGAGTGAGTCTTATCTCTGGCTTAGCCCAACACTTAGAGTGTGTTCTTGAGTTTTGGCATCTATCCTTGTTTCGAGTGTTTTCTTATCAAAGTGAGTGTTCTATTATCCCTAAGTTTAGAATCATCATCCAATCCTTTGGAAGGTGTTTTTAGACTTATATCATCTGGTATTAGAGCTATGGTGTGGAGAGCTTGCAGAAAAATTGCGTTTTGGTGGTGAAACAAAATGGGCAGAAAACATCCATTTTTTCGTCTGAATTTGAAGGGCTATTTCTTGGCCTTCAGGAGTCCAAATTGGATGATTCGTTTTTTGGTTCTGCATAACGTTTTGTCTAGAATACGCACATATTTTTTCAGATTTTTTTGAATTTTTTAGAAAATAAACTGGGCACGTTTCTCGCAACTGCGCCAGAAGGAAGCAAATCCAGCGCACTCAACTTCAAAGGCAGATTTCTCCTTCGTCCGGAAAGCTTTTACGGAGTTTCTTTATTTGAAATTGCATAAAATTTCTTGAATTTTCTGAATCTGTAATGCTTTGAGAGCCTCAAGGTCGCTTACATTTTCGTTCTGTTGTTTGGTGTTACGGGTAGATTCATTATTATAACTGTAATAGTCTAGCAAAATAGTGAGGAAAAAACATGGCTGGTGATGATATTGCTAAGATGTTACAAGTTATAACTCAAAAATTGTAGAACTTGGAGAGAAAATCAGTGAAAACAAAAGAGAGGAAAAAAGAAAGAATGTATACAAAGTGGGAAGAAATTTTCTTTGAAACTGGAATGGTTGATGGTGCAAGATGTTCAAAATGCAATGGTTATGGGCATACATACCATACATGTCCAAATAAATTTAGGGTTTCTTTGGAAGAATATGAACTCATGGAATAAGAAGTTAGAAAAGAAGAAAATAATTTTGAAGTTACTCTTGAAAAAAAAGAAATAATTCAAGACATTAAAGAAGAACAACGGAAAGAAAAAAAAATTCATGAACTTAATTTTAAAGGAACTTTGTTTCAAAAGAGATCTCTTATCAACTCATATGATGTCACAAATTTTGATTCATTTGCGGGAATATTTTTCCGAGCGAGGTTCTACTGTTGGTGGTGAAAGTCTCACGAGTTCAAACATGGTTCCTTCAATGTATCCAAGTGATGTGGAAAGTGAACTTACTTTTTCTTTACTATTGCTTGAAAAGCTAGCTACAAAAGAAAAGAAGCAAAGCACCTCTCTTGTAATTTGTAGTTCATGTGAAAATCTAGTGGAAAAGAATGGGGAAGGGAATGCTTTGGTCATAAAAGCCAAAGATGAGTATGGTACTACTTGTAATAACTCATTTCCTTTGAATGAGTTGTTAGGAGAGTACAAAGATGTGATTCACAATGACATGCCCAAATGCCTCGCATGTACGAGACATTGAGCATGACATTGACTTGCTTGCTTTGATTCAACAAGCACCCAATGACCAACAAAGCTTCCCGTAGGTATCGCATGGAGGAAAGTAACAAACGAGAGAAGCCAGTGCATGAAATGAGTGATGACTTAGTCTTTTCCAAAACAGACTCAAAGAGTGATTACCATCCAATAAGGGTTAGTTTCAAAATAAGGATTAGGGAGAGAGATAGGTGGAAAATGGTTTTCAAAATAAAACAAAGGTTGTATGAGTGTATGGTGATGCTACTAGTCTCCTTTTATAAGAGGTTCAACAAGTACTCCTATATTTTTATTAGTCAATTTACCGAACTGTTAAAAAAAGGAGATTTCGAGTGGGGTGATACAGCAAGAACTTTTGAGATTGTCAAATACCTCTTTTGTAATGCTCCTATTCTTGTTAAGTTGATAAGTGTGAGTCCTCCATTTCATTTGAGAGGTTTATCTCTTTGCTTGGATGATCCTAGTTTGAGGGCAAACTTTTTCAAAGAATGGGGGAATGAACCAAATGCGAGTCTCTCTGAGCTTTCTTTGGGTCATGAATATGTGGCTTTTCTTGGATTTTCAATTGCATCATTTGATTACATGAATAAAGGCCCACATGCAGCAACAACAACAAGTATGGCGTAATATAGGCGTCCAAATGAGCAGCCCATATTTCTATTATTGTTTTATTTGTTTTTGTTGTTATTTTTAGCTTGTAATAAAACCATGAGATTACTCATAAAGTAAACTCATCTTAGGGTTGTATTTTGCTGCTATTAGGAGTATGATTATGCAGCAAATTAGGGTTAATTGTGCTGATTGTAACCTCCTTGTAACAACTCATTTAATGAAGCTTGAAGGAAGGCATGATTCTAGGAGGAGTTTTTAACTCCTAAACCTCTCCACATATTAGACGGTTTTGAGGAGCCTATTGGCCTCATTTTGCTGCTCCTATATGTTGTATAAGGAGTTCTTATGATAGGAGAAGTTCAGTTTTGAGTTTGATTAAAAAAACCTTTGTGTTTATAGTTTTTACTTTGAGTTTGTCTCAAGTATTGGCTAACCCTTATTACTTTGAGTGAGTCATAAGTGATAAGCCTAGGGGAGATTGAGTGAGTCTTATCTCTGGCCTGGAACCCCAAAACTTTGAGTGTGTTCTTGAGTTTTGGCATTTATCCTTGTTTCGAGTGTTTTCTTATCAAAGTGAGTGTTCTATTGTCCCTAAGTTTAGAATCATCATCCAATCCTTTTGAAGGTGTTTTTAGACTTACATCATCTGGTATCAAAGCTATGGTGTGGAGAGCTTGCAGAAAAATCGTGTTTTGGTGGTGAAACAAAACGGGCACAAAACATCAAGTTTTTCGTCTGACTTTGAAGGGGTATTTCTTGGCCTTCAGGAGTCCAAATTGGATGATTCATTTTTTTTATTCTTCATAACGTTTTGTCTAGAATACTCACAGAATTTTTCAGATTTTTGTGAATTTTTTAGAAATTAAACTGGGCACGTTTTTGGCAACTGCGCCAGAAGGAAGCAATCCAGCGCACTCAACTTCGTAGGCAGATTTCTCCTTCGTCCGGAAAGCTTTTAAGGAGTTTCTTTTTTTGAAATTACTTAAAATTTCTTCAATTTTCTGAATCTGTAATGCTTTGAGAGTCTCAAGGCCGTTTACATTCTCGTTCTGTTGTTTGGTGTTACGGGCAGATTCATTATTGTAACTGTAATAAGCAAAATAGTGAGAAAAAAATATGGCTGGTGATGAAATTGCTAAGATGTTACAAGTTATAACTCAAAAATTGGAGAACTTAGAGAGAAAATCAGTGAAAACAAAAGAGAGGAAAAAAGAAAGAATGGATACTAAGTGGGAAGAAATTTTCTTTGAAACTGGAATGGTTGATGGTGCAAGATGTTCAAAATGCCATGGTTATGGGCATACATACCATACATGTCCAAATAAATTTAGGGTTTCTTTGGAAGAATATGAAGTCATGGAAGAAGAAGTTAGAAAAGAAGAAAACAATTTTGAAGTTACTCTCGAAAAAAAAAAAATTCAAGACTTTAAAGAAGAACAACGGAAAGAAAAAAATTTCATGAACTTGCTTTTAAAGGAACTTTGTTTCAAAAGAGATCTCTTATCAGCTCATATGATGTCACAAATTTTGATCCATTTCAAGAAGATTTCCCGAGCGAGGTTCTAGTGTTGGTGGTGAAAGTCTCATGAGTTCAAACATGGTTCCTTCAATGTATCCAAGTGATGTGGAAAGTGAACTTACTTTTTGTTTACCATTGCTTGAAAAGGTAGCTACAAAAGAAAAGAAGCAAACCACCTCTCTTGTAATTTGTAGTTCATGTGAAAATCTAGTGGAAAAGAATGGGGGAAGGGAATGCTTTGGTCATAAAAGCCAAAGATGAGTATGGTACTACTTGTAATAACTCATCTCCTTTGAATGAGTTGTTAGGAGAGTACAAAGAAGTGATTCACAATGACATGCCCAAATGCCTCTCTCCTATACCCAGACATTGATCATGACATTGACTTGCTTGCTTTGATTCAACAAGCACCAATGACCAACAAAGCTTCCCGTAGGTATCGCATGGAGGAAAGTAACAAACGAGAGAAGCCGGTGCATGAAATGAGTGATGACTTAGTCTTTTCCAAAACAGAGACTCAAAGAGTGATTACCATCCAATAAGGGTTAGTTTCAAAATAAGGATTAGGGGAGAGAGATAGGTGGAAAATGGTTTTCAAAATAAAACAAAGGTTGTATGAGTGTATGGTGATGCTACTAGTCTCCTTTTATAAGAGGTTCAACAAGTACTCCTATATTTTTATGAGTCAATTTACCGACCTGTTATAAAAAAAAGGAGATTTCGAGTGGGGTAATACAACAAGAATTTTTGAGACTGTCAAGTACCTCTTTGATGCATCTATTCTTGTTAAGTCGATAAGTGTGGTTCCTTATCAATGTGAGTATTCTATTGTCCCTTAGTTTAGAATCATCATCCAATCCTTTGGGAAGGTTTTTTTGACTTAGGGCATGAACCAAATGCGAGTCTCTCTCGCGCTTTCTTTGGGTCATGTAGATATGGCTTTTCTTGGATTTTCAATTGCATCATTTGATTACATGAATGAAGGCCCACATGCAGCAACAACAACAAGTATGGCGTAATATTGGCGTCCAAATGAGCAAGCCCATAGTTCTATTATGGGCGTAAATGTTTTATTAATTTTTGTTGTTATTTTTAGCTTGTAATAAAACCATGAGATTACTCATAAAGTAAACTCATCTTAGGCTTGTATTTTGCTGCTATTAGGAGTGTGATTAGGCAGCAATTTAGGGTTAATTGTGCTGATTGTAACCTCCTTGTAACAACTCATTTAATGAAGCTTGAAGGAAGGCATGATTCTAGGAGGAGTTTGTAACTCCTAAACCTCTCCATATATTGGACGGTTTTGAGGAGCCTATTGGCCTCATTTTACTGCTCCTATATGTTATATAAGGAGTGCTTATGATAGGAGAAGTTTAGTTTTGAGTTTGATAAAAAAAACCTTTGTGTTTATAGTTTTTACTTTGAGTTTGTCTCAAGTATTGGCTAACCGTTATTACTTTGAGTGAGTC
The DNA here is from genome assembly GCA_947648045.1 of Beta corolliflora. Taxonomy (NCBI): domain Eukaryota; kingdom Viridiplantae; phylum Streptophyta; class Magnoliopsida; order Caryophyllales; family Amaranthaceae; genus Beta; species Beta corolliflora. The sequence goes on from CANSZD010003999.1 coordinate 217,499, forward strand.
TTGAGTGATAAGCCTAGGGGAGATTGAGCGAGTCTTATCTCTGGCCTAGAACCCCAAAACATTGAGTTTGTTCTTGACTTTTGGCATCTATTCTTGTTTCGAGTGTTTTCTTATCAATGTGAGTATTCTATTGTCCCTAAGTTTAGAATCATCATCCAATCCTTTGGAAGGTATTTTTAGACTTATCATGAACCAAATGCGAGTCTCTCTGAGCTTTCTTTGGGTCATGAAGATGTGGCTTTTCTTGGATTTTCAATTGCATCATTTGATTACATGAATGAAGGCCCACATGCAGCAACAACAACAAGTATGGCGTAATATAGGCGTCAAAAATGAGCTACCCATAGTTCTATTATGGGCATAAATATTTTATTTGTTTTTGTTGTTATTTTTAGCTTGTAATAAAACCATGAGATTACTCATAAAATAAACTCATCTTAGGCTTGTATTTTGCTGCAATTAGGAGTGTAATTAGGCAGCAAATTAGGGTTAATTGTGCTGATTGTAACCTCCTTGTAACAGCTCATTTAATGAAGCTTGAAGGATGGCATGATTCTAGGAGGAGTTTGTAACTCCTAAACCTCTCCACATATTGGACGGTTTTGAGGAGCCTATTGGCCTCATTTTGCTGCTCCTATATGTTATATATGGAGTACTTATGATAGGAGAAGTTTAGTTTTGAGTTTGATAAAAAAAACCATTGTGTTTATAGTTTTTACTTTGAGTTTGTCTCAAGTATTGGCTAACCCTTATTACTTTGAGTGAGTCTTGATTGATAAGACTAGGGGAGATTGAGTGAGTCTTATCTCTGGCCTAGAACCCCAAAACTTTGAGTGTGTTCTTGAGTTTTGGCATCTATCCTTGTTTCGAGTGTTTTCTTATCAATGTGAGTATTCTATTGTCCCTAAGTTTAGAATCATCATCCAATCCTTTGGAAGGTGTTTTTTGACTTATCATGAACCAAATGCGAGTCTCTCTGCGCTTTCTTTGGGTCATGTAGATATGGCTTTTCTTGGATTTTCAATTGCATCATTTGATTACATGAATGAAGGCCCACATGCAGCAACAACAACAAGTATGGCGTAATATTGGCGTCCAAATGAGCAGCCCATAGTTCTATTATGGGCATAAATATTTTATTTGTTTTTGTTGTTATTTTTAGCTTGTAATAAAACCATGAGATTACTCATAAAGTAAACTCATCTTAGGCTTGTATTTTGCTGCTATTACGAGTGTGATTAGGCAGCAAATTAGGGTTAATTGTGATGGTTGTAACCTCCTTGTAACAAACCTCATTTAAAGAAGCTTGAAGGAAGGCATGATTCTAGAGGAGTTTGTAACTCCTAAACCTCTCCACATATTGGACGTTTTTGAGGAGCCTATTGGCCTCATTTTGCTGCTCCTATATGTTATATAAGGAGTGCTTATGATAGGATAAGTTCGGTTTGACTTTGATAAAAAAAACCTTTGTGTTTATAGTTTTTACTTGAAGCTTGTCTCAAGTATTGGCTAACCCTTATTACTTTGAGTGAGTCATAAGTGATAAGCCTAGGGAGATTGAGTGAGTCTTATCTCTGGCTTAGCCCAACACTTAGAGTGTGTTCTTGAGTTTTGGCATCTATCCTTGTTTCGAGTGTTTTCTTATCAAAGTGAGTGTTCTATTATCCCTAAGTTTAGAATCATCATCCAATCCTTTGGAAGGTGTTTTTAGACTTATATCATCTGGTATTAGAGCTATGGTGTGGAGAGCTTGCAGAAAAATTGCGTTTTGGTGGTGAAACAAAATGGGCGAAAACATCCATTTTTTCGTCCGAATTTGAAGGGCTATTTCTTGGCCTTCAGGAGTCCAAATTGGATGATTCGTTTTTTGGTTCTGCATAACGTTTTGTCTAGAATACGCACATATTTTTTTCAGATTTTTTTGAATTTTTTAGAAAATAAACCGGGCACGTTTCTCGCAATCCGCGCTGTAAGGAAGCAAATCCAAACGCACTCAACTTCAAAGGCGGATTTCTCCTTCGTCCGGAAAGCTTTTACGGAGTTTCTTTATTTGAAATTGCATAAAATTTCTTGAATTTTCTGAATCTGTAATGCTTTGAGAGCCTCAAGGTCGCTTACATTTTCGTTCTGTTGTTTGGTGTTACGGGTAGATTCATTATTATAACTGTAATAGTCTAGCAAAATAGTGAGGAAAAAACATGGCTGGTGATGATATTGCTAAGATGTTACAAGTTATAACTCAAAAATTGTAGAACTTGGAGAGAAAATCAGGTGAAAACAAAAGAGAGGAAAAAAGAAAGAATGTATACAAAGGGAAGAAATTTTCTTTAAACCGGAATGGCCGATGGTGCAAGATGTTCAAATGCAATGGTTATGGGCATACATACCATACATGTCCAAATAAATTTAGGGTTTCTTTGGAAGAATATGAACTCATGGAATAAGAAGTTAGAAAAGAAGAAAATAATTTTGAAGTTACTCTTGAAAAAAAGAAATAATTCAAGACATTAAAGAAGAACAACTGAAAGAAAAAAAAAATTCATGAACTTAATTTTAAAGGAACTTTGTTTCAAAAGAGATCTCTTATCAACTCATATGATGTCACAAATTTTGATTCATTTGCAGAATATTTTTCCGAGCGAGGTTCTACTGTTGGTGGTGAAAGTCTCACGAGTTCAAACATGGTTCCTTCAATGTATCCAAGTGATGTGGAAAGTGAACTTACTTTTTCTTTACTATTGCTTGAAAAGCTAGCTACAAAAGAAAAGAAGCAAAGCACCTCTCTTGTAATTTGTAGTTCATGTGAAAATCTAGTGGAAAAGAATGGGGAAGGGAATGCTTTGGTCATAAAAGCCAAAGATGAGTATGGTACTACTTGTAATAACTCATTTCCTTTGAATGAGTTGTTAGGAGAGTACAAAGATGTGATTCACAATGACATGCCCAAATGCCTCTCGCATGTACGAGACATTGAGCATGACATTGACTTGCTTGCTTTGATTCAACAAGCACCAATGACCAACAAAGCTTCCCGTAGGTATCGCATGGAGGAAAGTAACAAACGAGAGAAGCCAGTGCATGAAATGAGTGATGACTTAGTCTTTTCCAAAACAGACTCAAAGAGTGATTACCATCCAATAAGGGTTAGTTTCAAAATAAGGATTAGGGAGAGAGATAGGTGGAAAATGGTTTTCAAAATAAAACAAAGGTCATGATGAGTGTATGGTGATGCTACTAGTCTCCTTTTATAAGAGGTTCAACAAGTACTCCTATATTTTTATTAGTCAATTTACCGAACCCGTTAAAAAAAGGAGATTTCGAGTGGGGTGATACAGCAAGAACTTTTGAGATTGTCAAATACCTCTTTTGTAATGCTCCTATTCTTGTTAAGTTGATAAGTGTGAGTCCTCCATTTCATTTGAGAGGTTTATCTCTTTGCTTGGATGATCCTAGTTTGAGGGCAAACTTTTTCAAAGAATGGGGGAATGAACCAAATGCGAGTCTCTCCGAGCTTTCTTGGGTCATGAATATGTGGCTTTTCTTGGATTTTCAATTGCATCATTTGATTACATGAATAAAGGCCCACATGCAAGCAACAACAACAAGTATGGCGTAATATAGGCGTCCAAATGAGCGAACCCCATATTTCTATTATTGTTTTATTTGTTTTTGTTGTTATTTTTAGCTTGTAATAAAACCATGAGATTACTCATAAAGTAAACTCATCTTAGGGTTGTATTTTGCTGCTATTAGGAGTATGATTATGCAAAGCAAATTAGGGTTAATTGTGCCGATTGTAACCTCCTTGTAACAACTCATTTAATGAAGCTTCAAGGAAGGCATGATTCTAGGAGGAGTTTTTAACTCCTAAACCTCTCCACATATTAGACGGTTTTGAGGAGCCTATTGGCCTCATTTTGCTGCTCCTATATGTTGTATAAGGAGTTCTTATGATAGGAGAAGTTCGGTTTGAGTTTGATTAAAAAAACCTTTGTGTTTATAGTTTTTACTTTGAGTTTGTCTCAAGTATTGGCTAACCCTTATTACTTTGAGTGAGTCATAAGTGATAAGCCTAGGGGAGATTGAGTGAGTCTTATCTCTCGGCCCGGAACCCCAAAACTTTGAGTGTGTTCTTGAGTTTTGGCATTTATCCTTGTTTCGAGTGTTTTCTTATCAAAGTGAGTGTTCTATTGTCCCTAAGTTTAGAATCATCATCCAATCCTTTTGAAGGTGTTTTTAGACTTACATCATCTGGTATCAAAGCTATGGTGTGGAGAGCTTGCAGAAAAATCGTGTTTTGGTGGTGAAACAAAACGGCACAAAACATCAAGTTTTTCGTCCGACTTTCAAGGGGTATTTCTTGGCCTTCAGGAGTCCAAATTGGATGATTCATTTTTTTTATTCTTCATAACGTTTTGTCTAGAATACTCACAGAATTTTTCAGATTTTTGTGAATTTTTTAGAAATTAAATCGCGGGCACGTTTTTTGGCAACCGCGCCGTAAGGAAGCAATCCAGCGCACTCAACTCGTAGGCGGATTTCTCCTTCGTCCGGAAAGCTTTTAAGGAGTTTCTTTTTTGAAATTACTTAAAATTTCTTCAATTTTCTGAATCTGTAATGCTTTGAGAGTCTCAAGGCCGTTTACATTCTCGTTCTGTTGTTTGGTGTTACGGGCAGATTCATTATTGTAATCGTAATAAGCAAAATAGTGAGAAAAAAATATGGCTGGTGATGAAATTGCTAAGATGTTACAAGTTATAACTCAAAAATTGGAGAACTTAGAGAGAAAATCAGTGAAAACAAAAGAGAGGAAAAAAGAAAGAATGGATACTAAGTGGGAAGAAATTTTCTTTGAAACTGGAATGGTTGATGGTGCAAGATGTTCAAAATGCCATGGTTATGGGCATACATACCATACATGTCCAAATAAATTTAGGGTTTCTTTGGAAGAATATGAAGTCATGGAAGAAGAAGTTAGAAAAGAAGAAAACAATTTTGAAGTTACTCTGAAAAAAAAAAAATTCAAGACTTTAAAGAAGAACAACGGAAAGAAAAAAAATTTCATGAACTTGCTTTTAAAGGAACTTTGTTTCAAAAGAGATCTCTTATCAGCTCATATGATGTCACAAATTTTGATCCATTTCAAGAAGATTTCCCCGAGCGAGGTTCTAGTGTTGGTGGTGAAAGTCTCATGAGTTCAAACATGGTTCCTTCAATGTATCCAAGTGATGTGGAAAGTGAACTTACTTTTTGTTTACCATTGCTTGAAAAGGTAGCTACAAAAGAAAAGAAGCAAACCACCTCTCTTGTAATTTGTAGTTCATGTGAAAATCTAGTGGAAAAGAATGGGGAAGGGAATGCTTTGGTCATAAAAGCCAAAGATGAGTATGGTACTACTTGTAATAACTCATCTCCTTTGAATGAGTTGTTAGGAGAGTACAAAGAAGTGATTCACAATGACATGCCCAAATGCCTCTCTCCTATACCAGACATTGATCATGACATTGACTTGCTTGCTTTGATTCAACAAGCACCAATGACCAACAAAGCTTCCCGTAGGTATCGCATGGAGGAAAGTAACAAACGAGAGAAGCCAGTGCATGAAATGAGTGATGACTTAGTCTTTTCCAAAACAGACTCAAAGAGTGATTACCATCCAATAAGGGTTAGTTTCAAAATAAGGATTAGGGAGAGAGATAGGTGGAAAATGGTTTTCAAAATAAAACAAAGGTTGTATGAGTGTATGGTGATGCTACTAGTCTCCTTTTATAAGAGGTTCAACAAGTACTCCTATATTTTTATGAGTCAATTTACCGAACTGTTAAAAAAAAGGAGATTTCGAGTGGGGTAATACAACAAGAATTTTTGAGACTGTCAAATACCTCTTTTGCAATGCTCCTATTCTTGTTAAGTTGATAAGTGTGAGTCCTCCATTTCATTTGAGAGGTTTATCTCTTTGCTTGGTTGATCCTAGTTTGAGGGCAAACTTTTTCAAAGAAAGAGGGAATGAACCAAATGCGAGTCTCTCTGAGCTTTCTTTGGGTCATGAAGATGTGGCTTTTCTTGGATTTTCAATTGCATCACTTGATTACATGAATGAAGGCCCACATGCAGCAACAACAACAATTATGGCGTAATATAGGCTTCCAAATGAGCAGCCCATAGTTCTATTATGGGCATACATGTTTTATTTGATTTTGTTGTTATTTTTAGCTTGTAATAAAACCATGAGATTACTCATAAAGTAAACTCATCTTAGGCTTGTATTTTGCTGCTATTAGGAGTGTGATTAGGCAGTAAATTAGGGTTAATTGTGCTGAATGTAACTTCCTTGTAACCGCTCATTTAATGAAGCATGAAGGAGGCATGATTCTAGGAGGAGTTTGTAACTCCTAAACCTTTCCACATATTGGACGGTTTTGAGGAGCCTATTGGCCTCATTTTGCTGCTCCTATATTTTATATAAGGAGTGCTTATGATAGGAGAAGTTTAATTTTCAGTTTGATAAAAAAAACCTTTGTGTTTATAGTTTTTACTTTGAGTTTGTCTCAAGTATTGGCTAACCCTTATTACTTTGAGTGAGTCTTGAGTGATAAGCCTAGGGGAGATTGATTGAGTCTTATCTCTGGCCTAGAACCCCAAAACTTTGAGTGTGTTCTTGAGTTTTGGCATCTATCCTTGTTTCGAGTGTTTTCTTATCAAAGGGTGTGTTCTATTGTCCCTAAGTTTAGAATCATCATCCAATCCTTTGGAAGGTGTTTTTAGACTTATCATGAAACAAATGCGAGTCTCTCTGAGCTTTCTTTGGGTCATGAAGATGTGGCTTTTCTTGGATTTTCAATTGCATCACTTGATTACATGAATGAAGGCCCACATGCAGCAACAACAACAATTATGGCGTAATATAGGCTTCCAAATGAGCAGCCCATATTTCTATTATGGGCATAAATGTTTTATTTGATTTTGTTGTTATTTTTAGCTTGTAATAAAACCATGAGATTACTCATAAAGTAAACTCATCTTAGGCTTGTATTTTGTTGCTATTAGTAGTATGATTAGGCAGCAAATTAGGGTTAATTGTGCTAATTGTAACCTCCTTGTAACAACTCATTTAATGAAGCTTGAAGGAAGGCATGATTCTAGGAGGAGTTTGTAACTCCTAAACCTCTCCACATATTAGACGGTTTTGAGGAGCCTATTGGCTTTATTTTGCTGCTCCTATATGTTGTATAAGGAGTGCTTATGATAGGAGAAGTTCAGTTTTGAGTTTGATAAAAAAAACCATTGTGTTTATAGTTTTTACTTTGAGTTTGTCTCAAGTATTGGCTAACCCTTATTACTTTGAGTGAGTCTTGAGTGATAAGACTAGGAGAGATTGAGTGATTCTTATCTCTGGCCTAGAACCCCAAAACTTTGAGTGTGTTCTTGAGTTTTGGCATCTATCCTTGTTTCGAGTGTTTTCTTATCAAAGTGAGTGTTCTATTGTCCCTAAGTTTAGAATCATCATCCAATCCTTTGGAAGGTGTTTTTAGACTTTTATCATCTGGTATCAAAGCTATGGTGTGGAGAGCTTGGAGAAAAATCGCGTTTTGGTGGTGAAACAAAACGGGCAGAAAACATCCATTTTTTCGTCTGACTTTGAAGGGCTATTTCTTGGCCTTCAGGAGTCCAAATTGGATGATTCGTTTTTTTATTATGCATAACTTTTTGTTTAGAATACCCACATAATTTTTCCGATTTTTATAAATTTTAAAAAAATTAAACTGGGCACGTTTCTCGCAACTGCGCCAGAAGGAAGCAAATCCAGCGCACTTAACTTCAAAGGCAGATTTCTCCTTCGTCCGGAAAGCTTTTAAGGAGTTTCTTTTTTTGAAATTGCTTAAAATTTCTTCAATTTTCTGAATCTGAAATGCTTTGAGAGTCTCAAAGCCGTTTACATTTTCGTTCTGTTGTTTGGTGTTACGGGCAGATTCATTATTCTAACTGTAATAATCTAACAAAATAGTGAGAAAAAAACATGACTGATGATGATATTGCTAAGATGTTACAAGTTATAACTCAAAAATTGGATAACTTGGAGAGAAAATCAGTTAAAACAAAATAGAGGAAAAAAGAAAGAATGGATACTAAGTGGGAAGAAATTTTCTTTGAAACTGGAATGGTTGATGTTGCAAGATGTTCAAAATGCCATGGTTATGGGCATACATACCATACATGTCCAAATAAATTTAGGGTTTCTTTGGAAGAATATGAACTCATGGAAGAAGAAGTTAGAAAAGAAGAAAACAATTTTGAAGTTAGTCTTGAAAAAAAAGAAATAATTCAAGACTTTAAAGAAGAACAACGGAAAGAAAAAAAATTTCATGAACTTGCTCTTAAAGCAACTTTGTTTCAAAAGAGATCTCTTATCAGCTCATATGATGTCACAAATTTTGATCCATTTGAAGAAGATTTTCCAGAGCGAGGTTCTAGTGTTGGTGGTGAAAGTCTCACGAGTTCAAACATGGTTCCTTCAATGTATCCAACTGATGTGTAAAGTGAACTTACTTTTTCTTTACCATTGCTTGAAAAGGTAGGTACAAAAGAAAAGAAGCAAAGCACATCTCTTGTAATTTGTAGTTCATGTGAAAAACTAGTGGAAAAGAATGGGGAAGGGAATGCTTTGGTTATAAAAGCCAAAGATGAGAATGGTACTACTTGTAATAACTCATCTCCTTTGAATGAGTTGTTAGGAGAGTACAAAGAAGTGATTCACAATGACTTGCCCAAATGCCTCTCACCTATACGAGACATTGAGCATGACTTTGACTTGCTTGCTTTGATTCAACAAGCACCAATGACCAACAATGCTTCCCGTAGGTATCGCATGGAGGAAAGCAACAAACGAGAGAAGCCAGTGCATGAAATGAGTGATGACTTAGTCTTTTCCAAAACAGACTCAAAGAGTGATTAGCATCCAATAAGGGTTAGTTTCAAAATAAGGATTAGGGAGAGAGATAGGTGGAAAATGGTTTTCAAAATAAAACAAAGGTTGTATGAGTGTATGGTGATGCTACTAGCCTCCTTTTATAAGAGGTTCAACAAGCACTCCTATATTTTTATGAGTCAATTTACCGAACTGTTAAAAAAAGGAGATTTCGAGTGGGGTGATACAACAAGAACTTTTGAGACTGTCAAATACCTCTTTTGCAATGCTCCTATTCTTGTTAAGTTGATAAGTGTGAGTCCTCCATTTCATTTGAGAGGTTTATCTCTATGCCTGAATTGGATGATTCTAGTTTGAGGGCAAACTTTTTCAAAGAAAGGGGGAATGAACCAAATGCGAGTCTCTCTGAGCATTCTTTGGGTCATGAAGATGTGGCTTTTCTTGGATTTTCAATTGCATCACTTGATTACATGAATGAAGGCCCACATGCAGCAACAACAACAATTATGGCGTAATATAGGCGTCCAAATGAGCTGCCCATAGTTCAATTATGGGCATAAATGTTTTATTTGCTTTTGTTGTTATTTTTAGCTTGTAATAAAACCATGAGATTACTCATAAAGTAAACTCATCTTAGGCTTGTATTTTGCCGCTATTAGGAGTGTGATTAGGCAAAGAAATTAGGGTTAATTGTCTTGAATGTAACCTCCTTGTAACAGCTCATTTAATGAAGCTTGAAGGAAGGCATGATTCTAGGAGGAGTTTGTAACTCCTAAACCTCTCCACATATTGGGCGGTTTTGAGGAGCTTATCGCCTCATTTTCGGCGCTCCTATATGTTATATAAGGAGTGCTTATGATAGGAGAAGTTCGGTTTGAGTTTGATAAAAAAAACCTTTGTGTCTAGAATACTCCCATATTTTTTTAGAGTTTTGTGAATTTTTTTAGATATTAAACCGGGCACGTTTTTGCAACTGCGCCAAAACGGAGCAAATCTGGCACACAGAACTTCAAAGGACGATTACTCCTTCATCCGTAAAGCTTTTCAAAAGTTTCTTTTTTTTATTCTGCTTGAAATTTCCTGAATTTTATTAATCTGTAAGTCTTTGAGAGTGTTAAAGCCATTTACGTTTCGTTTGTTGCTCAAAGTTTACGGCAGATTCATCATTGTAACTGTAATAGTCTATAGAATGATACATGTGCATCAAGACGACTCAAAATATTAAAGTTAGATGATCTTTTCAATTACTGGATTTGGATCATCTTATAATTCAAGGTCGCAAAAGCCCAAGTTTATCATTTATATTACATGGGAGTACGATTGAAGCCCAACATGAAGCAACAACATCAACAAAGGCGTGTAAATGTGGCGTACAAAGAGTAGCCTAAAGTTCTGTTTGGGCAATGATTTTCTATTTGCTTTTGTTGTTATTTTTAAACTTGTAATAAACCTTGAGATTACTCATAAAGTATCTCATGATAGGTGTGTGTTTTGTGGCTGATTAAGCGTGTAATTAGGGGTTGTTCACAGCTCCGTAGTTGCTGATTGCCTCCTTTTGTAACAGCCCCTTAAAAGAGGCTTAATTAGTGATCCAATTTGCAACCCTCACTTCCTCACTTAATTTAGTTGAATTGGTTTTAATAATTTTGCTCCTTTTTGGTGAACTAGAATGGATAGATAAAACTAAAAATTTAACTATTGCTCTCAAGACACACTCAAAGAACTATAGGATCTTGATACAACTAAAAAAAGACACACTCAATTTAGTCTATCAATCCTAAACAACCAAGACACACTCAAGTTGTAATAGGGGTTTTTGAGACACACTCAAAAGAAAGTTTCACAAAGAAATAATTTTTTTCATTCAACTTCAAATCTCCTAAGATAACTCCCCTAATCAAGCACCCTAAATGTAGCTGTTACAAAAAGGGTTATAATCAGCACACAAGGATCTTAAATACACTCCTAATCATCCTACTTAGCTGCCCTAATTGAGTTTACTTAAAGAGTACACTCAAGGCTTTATTACATGCTTATAAATAACAACAAAAGCAAATAAAACCCAAAGAGAACTTGGGCCTTCAATTCACACGTCCAACTCATGTCCACTTCTTATTGTTGCTGCAAAGTTAGGTTGGGCTTCATTCATGACATGCAACACTTGAATTCGGCCTAAAACTTATCCAAATTAAGTGTTTGACCACTTTTTCCGTAAGTTTAGAATGTGAACTTATTGATGGACCTATCAAAGTCCACGAAATGAGCCAAATTGACCGAATTATGGCTGTTAGAAATATACCTATCAACACTGATAGTTCTAATTCGTCATATAATGCATGGGTTTTTCTTTTGGACCTTGGACTTGCATTAATTAGGGCTTGAATCAAGGAGTTTTGTAACTCCTCAAAACCATTCCTCTTTCGACGTTTTTGTAGGGTTTATTAAGTATCTTTTTTACTGCTCCTCTCTCTATATAAGGAGAGCATATGATAGGTTAAGATCAGATTTGAATTTGAATGAAAAAAAGTGTTTCTTTGTGAAACTTTCTTTGAGTGTGTCTCAAAACCCCTATTACAACTTGAGTGTGTCTTGGTACAAGTGCATCAAAGGAAGAGAGAATGATACAAGTGCATCAAGACGACTCAAAATATTAAAGTTAGATGATCTTTTCAATTACTCGGATTTGGATCATCTTACAATTCAAGGTCGCAAAAGCCCAAGTTTATCATTTATATTACATGGGAGTACGATTGAAGCCCAACATGAAGCAACAACATCAACAAAGGCGTGTAAATGTGGCGTACAAAGAGTAACCCAAAGTTCTATTTGGGCAATGATATTCTATTTGCTTTTGTTGTTATTTTTAAGCTTGTAATAAAACTTGAGATTACTCATAAAGTATCTCATGATAGGTGTGTGTTTTGTGGCTGATTAGGCGTGTAATTAGGGGTTGTTTACAGCTCTATAGTTGCTGATTGCCTCCTTTTGTAACAACCCCTTAAATGAGGCTTAATTAGGGCTTGAATCAAGGAGTTTTGTAACTCCTCAAAACCATTCCTCTTTGGACGTTTTTGTAGGGTTTATTAAGTATCTTTTTGCTGCTCCTCTCTCTATATAAGGAGAGCATATGATAGGTTAAGATCAGATTTGAATTTGAATTAAAAAAGTGTTTCTTTGTGAAACTTTCTTTGAGTGTGTCTCAAAACCCCTATTACAACTTGAGTGTGTCTTGGTAGCTTTGGATTGATAGACTAAATTGAGTGTGTCTTGTTTAGTTGTATCAAGATCCTATAGTTCTTTGAGTGTGTCTTGAGAACTATAGTTAAATTTTCAGTTTTATCTATCCGTTCTAATTCATCAAACGGAGCAAAATTGTTAAAACCAATTCAACCTAAATTAAGTGAGGAAGTGAGGATTGCAATTGGATCATTTGGTATCAGAGCTTTGGTAGAAAGATTCGAAGATTTGACGCACTTTTGGAGAAGGAAACAAACTGCTGGAATTCGAACAGTTTTTCAGTCGACTTTGAGGAACGATTTCTCAGCCTACAAGAGTCTTATTTGGGTGTTTCTTTTGTTGATTCTGCATATCTTTTTGTCTAAAATACTCACAAATGTTTTCAGATTTTTAAAATTTTTCTGATATTAAACAGGGCGCGTTTTTGTGGACTGCGTCAGAATCGGAGGAAATCAGCACACCGGATTTCAATTGAAGATTTCTCCCTCGTTTGGAAAGCTTTTAAGGAGTTTCTTTTTTTGAAATTGCTTAAAATTTCTTGAATTTTCTGAATCTGTAATCCTTTGGGAGTTTCAAGGCATTTTACATTTTCGTTCAGTTTATTGAAGTTTCGGACAGATTCACTCTTGTACATGTAATAATCTAGCAAAATAGTGGAAAAACATGGCTGATGGGGATCTTGCTAGAATGTTACAGGTTATCACTCAAAAACTAGAGAATTTGGAGAAAAAATCAGTGGAGAATGAGGTGGATAAAAAAAGACAAAATAAAAGATGGGATGCTATGGCGGAAATGGCTTTGCAAGTAACTCAAAAACTGAATTCTCTAAAAAATATTGACACTCCAATCCAAAGGCAATCTGAAGATATTCGGTCTACAATTCTCGATGCTTCTCCTCAAACCAATATCACACAAAAAATTGAGGATGATTCTGGTTTTGTTGAGCATCCTATGGAGGAGGATATTATTGTTGATCGAAGCCAAGAAACAACAAAAAAAGAGGAGATGAAGGAAAATTTGGTGGTTCCTAATTTGATGACCGATGTTGGTATAGAATCAACCAATAACCCTAGTGCTTGCAACTTACTAAAGAATGTTTTTGTGAAACATTTTGATACTATTTTTGAAACCCCTCCGGAATGGTTAGGTCACACTTTTGGAGTGGATGAGAGTCTTCTTGATCATAATTATGAATGCCATGTTGAGGCTCAAGACGATAATCAAGATGGTGTTCCAAGAATTACTTTTGACACGTTTATGGGTTCCATGATGCACCATACAATGTTTGATAAGGTTATCGTTTCATTTGATCACTTTCTAAGAATCGGCAAAATTTGTGGTCGAATTTTTTTCAAAGAAAGAGATAATGATACACATGCGACAAGGCCACTCAACATATTGAAATTAGATGATCTTTTCAATTATTGGATTTGGCTTATCTTACAATTGATTTGCTCTCAAGCCCAAGTTTGTTACATGCCTTACATAGTTACATGGGTTATTCATTAAAAAACATTTGGAGCTGCTGCTAGACGTGCATATGATGGGGTAGCGTGTGTTCATGTAATCAGCCAATTTGTAGTTTGGGCCATATGTTTTATGCTTTAGTTTTTTTTTCAAGCATCAAATAAAGCCTAGTGATTACTTATGACACTAAGGCAAGTAGGCGTGTGTAGCATCAGTTTTAGGCTTATCATTTGCTGGTTTAACAAAGCTTGTAACAGCAAAATGATAGAAGCATTAAGAGGAGGCGTGAATCAAGGAGCCTTTCTAGCTCCTAATACGTAACTCCTTTTGGACGATTTTTGTAACTGATTTGTGAAGTCTCTTGGCTTCTTTTTGCTGCTCCTAACTCTATTTAAGGAGAGCTAATGTTCAATAGAAAGTTTTGAGTTTGATAAAAAACAAACCTTTGTGTTTATAGTTTTTACTTTGAGTTTGTCTCAAGTATTAGCTAACCCTTATTACTTTGAGTGAGTCTTGAGTGATAAGCCTAAGGGAGATTGAGTGAGTCTTATTGATGCGTAAGTGATGCGTATGAGAAGTGCTTAGTCTCTCTTAGGAACAAAGGGTGCAAAGTACTCCTAGTTCTGTTAGGAGTCTTGGTAGTTTTCCTAATTCTAGTAGGAATAGGACTCTTGAGATCCTAATCCTAGTAGGATTAGAACTCCTAGTTCTATTAGGAGTATTAAAGTTTAGTTTTTCATAATTATAATTGAGTTAGAAGTCCAAATCCTAGTTGGCCGGATTAGGATTCCTAATTGGAGTAGAATTATAGTAGTAGTAGAAGTCTTTTGCTTACAAGGTTTTGCTTTCCTGCTTGGGAGAGGTTTTACTTGTTTTAAGCTTGTTAGGTTTCTAATTCTATTAGGATCATTATATGCTTATAGTTGGATTGTAATTAGGAATATTGTTGTTGATTCTATCTAGTTAGGCGTGTAATTCATATCTAGTAGGATTAGGATTAAGTTTACTGATTTTTATCTTTCCTAGTTCTAGTTGCATTAGGTTTTCTTTTAAGTACTATATATTGTATGCGTGGAATTCATTAATAAAAGAGACGTTATTGATTTTGATTAAGAAATATTGAGAGTATTGCTGAGCATACTTGAAATAAAGTTTAGAGACTAGTTTGACTAGTGGACCAAAGTCGTTGCCTTTGGAGCAAACTTGAAGTCGTTGCCTTTGGACCAAAGTCGTTCACTCGATCTTCACCTTCAAACACAAACCATAACCATTTCTTTTAATCAAGAAACCTCCATAACTATCTGGAACATCAAGTTCCACATCAAGTGGTATCAGAGCTTTACCCAAGATCCCAGGGCGACGTTTGTTTTTACTACCCGAATTCATCCCGAATTTGCAGTAAATTTGGAGGACTCGTTCTCCCAGAATACTTCGACTTTTTCAGAGTTTCTTGAGCCTATACTGGACTACATATTGTCTAGTTTACTGTGTCAAAATTTCACGATTTTGCGAGGAGTTTTGATATAGTTTCGAGATCATTCTTTGAAGGCGTGCAAGAATCGCTGGAATCAAGAACATCGATATTAAAACGAAGATTACCTGCGTTTGAGAACGAAGTTTGCTACTAACTTTTAACTGGAATCTTAAAACATACAAAGCTAGATTGTGTCCAAAGTTCACAATATTTCTACGTGTTTTAAAGAAGTTATGAATTTCCAAAGTTGAGTCGGTTTGTTGAGACTTTCTTGATCATGGGGACTCCTATTACTCGAGAAGAATTGCAGGTTATGATGGCGAATATGATGAAAGACGTTAATGACAGCTTTTCTTCCATTAATGAGAATTTAACCAACAACATGAATGCTATCACTCAAGCCAATGAAACCATACATATTGCCAACCAAAGGGTTCTTGATTTTATATGTCCACCAACCCTTGAAGAGAAATTAGCACGAATTGACAGGAAGATTGCAAAGAGTTTTACGAAGCTTCAAGATTCGGTTCAACAACTAAACACGAAACAGCCTGAAGAGAAACAACCACTTTCGATTGTTGAGGATGAAGAAAAGATCGACACTTTATCTTGTTCCAAGGATAAAGATTTGATTTTTATAGTTCCTCGTGATGAAGAAGAGAAGCTATCTTTGGTTGATTTTAGTTCTATAGTTCAATCGTTGGATCAAGATGACTGCAAGATTGCATCTTTAACTAGTAAACCTACCAAAGGTCCGATCTTTGCTGGTCCATGTCCGAAGAAAGCTTTAAAGAAGCGTTGGGTACACAATTATGCAGCATCTTCTACAGATTTTTGTTATACGACTGTTGTCCTTTGCACTCCACGTACACATGCCTCATGGCTTCAACATCTGTTTTGCATATGTGTACTTCTCCTTATGGATCGTGGTTATCGTGCGTGGATGATTGCTTGGATAAGTTTTTTTCAAGAAGGGGAGTATGATGCGTAAGTGATGCGTAAGTGATGCGTATGACAAGTGCTTAGTCTCTCTTAGGAACAAAGGGTGCAAAGTACTCCTAGTTCTGTTAGGAGTCTTGGTAGTTTTCCTAATTCTAGTAGGAATAGGACTCTTGAGATCCTAATCCTAGTAGGATTATAACTCCTACATCTATTAGGAGTATTAAAGTTTTGTTTGTTCAGAATTCTAATTGAGTTAGAAGTCCAAATCCTAGTTGGATTAATATTCCTAATTGGAGTAGAATTATAGTGGTTGTAAAAGTCTTTTGCTTACAAGGTTTTGCTTTCCTGCTTGGGAGAGGTTTTACTTGTTTTAAGCTTGTTAGGTTTCTAATTCTATTAGGATCATTATATGCTTATAGTTGGATTGTAATTAGGGTTCCTGATTCTATCTAGTTAGGCTTGTAATTCATACACTAGTGGAAAAAACTACTTTTGCTACTTTTCAAATGCTCTGGTTGACTAATCATCTCGAGCATTTGTGAAAATTTTAATATAAAAATTCACAAATGCTCGGATCAACCCGAGCATTTGATGTCAAATGCTCCGGTTGACAACCCGAGCATTTGAATCCTCTCACAATTCATGAAACTTGCACTGTACGTACTAAAATAATATTCGACCCTCGTCAATCCTCATCAGTCCTTTCCTCAATTGTTTTCCTCAATTGGACCTTCTCTCAAATGAAACCTCGCACTGTACTCCCCCTCCGCCGCAGTTCAATTGGTTGAATCAATCAACCTCGCTGCTCCCTCCCTCGGCGTCGACCTCGTTGTTTCCTCAATCAACAACTCCTTCAGGTTTTATTTTCTGAACTACTCGAATTAATTCTAGGGTTTAATCAAATTGACCAATCGAAGAGAGAGAAAACATTGACCAATCGAAGAAATCGAAGCATGAAACCCTAGATCCGATAAGAAAATCAAGAGCACGAAGGATGAAACCCTATATTCTAGAAGAAAATGAAGACCAATAAAAAGACGGATAAAGAAGGGGAAAAGGAGAAGAAGAGACTCTGAATTAGTTGAGCCTATTGTTGATTTGAAGCCTAAAAAGCCAATGGATGAGGCGGAGGAAGAGGATGAAGCGGAAAATTCTATTTCACTTTCGAATTTTCGTATTTCAAAACCGTTGAAAGATACTTTGATTTCGAACGAGATTTAGGCGTTGTTTCATATTCAAGCTATGACCATTGATATTGATATTGATGGTTGCGATTTGGTCGCTCGTGCGCGAACTGGCCAGGTTTGTTTTCATTGTTCTTCATATCGGTGTTTGATTTTTCTGTCTGTTTGCGAAATTCAGTTTTTTTTTTCTCCACAAAGTTAGTAGGATTAGTTTTGGTTGAGTGATCCTAACTTAGGGTTCAGTATTTGCAGAACTTTGGGGACTACATTGCAAACATTTTGAGTTGTAGATTGTTGGGATATGTTGTTTTATGAAATGGATTTGTAAATGAATGTATGTATAATTGTTCACTTGAGATCCCTCGTAATACGGATGCATGATTGCATGTAGGCCTTTCTATGATTCTTTGTAGCATTACCTGTGGCGTTTCATTCAAGCTTTTCTGTTGACTTACAGCAACAAGTAGTTCTTTTCTCCTTTTTGATTTTTTTTCTCCTAGACTGGTTTAAGGGAACTACATGGTTAAATATTTCTTGTTCTTCTCATTCGTCTAATGCTCCTCCTGGCTGCACAATTATGGTGTTCAAATGTAGAAATTAAAAAGAAGTTTCGACTCAGTTTATGACTTTATGTTATCCACCGGAAATTTTTTCTTTTTATGCATTTCTGACCAGAACTTAAATGGAAATGAATATACCCTGCAAGTCCATCCCTTCCCCTCCCATGAACCAAACAAATTGAAAAGATGATTTCTTTTTTCATTTGTATGAAATCAAATTAAACAAATGGGTGTAAAGATTTGAAAAAAAATGAACAAAAATCCTTTGAACTCAATGATAGATCCCTCAGTTCTCACTCTGAGCCTCTTTGCCCCTTTCCCGCAACAAGCATTCAAGAAGCTCGAATATTAGATCCCCTGTTGGCCAACCCAGGTTAATGAGCATGGAGCATAGGAATTTTTCTAGCATTCCTGCTGCATACACTTCGCTCTCCAAAGGCATTGATGTACACTATTTGATTTTTCTCTCACTGAGAGAAGACACCGGGTGGATAAAGAGAGGGAACATAGCTCGTTCCCAACTCCTGAAACATCATTTTGGCCTCTTGTTAAAGGGCAACCTCGCTACAAGTCTTGATCAACAACCAAAGTTGTAAGCAGCTGTCGTGGAGCAAATGATCTATGCGCTGTAAGAGATATGCTTCTTGATATCGCTCTGCGATAGTAAGAACTGACACCATCATTACCATTTTCACTAATTCTTTTCCACTCTTGAAGTTCGTAGAATATCAAAACCTTACACAGCGTAATCAACAGTTGTATGACCTTATATTGCACTAGATGTATCCCTTTACCTTTTATTCTGATTTCGATCTTTGCAGACACTGAAAATTGATTTATGTTGATTGGTGCACATGTTATAAATGTGGAGGGGACCAAGCTTGTGCAGTTCACTGGGATCCACCCCTTGAGAGTGCTCACTCGGATCCTTTTTGGTAGTTATCAGGTTTGTGCTTTTTCATCTGCACGCTTTCGTCTATTGTTTTTCTGAGATAGCAAATGGCTCCTTTGGACGCTTAATGTTACATTTTGTTTGGTCAGAAAATCGATGGCTTTCTTGCTGTTCATGGTGTTACCGGGGAAAATTTCTCGCCAAAATTCTGAAACTTCCATTTTCTGCTACCAGTGTAGATGGACATCACTACTTACTCTACTATGCATCTATAGAACTTCTAGATAATATGCTTCCAATGGTAGTTATGGCCACAAGAATAATTCTTATCAATAATGATGTAGGATTTGTCAAAAATCGACTCCATATTCCCATGGAAGGACGGATATAGGTTGTGTTGCTCCTTTGGACTTTTTTCTCTTCTATGAAAACTTTTATTACAAGTTTACACTGTGCTTATATAGAATACGAAATATTTGTTCTTTTCCTATTATTTTTTTGCCTTTACAGTTTGTTTAGCAGACTATGCGATTTGGATTTTTCTCGAAGATTATTGGTGTAAAAATTGATTATGACAGGTGGATGTACTTGTCTATACAGCAGATATTTATGTTAAGCCTTCAGAGATCAGATAGCTAAGCAAGGTCTAGCGGAGGTCGAAAACAAGAATATGGATCTGTCATAGTTGTACCGCCAGAAGACTTCAGGTGGTGTTGCCTTTTATTGCAATTTTTTAGTCTTGTTGCTTGTTACATGGTTGACTTCATAAATCGGACCTAGCTGATACTTCAATTTTGGCAGATTAACAAGGCAATGATGGATGAGTTGAAAGAACGTGAAACGAACAAGCAAATCCTATTGAAATTTTGCTAGGTGTAGATGCAATGATCGGTCAAGAAGCTGCGAGTGTGAAAATATCTCGTTGCTTGCTTTATCTATACAACCAATTTTGAATCATTTGCAAAGATATGAACTAGAGTTACTATCTAACTCAACCGTGATACAATATTCATCACCGGGTTTTCTCAACATGCATTTTTCAAAATTTTAATGATCCAAATTGTAATTGATAGACTTTGTTTTGTCGTTATTTTTGAGTCATATTGTTGAGGGAGCAACTTGTTACGACTTTCGGGCTCATAAGCAATGACATAGCTGCTCATTGAACCATGAAGTATATATTGAATTGTATTTGTTTGTGGGCTATGATGTTGATGAGCCAGTATTACTCTAGTATCAAATTAATGTGCCTATTCAAGTACCTCTTTTACTAATTTGAGCTGGTCGGTCATGATTTTTGCAGATATGTAGTCATGCTCAAAATTATTTTCTTAAGGTTTAGAAGAATGGGTCTAATGAACGTGTGTTTATACATATCATTTTCAAATATTTGCAAGGATTGAATTTGGTCATGTGATGTTATGTATAAGGGAGCCTGTTGGTTTGTATGCCTGTGCTACGAAGTGTCCAAAAGATTCCATTCTTCTGGCTTTTGTAAGCTGCATTTTTTCAGTCTAGATTTATGTGGACTTTTTTTAATTGTGATGCTTGAGAAATAAATAGATTCTGGTCTCCTTTTTCTTTCAGTGCATTAGTTGTAACCCCTAATTTGCCGAAGTAAATCACCAGTTTTTTCTATAACTATTGTGTTGAGTATTTATGGAAGTATTTGTTTTGCATTTTTCTTTGAACTTTTGTACATGTTTCAGATGGTTTAATGTTTTGAAATTCAGGTTTGCAGTGCTTTGCTACCCATTGTTGATATGGTTTAGTTGATTTGAGGAGAGCTTGCTCTTTTATTTCTCAAGGTCCTAATTCAGGTATGGTTTTTGAATTCGATATGGGTTTCGATTATCAGTAATTTTTAGATAAATTGGAAGTATTTGTGAAAGCGAGGTTTTGTAATTGTTGGACTTTTTTCAATTTGAGCTGAATTTTGAATTATTTTTGAGAATTTGAAATTTAGGATATTGATGTTGTATTGTATTCTTATATGTTTGCTTTTGTTGTTACATTACTTATTGGTAAAGTTGTTTAATTTTTCCAATTTTGTGGACTTTGGTGGTGGTTGTTATGTGGTGTTTTTGGAAATTGGGATGTATTGTTATGTATACAAGAAAATGAAACTTGGTAATTTGGTGCCAAGTGATTGGAGTCTTTCTTCACTTCAGTTGTTTTCTTCGTTTAGTGAGATAGAAATTGCGAGTGCGATTTTGGTCTTTTTTACTCTTGGACTTTGTGGTTGTTATTACTCTAAACTTTGATCATGTGGAGTTTTCAGGCATAGCTTCCTAGAAAATGCAATGATAAGGAGATTGGAGAGTTGGGATATGATACTGTATTTTGAGTTTATTTTAGGATTTGAGGATGAAAAATAGATCACCCTTTCATATGTCAATGTGAGGTAGTTTCTTAATGAACTCTTATTGACAATAGAGTCTGCAATCAGTAGAAATATTCTCGACTGTTTGTGTTGCTTGAACTGATTTCTATGGCATTGCTTTCCTGCAGCATCCTGAACAATTATTCATTTATCTCTTCGGTTATCACAGTGCCGGGAAGGCGTGGTTATCCAAGTTACATGTACACCAATATGGCCAGAAATCTTATTCTAAATGTTAGTCTCTATGTGGTTGGTTTTTGGAGTTCTCATATTTGGGGAAAGTTCAAATATTGTCTAGAGTGTAATTTATGTTTGTTAACTTTAATTTTTCTAAAATTGTTATAGACGAGTTATAATTATTTTGATGTATTTGTTGTTGAATATCATTTAATGAGTCATTTGTTTTATGTGTTTTAACAATGTTGAAATATGAGGGTTCTGTTGTGGGATGTACTGCTTGCTGTTGTGCTGTTGTTGTACAACTTCGGGATTCAGCAAGCTGTAGATTTTTTTTTAATAAAAAAAATTCACAAATGCTCCGGTTGTTAAGTGAAAAATGCTCCAGGTTTTCACTTAACAACCGGAGCATTTGGTTTTCAAATGCTCCGATTTTTAAAACAACCGGAGCATTAAAGCTAATAAATGCTCCGGTTTTTAACCGGAGCATTTGTAAATGCTCAAATGCTCGTATGACGTCTGCTACGAGTGAAATATAGAGCATTTGCGGCCTTTTTAGCCGGAGCATTTGAGTATTTTTCTACTAGTGATATCTAGTAGGATTAGGATTAAGTTTGCTGATTTTTATCTTTCCTAGTTCTAGTTGCATTAGGTTTTATTTTAAGTACTATATATTGTATGCGTGGAATTCATTAATAAAAGAGACGTTGATTTTGATTAAGAAATATTGAGAGTATTGCTGAGCATACTTAAAATAAAGTTTAGAGACTAGCTTGACTAGTGGACCAAAGTCGTTGCCTTTGGACCAAACTTGAAGTCGTTGCCTTCAAGATTCACTCCATCTTCACCTTCAAACAAAAACCATAACCGTTTCTTTTAATCAAGAAACCTCCATAACTATCTGGAACATCAAGTTCCACATCACTTATCTCTGGCCTAGAACCCCAAAACTTTGAGTGTGTTCTTAAGTTTTGGCATCTATCCTTGTTTCGAGTGTTTTCTTATCAAAGTGAGTGTTCTATTGTCCCTAAGTTTAGAATCATCACCCAATCCTTTGGAAGGTGTTTTTACACTTACATCAAAATATTTCCTTAAATACATCAAAAACACACGGCATCAAGGCTACCCCTTACACGCAACTTACAACTCATGATTTAAGGAAACTTTCCTAAAATCAAGTCATGACAACTAGACTCTTAATCACCGAAATCAACTAGATATTTTCGGACTTTATTGAAACATAAATAAAAATAAATCAACTACTTTAACTAACATTTTAACTAATGATGACACTTAATTAAAATGCTAAGTAGCTTCTTCTTCAATCCAAATCCACGAAATCATCCATATGAATCAAGAAAACACTAAGTGACGTGTTAGGGTTCTTTTTTGTGCTTCCTAGTGTGTCGTATTGTTGGTATTGTTGCGGCTAGTAATTGGTGTATTTGTTGTGCTTGGTTATTATGGAGAGTGAACTGGAAAAAATAACTAAGGCTCTTGCTGATTTAGCTAAACAACAATTCGATTTTCAAATAAAGTATAATGATGATTCAAGTAATGTTAGTAGGCTTCAGACAAGAATGGATGCTATAGCTTCTGATATGATTGCACGTCCAAATGTGAATGAGCAACCAAGAAATCCGAGCAAAGGTACGAACTTTGAAGAAGACGTTAAGTCCGAAATTATGTCCTAAGTCACCGGATATGATAATTAAAATAAACACTCCTGAATATTTTAATTAATTCTTAATCTCACTTTAAACCACTCATGGAATTAAGTAGATTAAACACTAAGTAAATTATCACTCCTGAAAATAAACTTAATGGCCGAAATAATTGCAAGGAAACAATTGATTTCAATAAACAAGAATTTGTATTAATCTCACATGCCTTGAATGGTAGCATGAGTATTTTATTTATAATGAACGAAAGTTGTCCTCCAAGGACTATCTTGACCGAAAATCAGCACAACATACTTAAGGAAATACAACCTAGCACCTTGCATACTAATCCCTTAATGATAGGAGAGAATAAAGGAGAACTTAAGGAAACAACCAAATCAGCCCCAATCTCCCTTACACTCCTAATACTTAAGGAAACTAATACAACTTAATGCCAACTTGCAAACTTGGAACACAAGGACACTAGACACGCCTATTTTGGACGAAATATCACAAGATATTTTCTGACCTTATTTGCTGAAATTGAAAGACTTAATTAAAATAACTAAGACTCTAGAAATGGTGTCATCTCATGCTTCATCAAGTAAATCGTCACCCCATTTTAGCATTGACGCAAAGGAGGAGTTTGAATGTAACTTGAAACCGAACACTTCAAGGACTAGGCAAATAGGTTCCCCTTCATGAGTTGACTTTGGAGCTTGACCTTGACCTTGACCTGTATCATTCTCCCCCTCTTCAAAAGAATTTGTCCTCAAATTTTCATCATCTAAATAAGGACTAAGATCACCAACATTGAAGATTGCACTTACACATCCATAATCACTTGGAAGCTCGATCTTATAAGCACTTTCATTGATTACATCAAGGACTTTGAATGGACCATCAGCTCTAGGCATAAGCTTGTTCTTCCTCTTGCTTGGAAAATGTTCTTTCCTTAAATGGATCCAAACCAAGTCGCCAATATGAAATTTCGGTTGTCTTCTATGCTTGTTGGCCCTTTCCTTGTATTGAGCATTCATCTTTTCAATTCGTGTTTTCACTTGCTCACAAGTCTTCTTAAATGCTTCCAACCTCTTCTTTGAATCAACGTGAATTTCAGATTTGGTTAGTGACACAAAATCAATAGGAAGATAAGGATTGATACCATAAACCACCTCAAATGGAGACTTAGTTACTTCAGTTTGGCCATCAGTTTGAGGATGACGACTTGTACTAAAGAGTAACTTAGTTCCCACCATCTTCCATAAGCTCCTATAAAAGTGACTAAGGAACATTGTATCACGATCACTAACAATACTTCTAGGAATACCATGCAAACGAATGATTTCCCTAAAGTACAAATATGCAACATGCAAAGCATCATCAGTTTTATGCATAGGAACAAAGTGAGCCATTTTCGAAAATCGGTCCACCACCACCATAATTGCATCCTTTCCTCTTTGAGTCCGTGGCAATCCAACAATAAAATCCATACTCACACTATCCCAAGGTGCATCAGGTACGGGCAATGGAGTATAAAGGCCTTTATGAAAAGTACTTTTAGACCTTTGACAAGTAGCACACTTACTAACCACCATATTAACATCTTTCCTCATGTTGGGCCAATAAAAACTCTCATTCAAAGTGTCTAAAGTATTTTGAACACCAAAATGACCAACCACCCCACCACTATGGACTTCTCTCACGAGCAACTCCCTCACGCCACTTTTAGGAATGCATAGTTTGTTCCCATTAAACAAAAAACCATCTTGTAACACAAATAAACCATTAGGGCTCTTAAAGGACTCACCAAAATCAGCATCAATACCAAATAAATCCTTTAAGTGTTCAAACCCTAAAACCCTTGCATCAACCATGGCTAGAAGATAGGAACGCCTAGAAAGAGCATCCGCAAACAATGTTACTCATACCTTCCTTGTACTTGGACGAAAAGTGAAGGCTTGTAGGAATTCAACCCACTTGGCGTGCCTATGGTTGAGCTTTTGCTGTCCATGGATGTGTTTAAGTGCTTCATGATCCGAATGAAGAATGAAAAGCTTGGGCCTCAAGTAATGTGACCAATGATCCACAATCATAGTTGGAGTAATTAAGTTTGACGCCACTCAACTTCTCACTAAAGTAGGCAATGGGCCTCCTTTCTTGAAGCAAAACAGCCCCAACACCAAGACCACTAGCATCACATTCAACCGCGAACAATTTGTTGAAATCCGGCAAGGCAAGTATAGGAGCGTTGTATAGTAGCCCCATTACTTCATCGAACGTGATGCGAAATCGTATATGAAAATGTAACCTAAGCTCGATAAGCTTTACTCACTTATTTATGCTTAAGGATTCTAAATCGGTTTTGAAGTTTATCTTACTTAGAAACTGATTTAGGAGGTTTTTTTGAGAGTGGATTTAATTAGTTTAAACTCACTAATTATATTAACTCTCTCTTAAATTAAGTTTAACTCACTTAACTCAAGGGTTTCGAAATTAAGATCACTTCTTAATCGCAAGAGGAATTTCGGATTTTTCAATCTCCAAAAAAACCGAATAAACACAATGTTTAAATCAAAACTAAAACTGATTTTTCATTACTCCATCCATTACATATATCAAGCACAAGCTAAAGAAGGCTTAAAACATTAGCCATAAAAATCTAAGCACCAAAGTAATTAAACAAAGCAATTAAACAACAAATATCTCTTAATCCAACAAGGATGTAAGGAGGAATAGTGTTGTTGTGTGTTTTGTTGACTTTGGGGCAAGGTGGGACGGTTTTCATCACCAAGTGGGGGGGCTTGTCTTAGCTTGCAAGGAAAGCTTCAAGATATCTTCAAGAACCCCTTTTCACACGTCCCAAGTATGGTTCGTAACCCCAAGCATGGTTCGACCAATTTACACTTACGCTAAACAAAATAATTCCGGGTTTACAAAAACCGAAAATTACAAAAACGTTAATTAAACTAACTAGCTTAATTAACTTCCTTTCCTTCGTTGCTCAACATGATTAAACTAGTACTAATCTTTAAACCGTGAATCTCTCCTTTATTGTGATTGAGATTAGTACTTAGTAGAATTTCGGAATTAGCAACTAGCTTAATTAACTTCCTTTCCTTCGTTGCTCAACATGATTAAACTAGTACTAATCTTTAAACCGTGAATCTCTCCTTTATTGTGATTGAGATTAGTACTTAGTAGAATTTCGGAATTAGCAACTGATTTCGTATCAGAACGCCCTTTGAGCATGAGAGTTCCATAAAAACTCCCCTTTCTTCATTAAATCAGTGATATGCGCCATTATGGTTGAGAAATTCCGGATGAATCTTCTATAGAAAGAAGCTAAACCATGAAAGCTTCGGCATTCATGAGCACTTGTAGGCGCCAACCATGAAGAAATGGCCTTGACTTTTTCCGGATCCACATGAACTCCATCCCTAGACACAATATAACCAAGAAAAGCAATACTAGGAACAAGAAAATCACACTTTTCCATTTTTCCGTACAACTTTTGCTCTCTTAATTTTTCGAATAAAGCTCTTAAATGCAGCAAATAAGACTCAACACTAGTACTATATACAAGAATATCATCTAGATAGACAACAATAAACTTGTTAAGAAAGGGACGTAGTACCTCGTTCATAAGTCTCATAAAAGAACTAGGAGCATTGCAAAGACCAAAGGGCATCACCATCCACTCATATAGACCTTGTTTGTTCTTGAAAGCGGTTTTCCATTCATCTCCTTCAAGAATTCTCATTTGATGGTAGCCACTCCTCAAGTCTATTTTCGAAAAAATCGAAGCTCCATGTAGTTCATCAAGCATGTCCTCCAATCTAGGCAAAGGAAATCGATACTTGATTGTAATGTTGTTGACGGCTCTACTATCAATACACATCCTCTAAGTGCCATCTTTCTTTGGAACAAGCAAAGCGGGAACGACGCATGGACTCATGCTTTCTCTTACATAGCCTCGGTCAATCAACTCATCAAATTACTTTTGCAGCTCTTTAGAAGCTACGGAATCACATCTATATGCCGGCTTGTTTGGCAAAGGTGCGCCCGGTACAAGATCAATGGCATGTTCAATGCCTCTCAAAGGTGGCAACCCTTAAGGTAATTCTTCCGGAAACACATCACCAAACTCATTCAAGAGTGTTGTAAGTTTCGGATCTTTAGAAGAAACATCATTAGTTAAAGCAAGTTTAATACATAAAGCATAACAATGTCCTTCCAACTCTACCTCCTTTTTGAACTCTTTGGCCGAAAGAAACAAGTTTTGTTTACTTCCAACCACCTTCTTGGGTGCCATGGAACTAGGAGACAAAGGTACCAACCGAATCCTCTTAGACCCCATCAAAACTGAATACACATTGGCTTCCCCCTCATGGATAACCTTTCGATCATATTGCCAAGGTCTACCAAGAAGAAGATGACAAGCACTCATAGGTAGAACATCACCCCACAATTCATCTTTGTAACCCCCAATAGAAAACGAAACAAGTGCTTGATTTTTCACCATCAAACCAGTTTTATCATCCAACCAACTCAACTTATAAGGATGAGGATGATCTCTAACAATCAAGTTCAACTTAGAAACCACATTAGTGCAAGAACCACTGTCAATAATCACATTACATGTAAATTCACCAATTCGACACCTTGTGTGAAATAAGTTTTCTCTTTGGTTATGATTAGGAGAGTGATCAACATGTAAAGTTCTCCTCACAACCCCAAGCATCCTAGACTCATCCTCGGCATATGCAACATCATTCTCAATCTCATTTTCTTCCTCACTCTCGTACACATAGTCATAAGTTCTCGCCTCCTCTTCTATGGCCATGTATTGTCTCATGGTTAGGGTTTTTCCAGATGGACAACTACTAGCAATATGACCCCTTCCTTGACACTTAAAACACTTTCGGTTTTCATCCCACTTTTCCTTTAGAAATCACCAACTTAGGTCGTTCTCCCTTTTGTTCCCCATTAGAAGGACTATCTTTCTTTTCAAAGGGTTTAGAAGAAGAAGAAGAAGAAGGGTAAAAAGATGAAGAAGTGGCTTTGTTGCTGCCGGTTTTTCCCCCATATGATTTCTTCTCCTCCAATTCATGACGTTCAAATTTCAAGGCTAAACGACACACATCATCAAAAGTGTTATAATTTGCAACATCAACCTTTCAAGCAATAGATTTATTATGTCCTTTAACAAACCTAGCAATTTTCTCTTGTTAGACTTCTTCAACATCGCAAATCAAACACAACTTATCAAATTCAACGATGTAATCATGCACACTTAACACATCTTGAGTCAACGAATTGTTTCTCATGTATTGCCTTTGAATGAAATCACTCGGAATAAACTTT
This sequence comes from Beta corolliflora, assembly GCA_947648045.1. Lineage (NCBI taxonomy): Eukaryota > Viridiplantae > Streptophyta > Magnoliopsida > Caryophyllales > Amaranthaceae > Beta > Beta corolliflora. The sequence goes on from CANSZD010003999.1 coordinate 245,769, forward strand.
TCATTCAATTTCTTCTTAAGCTTACTCCAACTTTTAAGCTTAGGTTTTCCAAGTCTCGCCCTTTTTGCCTTTAGACTCTCTAACCAAATTCCAGCATACTTAGTTAGTCTAATGGTGGCAATTTTAAAACGTTTTTCATCATCAAACCCTTTATAATCACAAATTTTCTCAAGTTGACGAATCCATTCAAGCAATTCCTCGGGACTAGAATCACTAGTAAAATCATCTAGTTTAATACCCCTATCATTATCATAAGTTGGTTTAGTATATTTTACCTCCTCAACGTCGGATTCATAATCAATGTGATTAGGGTCATTTTTGTTCATCACTTTATCAGCAAGAATTTTATGAGCTTTTTCCAATCTCGCTGCCCTATCTTTTTCCTCTAATTGTGTTTTATGGATTTGCTCAATAAGACTTTTCAATTCCGATAATTCAGACATGATAACACAAGAAATATGCTACGCCAAAGAAGAATTAGCAAGCCAACAACCACACAAATCCCAACAAAGGATCGCACAACAACTAGAATTAACTAGAAGAAACACTTACCAATGAAAATAGAATCCCTTCTATCCTCACCCTCCTGGAAAAATCTGATACCAACTGATATGATTGCACGTCCAAATGTGAATGAGCAACCAAGAAATCCGAGCAAAGGTACGAACTTTAAATAAGAAGTGAAGTCCGAAATTATGCCCTAAGTCACCGGATATGATAATTAAAATAAATACTCCTGGATATTTTAATTAACTCTTAATCTCACTTTAAACCACTCCTGGAATTAAGTAGATTAAACACTAAGTAAATTATCACTCCTGAAAATAAACTTAATGGCCGAAATAATTGCAAGGAAACAATTGATTTCAATAAACAAGAATTTGTATTAATCTCACATGCCTTGAATGGTAGCATGAGTATTTTATTTATAATGAACGAAACTTGTCCGCCAAGGACTATCTTGGCCGAAAATCAGCACAACATATTTATGGAAATACAACCTAGCACCTTGCATACTAATCCCTTGATTTTAGGAGAGAATAAAGGAGAACTTAAGGAAACAACCAAATCAGCCCCAATCTCCCTTACACGCCTAATACTTAAGGAAACTAATACAACTTAATGCCAACTTGCAAACTTGGAACACAAGGAAACTAGACACGCCTATTTTGGACGAAATATCACAAGATATTTTCGGACCTTATTTGCTGAAATTGAAAGACTTAATTAAAATAACTAAGACTCTAGAAATGGTGTCATCTCATGCTTCATCAAGTAAATCGTCATCCCATTTTAGCATTGACACAAAGGAGGAGTTTGAATGTAACTTGAAACCGAACACTTCAAGGACTAGGCAAATAGGTTCCCCTTCATGAGTTGACTTTGGAGCTTGACCTTGACCTTGACTTGTTTCAGCTTCTATCATTACTAAGAAGCTAGATAAGAATAGCGTTGGATATGTGGGAAATTCGGATTATGAGGAGGATGAAGTTAGGGTTGTCAATGATGATTGGGGATTAAAGTTGGAAGATTTCACGGAAGATTCTAGGCCGGAAGATTTACTTGAGTGGATTAGACCGGTTGGAGAAGGTGTGTGATGTAATTAATCTTGTAGGATTAAACACTTTGTGCGGAATTTGATTGTAGTAACAAAAACGAAAGATAGATCCTAAATCAATTGATAAAGCAAAGCACCACAATGTGATTTAAGGGTTTTGAAGCATAGAGGCTAAGCCACCAACTTCACGGAATTTTTTATTAACACTCAAGGTTAAACACAAAACGAAAACTCAAATTATCATTCACTGAACTAAACACACGTACAACCTAAGCTATATAAAGCAAATAACAAACCTAATATGCTTAGGACAACCCCTAAGTCACAAGACTCCTAAACCAAATTGAATCATGTAAAGTCCATTGTTTTAAGAACGTAGGCAAAACCATGACTCCTAATACAACTCGAAAAAGATAACATAAAACAATAAGGATATGAAGAGTTCTAATAAGCCTAGAACTCAGCTAAACATGCTCAAGGCACGCCACCTACATTCCTAACAGAACTAGAGATGTTCCCATGCACCTCCCACGTTGCTTCTTGTCCCAAATTATTCACCATGCACACACATACCTTTATGGCAAAGAAACCAACTAAAGTGCCATGTATTGAATCCAACTCCAATTGAGGAACTTTCGAACCAAGGGCTACCAATTAAGCAATTTGATCATCATCTACTCCTGTATCATCCTCCCCTTCTTCAAAAGCAATTGTCCTCAATTGAGCAGCTTCATCATCATGCAAATAAGGCGACAAATCCCCTATGTTAAAAGTAACACTCACGCCATAATATCTAGGCAATTCTAGCTTGAATGCATTATCATTGATCTTCTCCACAATTTTAAAAGGTCCTTCGGAACGTGGCATCAATTTATTCTTACTTAAGTTAGGAAATCTCTCCTTTCTCAAGTGCAACCACACTAAATCACCCACGTTATAAGAATGCTGTTTGTGGTGCTTGTTTGCTAGCTTCTTATACCTCTCATTTACTTGCTCAATGCGAGCTCTCACTTGTGCATGCAACTTCAGCATAGCTGCTGCCTTTTCCTATGCATCCTTGTGTACATATTCCCCTTTAGGCAATGGAATCAAGTCCAAAGGAATGCGTGGAACCACACCATACACCACTTCAAAAGGTGAACACTTGGTAGCATAAGTTGTTGCTCTATTATATGCAAATTCAGCGTGAGCCAACTTCATGTCCCAATCCTTGGTGCTTTTGCTCACCAAGTCTCGAAGTAAAGCTCCCAATGTTCTATTGGTGACCTCGGTCTGTCCATCCGTTTATGGATGGTGTGAAGTACTAAAACAAAGCTTAGTCCCCAATAGTTTCCACAAGGTCTTCCAAAAATAGCTCATAAATTTTGTGTCCAAAAATAGCTCACAATTGTTTTAGGAACCCCATGAAGTCGTATGATCTCTTGGAAGTACAATGTTGCTACCTTGCTTGCATCTTCAGTTTTATGGCATGGAAGGAAGTGTGCCATCTTAGAAAATATATGATGTAAATGTAAAAACACCTTCCAAAGGATTGGATGATGATTCTAAACTTAGGGACAATAGAACACTCACTTTGACAAGAAATCACTCGAAACAAGGGATAGTACCAAAACACAAGAACACACTCAATGTTTTGGGGTTCTAGGTCAGAGATAAGACTCACTCAATCTCCCCTAGGCTGATCACTCAAGACTCACTCAAAGTAATAATGGTTAGCCAATACTTGAGACAAACTCAAAGTAAAAACTATAAACACAAAGGTTTTTTATCAAAATCACCAAGCTGAACTTTTTCATATCAAATGCTCTCCTTATATAGGGTAAAGGAGCAGCAAAAGTAGTCCAAAAGCTCCTTGAAAACCATCCCTAATGAACAGCCAAAAAGTAGTTAGAAAGGAGTTATAAAAATCCTTAAATCATGCCTCTAATGAAGCTCATTTAATGAGCCGTTACAAGCAAGCTTTCTACAGCAGAAATAATGAACTTCTTAGGCTCCTAAACACACTCTAAATAGCTGGCCAAATGGAGATACTTTAAGAGTAATCTCTTGGCTTTATTACAAGCTAAAAAAATAAACAACAAAAGCAAATAAAACACTCTTGCCCATAACAATTTTATGGGCTGCTCATATCACGCCTATATCATGCTAAGCTTTGTTGTTGTTACTGCATTTAGATTTCAATCATTAACCCAGGTAACACTCGTGTCAAATTTGGGCTTGAAATCAACACTAAAACACCATTTGCAACCTTGGATGGTAAGATGATCCAAATCCGATAATTTGAAAGATCATCTAATTTTAATATCTTGGGTTGCCTTGATGCACATGTATCAACATATCCACCACAACCATGATGGAATCATTGCCCCTTTGAGTTCGAGCCAACCCCACAATGAAATCCATGGACACATCTTCCCAAGGAAATTCGGACCAATTAGTGGAGTGTACAAGCCATGATGAAACGTACTCTTAGCTTTTTGGCAACTAGCACACCTGGCCAACACCCCTTGTGATATGAATGCTCAACTAGGATAGTTAAACACTCAAGAGTACACGCCAACTTGAATAAGAACAATGGAAAAACCGAAACTAGTAACAAGTAACAAGGGATATTTCTTAATGAATGATCACTCCTGAAACACTCACAAGAATCTTAAACACACTTAAACCACTCCTGGAACTAAGTTGTTTAATCACTAAAAAGATTAACACTCCTGAAAATCTAATTAATGGATGAAATTAAGGTTCATGAAACGATCATAAACTTAACACAATTTTCTGTGAATTCACTCTAACCATCCAATAGGTTAGGCGCCTATTATTTATAAGGAGTAAGCAAGAAAACCTTGCTCCTCAAGCATACCATAAGCCACGGCACAAGCATAGTAATTTAGGAAAGTATTCCCCTTAATTCTAGCCTAGAATCAAGCTAAACTTAAGGAAACAAAAAGCTTAAGGAAAGACAACAAGTACTTTCCTTAATTACATTACACCCAAATGACACGCACAAGGACAACTCCCTTGCACGCCACTCCAACCTTGCATCTTAAGGCACTTTCCTAAAATACAACCATGACAACTAACTCTTAAGCACCGAAATCACTTAGGGATTTTCGGACATTTTTTTAACTAAAACAACTTAACAAACTAACTAACATTTTAAACTAACAATGACACTAATTTAAAATGCTAATGAGTTTCTTCCTCGAGCCAATTGACAAATGAAACAAATGCATTCTTGTTAACCATCAATGTGAACCCCATGTGTTCCATCAAAAGTGAAATTGGCTCTTCTTGGACTGATGCCTTTGGATCCGTATCATTCTCCCCTTGTTCAAAAGAATTTGCCCTCAAATTCTCATCATCATGGTAGGGAGAAAGATCACCAACATTAAAGGTAGCACTCACATTTCGATAATCACTAGGCAAGTCGATTTTGTAAGCACCATCACCAACTACCCCAATGACTTTGAAAGGACCATCGGCTCGAAAACCTTTCCTTCCTCAAGTGTATCCATACTAGATCACCTTCCTTGATCTTAGGTTGGCGCCTATGCTTGTTAGCTCGTTCCTTGTATTGTTGATTCATTTTCTCGATTTGAGCTTTAACTTGCGCACAAGTCTTGTTAAAAGCTTCCAGCCTTTTCTTTGAATCCGCATGTATCTCACTTTTAGGAAGAGTAACAAGATCAATAGGAAGAAAGGGGTTAACTCCATAAATTACCTCAAATGGAGAACGCAAAGTTGTGGCTGAATGTGAACGGTTGTAAGCAAATTCCGCATGTGCAAGCTTCACATCCCAATCCTTTTGCGTCTTTCTTACAAGGCCACGCAACAAAGAACCAAGAGTTCTATTTGTAACTTCGTTTGGCCATCGGTTTGAGGGTGATGACTCGTGCTAAATATGACCTTTGTTCCCACCATCTTCCACAAACATCTCCAAAAATGACTAAGGAATTTAGAATCCCTATCTGAAACAATGCTTCTAGGAATGCCATGGAGTCTAATTACCTCTTTGAAATACAAATCAGCAACATGTGAAGCATCATCCGTTTTGTGCATGGGAATGAAATGAGCCATCTTCGAAAATCTATCCACAACCACCATGATAGCATCTTTGCCTCTTTGAGTTCTAGGCAAGCCAACAATGAAATACATGCTCACACTATCCTAAGGTTGATCCGGAACTGGTAGAGGCGTGTATAGCCCTTTGTGAAAGGTGTTTTTGGATTTTTAGCACGTTGCACATTTGCTCACCACCATATGCACATCTTTGATCATGCTAGGCCAATAAAAATATTTATTCAAAGTATCAAGTGTCATTTGAATGCCAAAATGACCAGCAATACCTCCACTATGCACTTCACGAACTAAGAGTTTACGTACCTTGCACTTTGGAACACACAACTTGTTTCCTTTAAAAAGAAAACCCTCTTGAACCATGACCAAGCCTTTATGAGCATTAAAAATCGAACCAAGTTCATCATCTTCTTTATAAAGCGCCTTCAAGTGTTCGAACCCCATTACTCTTGCATCCACCATAGCTAGCAAATAAGATCTCCTTGAAAGTGCATCTGCCACAATGTTTTGCGTTTTGCTTATAAGTCCTCTCAATAATGTACCTAAAGTTCTATTTGTTACCTCTGTTTACCCATCAGTTTAGGGATGATGAGAGGTGCTAAATAGCAACTTGGTACCAACAAGCTTCCAAAGGGTCCTCCAAAAGTGACTAAGAAACTTGGAGTCCCTATCCGAAACTATACTTCGAGGAATGTCATGAAGCTTGACAACTTCCTTGAAGTACAATTCCGCTACTTTAACAACATCATCAGTTTTTATTACAAGCTATGAAGTGAGCCATTTTAGAGAATCTATCTACAACAAGCATTATGTTATCCCTTCCCCTTTGAGTTCTTGGCAAACCCACAATGAAGTCCATGCTAACACTCTCTCATGGAGCATCCGGAACTGGAAGAGGAGTGTAGAGACCCTTTGTGAAGTGACATGTAGCACATCTCTCCACAACCAAAGTCACATCCTTGATCATTCTTGGCCAATATAAATGCTCACCAAGAATATCAAGAGTCTTTGGATCCCAAAATGACCCGCCAAACCACCACTATGCACTTCTCTCACCAACAACTCCCTCACACCACTCTTTGGGACACATAGCTTGTTACCTATTAAGAGGTAACCATCTTGTTGCACAAACTCTTTTGATGGACTTTCAAACTCACTTGCAGAATCAGGATCGTCTTTATAACCCTCTTTGAGTTGCTCAAAACCCAAAATCTTAGCATTAACCATAGAAAGCAAGTAGTTTCGACGAGACAAAGCATCGGCCATTACATTACTCTTTCCATCCTTATACTTTGAACTAAAGGTAAATGATTGGAGGAACTCCACCCATTTAGCATGCCTTTGGTTCAACTTTTGGTGCCCATGGATGAACTTAAGTGCCTCATGGTCCGAATGAAGGACAAATGGTTAAGGCCTTAAGTAATGACACCAATGATCAAGAGCTCTCACAATGGCATAGAACTCACGATCATAAGTGGACTTCTCACTAAAGTAACTCACGGGCTTTCTGTCTTGGATTAAACAACACCAATCCCAATCCCACTCGCATCACACTCCACCTCAAACACCTTATTAAAGTCGGGAAGTACAAGTATGGGAGCATTACAAAGCATATGTTTGACTTTCTCAAAGGCCTTTTGCACACTCTCACCCCACTCAAACTCACCTTTCTTTGTTAACTCGGTGATAGGAGCCATGATAGTAGAGAAGTTCTTGATGAACCGCCTATAGAAGAAGGCGAGTCTATGGAAGCTTCTTACTTCATGTACATTGGTTGGAGCCAACCATGATTGCACGACCTTTGCTTTTTCCGGATCTACATGCACCCCCTCTCCTATTACAATGTATCCTAAGAATACAACACTAGGAGTCATGAATACACATTTCTCAAGCTTGCCATACAACTTCATCTCCCTCAATTTTTCAAACAACCTCCTCAAATGAATTACATGATCTTCATTGTTTTTACTATACACAAGTATGTCATCTAAGTAAACAACAATAAAATCATTAAGGAAAAGGACGGAGGACTTCATTCATCAATCTCATGAAGAAGCTTGGGGCGTTGCAAAGCCCCAATGGCATAACTAATCAATCATATAACCCTTGCTTTGTTTTGAAAGCCGTTTTCCACTCATCTTCCTCCCTTATTCTCATTTGATGGTATCCACTCCTTAAGTCTATTTTGGAAAAGACTAAGGAACCACTCAATTCATCTAGCATATCTTACAAATGAGGCATATGAAAATGATATTTGATGGTTATGTTGTTAGTGGAACGACTATCAACACACATTCTCCAAGTACCATATTTCTTTGGTACTAAGAGGGCAGGAACCGTGCAAGGACAAAGGCTCTCTCTCACATAGCCTCTTTTAATCAATTCATTAACTTGCCTCTTAAGTTCCATACTCTCTTCCGGATTACACCTATAGGCAGCCTTGTTGGGCAAAGGTGATCTTGGAATCAAGTCAATGGCATGCTTAATGCCCCTTATTGGAGGGAGGCCCTTGGGCAAGTCATTGGGGAACACATCTTTGAACTCTTCCAACAACTCATCCAAAAGTGGTTAGTTATTGCAAGTAGTCTCATTCTCATCTTTGGTCCTCACAACCAAAGCATACCCCCACCATTTTCTTCCACTATTTTCTCGAACTCATTACAAGATACAAGATAGTTGCTCTTTTATTTGTCTTTCTTTGCAACTTTAGGAGGTAGGGGAAGCAATTTAACTTTTCTACCATCTTTGGTAGTTACAAGATATACATTAGATTTGCCTTTGTGCTCCGAATCATGGTCAAATTTCCATGGCCTTCCAAGTAACAAGTGACAAGCATCCATAGGAAGAATATCGCACCATCTCTCATCTTCAAACTTGGCAATAGAGTAAGAAACCAAAGCTTGCTTCTTCACCCTAATACCATTGCCATCATTCAACCAATTGAGCTTATAAGGCTCATCATGATCTCTAGTGGTAAGTTTCAACTTACTCACCACTTCGGATGAAATAACATCCGTTTGAGCACCACCATCTACTATCACATTGCAAGTCTTCTCTCCAATCTTGCATCTAGTATGAAACAAGTTGTTTCTTTGTCTCTCATCAACATGAGGCTCAATAAGCGACACTTTCCTCACAACCATCATATTGTACTCACCCTCGGGTTCTATCTCTTCATCAAAGTCATCTTCTACATAGCCATCTTCTTCTTGCACTACAAAGTTATACATTTGTTCTTCTTCATCCATTATAGCACATTGAGTGGCGGTCAAAACTGTTTTACTAGGACATTCACTAGCAATATGACCCCTCCCATGGCATTTGAAACATTTTCTCCTAGTTGCAAGCTCACTAGGTGAAATCACTTGTTTTTCTTTCCCCTTATCAAATTTAGAACCAGATGAACTAGATGGGAAGGCTCAACTTTGAAAAGTACTCCCTTTAGAGTTGAAAGGAGTAAATTTCGAAGTACCCTTGAAAGAAGAAGAAGAAGTTTTGGGCTTCTCTTTCTCCTTTTCCTCCTTTGCTTGTGCCTCATATTTCAAAGCAAGTTTACAAACATCACTAAAAGTGGCATAGTGAGTCACTTCCACTTTCTTACTTATTCCTTTTGACAAACCTTTAACAAATCGAGCAATTTTAAAGGTTTCTTTCTCTTGCAAATCACAAATCAAGCACAAATTTTCAAACTCTTTCATGCACTCTTCCACACTCATATCATTATCTTGTGAAAGGTGGGCAAGTTTTAAGTATTGTTCTTGCTCATATTCCTTACTAACCCATTTATCCCTCATTTTCGTCTTCAATCTAACCCATGAGTCAATCTTCTCTTTTGCTTCTCTCCTTCTATTTGACTTGAGGTTTTCATACCACAAGGCAGCAAGTTTAGTGAGCTTTAGGACATCAAGTTTAAACCTTTTTCTATCATCATACCCCTTATAGTAAAAAACGGTTTCAATTAGCCTCATCCAATCAAGAAAAGCCTCAGTATCATGCCCCCATCAAATTCGGGCATCTCAATTTTCAAACCCCTATCTTCATCAAAATTTCTAGGTGTATTAATCTCACCCTCCTCATTTTCAAGAAAATTCAGTTTTCTACTTGCTTGCTTCAACATTTCGAACATAGCATCTAACCTAGTCTTTTGTTGAGCGTTATCTTCATCATTTGCTTATGATTTTCTCTCTAAATTTTCTAATTTTTGTGTTATGACTTGTAACATCCTAGCAAGTTCACCATCAGCCATGATTTCACTATTTTGCTAGACTATTACAATTACAAGGGGTAAAACTGCAGTAACTTTGAACAACAAAATGAAACTGTAAATAGCCTTGAGACTCTCAAAGGCTTACAGATTAATAAAATTCAGTAAATTTCAAGCAGAATAAAAAAAAAACTCTTTAAAAGCTTTCCGGATGAAGGAGTAATCGTCGTTTGAAGTTCTCAGTATCTTGGATTTACTCCGTTTAGGCGCGATTGCGAAAAACGTGCCGAGTTTAATTTCAAAACAATTCACAAAAAACTGAAAAATTCTCGTGAGTATTCTATACAAAAATTTATGCAGAATGAAAAAAAGAATCAACCAATTTAGACTCCTGAAGGTTGAGAAATCGTCCTTCAAACTCGGATGAAAAACTGGTTGAATTCTGATCATTTTGATTTACCACCAAAACACGATTTTTCTGCACGATCTCCACGCCAAAGCTCTGATATCAGATTATATAAGTCTAAAAACACCCTCCAAAGTGTTGGATGATGAATCAAAACTTTAGGAACATAGAACACTCTCTTACACAAAGAAACACTCGAAATTCAGGATAGTAGCCAAACCACAAGGACAAACTCAATGGCTTGGGGTTTTAGGCCAGAGATAAGACTCACTCAATCTCTCCTAGGCTTATCACTCAAGAACTCACTCAAAGTAATAAGGGTAGCAAACACTTGAGACAAACTCAAAGCATAAAGTAGAAACACAAGGTTTTTTTATATCAATCAAAAGCTGAAGTTCTCATACCATATGCTCTCCTTAAATAGGGTATAGGAGCAGTAAAAATGAGGCTTAAAACCCTAGAAAACCGCCCTCCTCTGGATAGGTTTTAGGAGTTACAAATTCCCTTAAATCAAGCCTCATCTAAAGCCTCATTTAAGGAGCTATTACAATCAGCAACTATGGATCCTAAGTAACTCCTAATTACATGCCTAACACCAGCAAAACACTCTCCTAATCATGGATTACTTTATGAGTAATCTCATGGTTTATTACAAACCAAAAATAACAACAAAAACAAATAGAAACTAAAATAGAAACCAAAAACGTAACTTGGGTTTTCTTTACAACCATGCTTGAAACCCAAACAGAACTTGGGCTCTTCAAATGTTAATGCACGCCTCTTTCAATCCACCATCCAAGTTAAACAAGTAACAAATTCGGGCTTATGAACTAATGGAGAAAAACCAAGAGCTTCTAAGACAAGTGTCACCGGTTCATGAGCCAAAGAGCCTTTAAGTGGGATAGACTGCGGATCATTGCGAGCTTGGGGAGCAAGGCTTTCTTGCTTATTCCCTATAAATAAAGGCGCCTAACCTACAACAAGGTTAGAGTGACTTTTACAAAAAAATTGTGTTAAGTTTACGAATGTTTCATAATCTTTAATCCTTCCATTAATCGATTTTCGGGAGTGATAATCTTATTAGTGTTAAACAACTTAATTCCGGGAGTGGTTTGAGTGTGTTTAAATTCTTGTTGAGTGTTCGGGAGTGATCATTCTTCAACGAAATACCCTTGTTACTTGTTACTATTTTTTGGATGCTCATTGTTCTTGTTCAAGTTGGCGTTTTCCTTTAGGTGTTTAGCTACCCTAGCTACGCATTCATATCAAAGTTGCCTTAAAATTTGGAGTATGAATGGAGTGTAAGAAGCTGCCTTAATGTCGTGTGCTTTGATTTTATAATTAAGGAAAGTATTGCATACCTTTCCTTAAGCAAATGTTTCCTTAAATTTTGCTAGATTATAGGCTAGAATTACGGGTGAAAACTTTCCTATTTTACTAGTTGTAAACTGTGGCATATTGTGAGCTAGGGGAGCGAGGCATTCTTGCTTGTTCCCTATAAATAATGCCGCCTAACCTACATCAAGGTTCGAGTGAGTTTTATATAAAAATCGTCTTAAGTTTATGAATGTTTCATAATCTTTAATCCTTCCATTAATCCGATTTTCGAGAGTGATAATCTTATTAGTGTTAAACAACTTAATTCCAGGAGTGGTTTGAGTGTGTTTAAATTCTTGTTGAGTGTTCAGGAGTGATCATTCTTCCACGAAATACCCTTGTTAATTGTTACTATTTTTCGGATGCTCATTGTTCTTGATCAAGTTGGCGTTTTCCTTTGGGTGTTTAGCTACCCTAGCTACGCATTCATATCAAAGTTGCCTTAAAATTTGGAGTATGAATGGCGTGTAAGAAGCTGCCTTAATGTCGTGTGCTTTGATTTATAATTAAGGAAAGTATTGCATACCTTTCCTAAACTTAATGTTTTCTTAAATTTAGCTAGATTCTAGGCTAGAATTAAGGGAGAGAGCTTTCCTATTTTACTAGTTGTAAACCGTGGCATATTGTGAGCTAGGGGAGCAAGGCTTTCTTGCTTATTCCCTTTAAATAACGCCGCCTAACCTACAGCAAGGTTCGATTGAGTTTCACATAAAAATCGTGTTATGTTTATGAATGATTCATAATCTTTAATCCTTCCATTAATCTGATTTTCAAGAGTGATAATCCTATTAGTGTTAAACAACTTAATTCCAGGAGTGGTTTGAGTGTGTTTAAATTCTTGTTGAGTATTCAGGAGTGATCATTCTTCAACGAAATATCCTTGTTACTTGTTACTATTTTCCTCAATTCTCATTGTTCTCGTTCAAGTTGGCTATCCTTTGGGTGTTTAGCTATCCTAGCTACGCATTCATATCAAAGTTGCTTTAAAATTTGGAGTATCAATGGCGTGTAAGGAGTTGCCTTAATGTCGTGTGCTTTGAGTTGTATTTAAGGAAAGTATTGCATACCTTTCCTTTTCCTTAAATTTAGCTAGATTCTAGGCTAGAATTAAGGGAGAAAACTTTCCTATTTTACCAGTAGTAAACCGTGGCATATTGTGAGCTTGGGGAGCAAGGCTTTCTTGCTTATTCCCTATAAATAAAGGCGCCTAACCTACATCAAGGTTAGAGTGAGTTTTACATAAAAATTGTGTTAAGTTTATGAATGTTTCATAATCTTTAATCCTTCCATTAATCTGATTTTCAGGAGTGATAATCTTATTAGTGTTAAATAACTTAATTCCAGGAGTGGTTTGAGTGTGTTTAAATTCTTGATGAGTGTTCAGGAGTGATCAGTCTTCAACGAAATATCCTTGTTACTTGTTACTATTTTCCTAAATTCTCATTGTTCTTGTTCAAGTTGGTGTTTTCTTTGGGTGTTTAGCTATCCTACCTACGCATTCATATCAAAGTTGCCTTAAAATTTGGAGTATGAATGGTGTGTAAGGAGCTGCCTTAATGTCGTGTGCTTTGAGTTGTATTTAAGGAAAGTATTGCATACCTTTCCTTTTCCTTAAATTTAGCTAGATTCTAGGCTAGAATTAAGGGAGAAAACTTTCCTATTTTACCAGTAGTAAACCGTGGCATATTGTGAGCTTGGGGAGCAAGGCTTTCTTGCTTATTCCCTATAAATAAAGGCGCCTAACCTACATCAAGGTTAGAGTGAGTTTTACATAAAAATTGTGTTAAGTTTATGAATGTTTCATAATCTTTAATCCTTCCATTAATCTGATTTTCAGGAGTGATAATTATTAGTGTTAAACAATTTAATTCCAGGAGTGGTTTGAGTGTGTTTAAATTGTTGTTGAGTGTTCAGGAGTGATCATTCTTCAACGAAATATCCTTGTTACTTGTTACTATTTTCCTCAATTCTCATTGTTCTCGTTCAAGTTGGCTATCCTTTGGGTGTTTAGCTATCCTAGCTACGCATTCATATCAAAGTTGCTTTAAAATTTGGAGTATCAATGGCGTGTAAGGAGTTGCCTTAATGTCGTGTGCTTTGAGTTGTATTTAAGGAAAGTATTGCATACCTTTTCTTAAGCTAATGTTTCCTTAAATTTAGCTAGATTCTAGGCTAGAATTAAGGGAGAAAACTTTCCTATTTTACTAGTTGTAAACCGTGGCATATTGTGAGCTTGGGGAGCAAGGCTTTCTTGCTTATTCCCTATAAATAAAGGCGCCTAACCTACATGAAGGTTAGAGTGAGTTTTACATAAAAATTGTGTTAAGTTTATGAATGTTTCATAATCTTTAATCCTTTCATTAATCTGATTTTCAGGAGTGATAATTATTAGTGTTAAACAATTTAATTCCAGGAGTGGTTTGAGTGTGTTTAAATTGTTGTTGAGTGTTCAGGAGTGATCATTCTTCAACGAAATATCCTTGTTACTTGTTACTATTTTCCTAAATTCTCATTGTTCTTGTTCAAGTTGGTGTTTTCCTTTGGGTGTTTAGCTATCCTACCTACGCATTCATATCAAAGTTGCCTTAAAATTTGGAGTATGAATGGCGTGAAAGGAGCTGCCTTAATGTCGTGTGCTTTGAGTTGTATTTAAGGAAAGTATTGCATACCTTTCCTTTTCCTTAAATTTAGCTAGATTCTAGGCTAGAATTAAGGGAGAAAACTTTCCTCTTTTACTAGTTGTAATCCGTGGTATATTGTGAGCCAGGGGAGCAAGGCTTTCTTGCTTATTCCCTATAAATAAAGCCGCCTAACCTACAGCAAGGTTCGAGTGAGTTTTACATAAAAATCGTGTTAAGTTATGAATGTTTCATAATCTTTAATCCTTCCATTAATCTGATTTTCGGGAGTGATAATCTTATTAGTGTTAAATAACTTAATTCCAGGAGTGGTTTGAGTGTGTTTAAATTCTTGTTGAGTGTTCAGGAGTGATCAGTCTTCAACGAAATATCCTTGTTACTTGTTACTATTTTCCTAAATTCTCATTGTTCTTGTTCAAGTTGGTGTTTTCTTTGGGTGTTTAGCTATCCTACCTACGCATTCATATCAAAGTTGCCTTAAAATTTGGAGTATGAATGGTGTGTAAGGAGCTGCCTTAATGTCGTGTGCTTTGAGTTGTATTTAAGGAAAGTATTGCATACCTTTCCTTTTCCTTAAATTTAGCTAGATTCTAGGCTAGAATTAAGGGAGAAAACTTTCCTATTTTACTAGTTGTTAAACCGTGGCATATTGTGAGCTAGGGGAGCAAGGCTTTCTTGCTTATTCCCTATAAATAAAGGCGCCTAACCTACAACAAGGTTAGAGTGAGTTTTACATAAAAATTGTGTTAAGTTTATGAATGTTTCATAATCTTTAATCCTTCCATTAATCTGATTTTCAGGAGTGATAATCTTATTAGTGTTAAACAACTTAATTCCAGGAGTGGTTTGAGTGTGTTTAAATTCTTGTTGAGTGTTCAGGAGTGATCATTCTTCAACGAAATATCCTTGTTACTTGTTACTATTTTCCTCAATTCTCATTGTTCTTGTTCAAGTTGGCGTTTTCCTTTGGGTGTTTAGCTATCCTAGCTACGCATTCATATCAAAGTTGCCTTAAAATTTGGAGTATGAATGGCGTGTAAGGAGTTGCCTTAATGTCGTGTGCTTTGAGTTGTATTTAAGGAAAGTATTGCATACCTTTCCTTAAGCTAATGTTTCCTTAAATTTAGCTAGATTCTATGCTAGAATTAAGGGAGAAAACTTTCCTATTTTACTAGTTGTAAACCGTGGCATATTGTGAGCTTGGGGAGCAAGGCTTTCTTGCTTATTCCCTATAAATAAAGGCGCCTAACCTACAGCAAGGTTAGAGTGAGTTTTACAAAAAAATTGTTTTAAGTTTATGAATGTTTCATAATCTTTAATCCTTCCATTAATCTGATTTTCAGGAGTGATAATCTTATTAGTGTTAAACAACATAATTCCAGGAGTGGTTTGATTGTGTTTAAATTCTTGTTGAGTGTTCAGGAGTGATCATTCTTCAACCAAATATCCTTGTTACTATTTTCCTAAATTCTCATTGTTCTTGTTCAAGTTGGCGTTTTCCATTGGGTGTTTAGTTATCCTAGCTACGCATTCATATCAAAGTTGCCTTAAAATTTGGAGTATGAATGGCGTGTAAGGAGCTGCCTTAAAGTCGTGTGCTTTGAGTTGTATTTAAGGAAAGTATTGCATACCTTTCCTTTTCCTTAAATTTAGCTAGATTCTAGGCTAGAATTAAGGGAGAAAACTTTCCTATTTTACTAGTTGTAAACCGTGGCATATTGTGAGCTTGGGGAGCAAGGCTTTCTTGCTTATTCCCTATAAATAAAGGCGCCTAACCTACATCAAGGTTAGAGTGAGTTTTACATAAAAATCGTGTTAAGTTTATGAATGTTTCATAATCTTTAATCCTTCCATTAATCGATTTTCGGGAGTGATAATCTTATTAGTGTTAAACAACTTAATTCCGGGAGTGGTTTGAGTGTGTTTAAATTCTTGTTGAGTGTTCGGGAGTGATCATTCTTCAACGAAATATCCTTGTTACTTGTTACTATTTTCCTAAATTCTCATTGTTCTTGTTCAAGTTGGTGTTTTCCTTTGGGTCTTTAGCTATCCTACCTACGCATTCATATCAAAGTTGCATTAAAATTTGGAGTATGAATGGCGTGTAAGGAGATGCCTTAATGTCGTGTGCTTTGAGTTGTATTTAAGGAAAGTATTGCATACCTTTCCTTTTCCTTAAATTTAGCTAGATTCTAGGCTAGAATTAAGGGAGAAAACTTTCCTATTTTACTAGTTGTAAACCGTGGCATATTGTGAGCTTGGGGAGCAAGGCTTTCTTGCTTATTCCCTATAAATAAAGGCGCCTAACCTACATCAAGGTTAGAGTGAGTTTTACATAAAAATTGTGTTAAGTTTATGAATGTTTCATAATCTTTAATCCTTCCATTAATCGATTTTCGGGAGTGATAATCTTATTAGTGTTAAACAACTTAATTCCGGGAGTGGTTTGAGTGTGTTTAAATTCTTGTTGAGTGTTCGGGAGTGATCATTCTTCAACGAAATATCCTTGTTACTTGTTACTATTTTCCTCAATTCTCATTGTTCTTGTTCAAGTTGGCGTTTTCCTTTGGGTGTTTAGCTATCCTAGCTACGCATTCATATCAAAGTTGCCTTAAAATTTGGAGTATGAATGGCGTGTAAGGAGTTGCCTTAATGTCGTGTGCTTTGAGTTGTATTTAAGGAAAGTATTGCATACCTTTCCTTAAGCTAATGTTTCCTTAAATTTAGCTAGATTCTAGGCTAGAATTAAGGGAGAAAACTTTCCTATTTTACTAGTTGTAAACCGTGGCATATTGTGAGCTTGGGGAGCAAGGCTTTCTTGCTTATTCCCTATAAATAAAGGCGCCTAACCTACATCAAGGTTAGAGTGAGTTTTACATAAAAATTGTGTTAAGTTTATGAATGTTTCATAATCTTTAATCCTTCCATTAATCGATTTTCGGGAGTGATAATCTTATTAGTGTTAAACAACTTAATTCCGGGAGTGGTTTGAGTGTGTTTAAATTCTTGTTGAGTGTTCGGGAGTGATCATTCTTCAACGAAATATCCTTGTTACTTGTTACTATTTTCCTAAATTCTCATTGTTCTTGTTCAAGTTGGTGTTTTCCTTTGGGTGTTTAGTTATCCTACCTACGCATTCATATCAAAGTTGCCTTAAAATTTGGAGTATGAATGGCGTGTAAGGAGCTGCCTTAATGTCGTGTGCTTTGAGTTGTATTTAAGGAAAGTATTGCATACCTTTCCTTATCCTTTTCCTTAAATTTAGCTAGATTCTAGGCTAGAATTAAGGGAGAAAACTTTCCTATTTTACTAGTTGTAATCCGTGGCATATTGTGAGCTTGGGGAGCAAGGCTTTCTTGCTTATTCCCTATAAATAAAGCCGCCTAACCTACAGCAAGGTTAGAGTGAGTTTTACATAAAAATTGTGTTAAGTTTATGAATGTTTCATAATCTTTAATCCTTCCATTAATCGATTTTCGGGAGTGATAATCTTATTAGTGTTAAACAACTTAATTCCGGGGAGTGGTTTGAGTGTGTTTAAATTCTTGTTGAGTGTTCGGGGAGTGATCATTCTTCAACGAAATATCCTTGTTACTTGTTACTATTTTCCTAAATTCTCATTGTTCTTGTTCAAGTTGGCGTTTTCCTTTGGGTGTTTAGCTATCCTACCTACGCATTCATATCAAAGTTGCCTTAAAATTTGGAGTATGAATGGCGTGTAAGGAGCTGCCTTAATGTCGTGTGCTTTGAGTTGTATTTAAGGAAAGTATTGCATACCTTTCCTTTTCCTTAAATTTAGCTAGATTCTAGGCTAGAATTAAGGGAGAAAACTTTCCTATTTTACTAGTAGTAAACCGTGGCATATTGTGAGTTTGGGGAGCAAGGCTTTCTTGCTTATTCCCTATAAATAAAGGCGCCTAACCTACATCAAGGTTAGAGTGAGTTTTACATAAAAATTGTGTTAAGTTTATGAATGTTTCATAATCTTTAATCCTTCCATTAATCTGATTTTCAGGAGTGATAATCTTATTAGTGTTAAACAACTTAATTCCGGGGAGTGGTTTGAGTGTGTTTAAATTCTTGTTGAGTGTTCGGGAGTGATCATTCTTCAACGAAATATCCTTGTTACTTGTTACTATTTTCCTAAATTCTCATTGTTCTTGTTCAAGTTGGCGTTTTCCTTTGGGTGTTTAGCTATCCTAGCTACGCATTCATATCAAAGTTGCCTTAAAATTTGGAGTATGAATGGCGTGTAAGGAGTTGCCTTAATGTCGTGTGCTTTGAGTTGTATTTAAGGAAAGTATTGCATACCTTTCCTTAAGCTAATGTTTCCTTAAATTTAGCTAGATTCTAGGCTAGAATTAAGGGAGAAAACTTTCCTATTTTACTAGTTGTAAACCGTGGCATATTGTGAGCTTGGGGAGCAAGGCTTTCTTGCTTATTCCCTATAAATAAAGGCGCCTAACCTACATCAAGGTTAGAGTGAGTTTTACATAAAAATTGTGTTAAGTTTATGAATGTTTCATAATCTTTAATCCTTCCATTAATCTGATTTTCAGGAGTGATAATCTTATTAGTGTTAAACAACTTAATTCCGGGAGTGGT
The DNA here is from genome assembly GCA_947648045.1 of Beta corolliflora. NCBI lineage: Eukaryota > Viridiplantae > Streptophyta > Magnoliopsida > Caryophyllales > Amaranthaceae > Beta > Beta corolliflora. The sequence goes on from CANSZD010003999.1 coordinate 264,638, forward strand.
TTGAGTGTGTTTAAATTCTTGTTGAGTGTTCGGGAGTGATCATTCTTCAACGAAATATCCTTGTTACTTGTTACTATTTTCCTAAATTCTCATTGTTCTTGTTCAAGTTGGCGTTTTCCTTTGGGTGTTTAGCTATCCTAGTTACGCATTCATATCAAAGTTGCCTTAAAATTTGGAGTATGAATGGCGTGTAAGGAGTTGCCTTAATGTCGTGTGTTTTGAGTTGTATTTAAGGAAAGTATTGCATACCTTTCCTTAAGCTAATGTTTCCTTAAATTTAGCTAGATTCTAGGCTAGAATTAAGGGAGAAAACTTTCCTATTTTACTAGTTGTAAACCGTGGCATATTGTGAGCTTGGGGAGCAAGGCTTTCTTGCTTATTCCCTATAAATAAAGGCGCCTAACCTACAGCAAGGTTAGAGTGAGTTTTACATAAAAATTGTGTTAAGTTTATGAATGTTTCATAATCTTTAATCCTTCCATTAATCGATTTTCGGGAGTGATAATCTTATTAGTGTTAAACAACTTAATTCCGGGGAGTGGTTTGATTGTGTTTAAATTCTTGTTGAGTGTTCGGGAGTGATCATTCTTCAACGAAATATCCTTGTTACTTGTTACTATTTTCCTCAATTCTCATTGTTCTTGTTCAAGTTGGCGTTTTCCTTTGGGTGTTTAGCTATCCTAGCTACGCATTCATATCAAAGTTGCCTTAAAATTTGGAGTATGAATGGCGTGTAAGGAGCTGCCTTAATGTCGTGTGCTTTGAGTTGTATTTAAGGAAAGTATTGCATACCTTTCCTTAAGCTAATGTTTCCTTAAATTTAGCTAGATTCTAGGCTAGAATTAAGGGAGAAAACTTTCCTATTTTACTAGTTGTAAACCGTGGCATATTGTGAGCTTGGGGAGCAAGGCTTTCTTGCTTATTCCCTATAAATAAAGGCGCCTAACCTACAGCAAGGTTAGAGTGAGTTTTACATAAAAATTGTGTTAAGTTTATGAATGTTTCATAATCTTTAATCCTTCCATTAATCGATTTTCGGGAGTGATAATCTTATTAGTGTTAAACAACTTAATTCCGAGGAGTGGTTTTAGTGTGTTTAAATTCTTGTTGAGTGTTCGGGAGTGATCATTCTTCAACGAAATATCCTTGTTACTTGTTACTATTTTCCTAAATTCTCATTGTTCTTGTTCAAGTTGGTGTTTTCCTTTGGGTGTTTAGCTATCCTACCTACGCATTCATATCAAAGTTGCCTTAAAATTTGGAGTATGAATGGCGTGAAAGGAGCTGCCTTAATGTCGTGTGCTTTGAGTTGTATTTAAGGAAAGTATTGCATACCTTTCCTTTTCCTTAAATTTAGCTAGATTCTAGGCTAGAATTAAGGGAGAAAACTTTCCTATTTTACTAGTTGTAATCCGTGGTATATTGTGAGCTTGGGGAGCAAGGCTTTCTTGCTTATTCCCTATAAATAAAGCCGCCTAACCTACAGCAAGGTTAGAGTGAGTTTTACATAAAAATCGTGTTAAGTTTATGAATGTTTCATAATCTTTAATCCTTCCATTAATCGATTTTCGGGAGTGATAATCTTATTAGTGTTAAACAACTTAATTCCGGGAGTGGTTTGAGTGTGTTTAAATTCTTGTTGAGTGTTCGGGAGTGATCATTCTTCAACGAAATATCCTTGTTACTTGTTACTATTTTCCTAAATTCTCATTGTTCTTGTTCAAGTTGCGTGTTTTCTTTGGGTGTTTAGTTATCCTACCTACGCATTCATATCAAAGTTGCCTTAAAATTTGGAGTATGAATGGTGTGTAAGGAGCTGCCTTAATGTCGTGTGCTTTGAGTTGTATTTAAGGAAAGTATTGCATACCTTTCCTTTTCCTTAAATTTAGCTAGATTCTAGGCTAGAATTAAGGGAGAAAACTTTCCTATTTTACTAGTTGTAAACCGTGGCATATTGTGAGCTTGGGGAGCAAGGCTTTCTTGCTTATTCCCTATAAATAAAGGCGCCTAACCTACATCAAGGTTAGAGTGAGTTTTACATAAAAATTGTGTTAAGTTTATGAATGTTTCATAATCTTTAATCCTTCCATTAATCGATTTTCGGGAGTGATAATCTTATTAGTGTTAAACAACTTAATTCCGGGAGTGGTTTGAGTGTGTTTAAATTCTTGTTGAGTGTTCGGGAGTGATCATTCTTCAACGAAATATCCTTGTTACTTGTTACTATTTTCCTAAATTCTCATTGTTCTTGTTCAAGTTGGTGTTTTCCTTTGGGTGTTTAGCTATCCTACCTACGCATTCATATCAAAGTTGCCTTAAAATTTGGAGTATGAATGGCGTGTAAGGAGTTGCCTTAATGTCGTGTGCTTTGAGTTGTATTTAAGGAAAGTATTGCATACCTTTCCTTTTTCCTTAAATTTAGCTAGATTCTAGGCTAGAATTAAGGGAGAAAACTTTCCTATTTTACTAGTTGTAAACCGTGGCATATTGTGAGCTTGGGGAGCAAGGCTTTCTTGCTTATTCCCTATAAATAAAGGCGCCTAACCTACAACAAGGTTAGAGTGAGTTTTACATAAAAATTGTGTTAAGTTTATGAATGTTTCATAATCTTTAATCCTTCCATTAATCGATTTTCGGGAGTGATAATCTTATTAGTGTTAAACAACTTAATTCGGGGAGTGGTTTGAGTGTGTTTAAATTCTTGTTGAGTGTTCGGGAGTGATCATTCTTCAACGAAATATCCTTGTTACTTGTTACTATTTTCCTCAATTCTCATTGTTCTTGTTCAAGTTGGCGTTTTCCTTTGGGTGTTTAGTTATCCTACCTACGCATTCATATCAAAGTTGCCTTAAAATTTGGAGTATGAATGGCGTGTAAGGAGTTGCCTTAATGTCGTGTGCTTTGAGTTGTATTTAAGGAAAGTATTGCATACCTTTCCTTAGTAATGTTTCCTTAAATTTAGCTAGATTCTAGGCTAGAATTAAGGGAGAAAACTTTCCTATTTTACTAGTTGTAAACCGTGGCATATTGTGAGCTTGGGGAGCAAGGCTTTCTTGCTTATTCCCTATAAATAAAGGCGCCTAACCTACAGCAAGGTTAGAGTGAGTTTTACATAAAAATTGTGTTAAGTTTATGAATGTTTCATAATCTTTAATCCTTCCATTAATCGATTTTCGGGAGTGATAATCTTATTAGTGTTAAACAACTTAATTCCGGGAGTGGTTTGAGTGTGTTTAAATTCTTGTTGAGTGTTCGGGAGTGATCATTCTTCAACGAAATATCCTTGTTACTTGTTACTATTTTCCTAAATTCTCATTGTTCTTGTTCAAGTTGGCGTTTTCCTTTGGGTGTTTAGCTATCCTACCTACGCATTCATATCAAAGTTGCCTTAAAATTTGGAGTATGAATGGCGTGTAAGGAGCTGCCTTAATGTCGTGTGCTTTGAGTTGTATTTAAGGAAAGTATTGCATACCTTTTCTTAAGCTAATGTTTCCTTAAATTTAGCTAGATTCTAGGCTAGAATTAAGGGAGAAAACTTTCCTATTTTACTAGTTGTAAACCGTGGCATATTGTGAGCTTGGGGAGCAAGGCTTTCTTGCTTATTCCCTATAAATAAAGGCGCCTAACCTACAGCAAGGTTAGAGTGAGTTTTACATAAAAATTGTGTTAAGTTTATGAATGTTTCATAATCTTTAATCCTTCCATTAATCGATTTTCGGGAGTGATAATCTTATTAGTGTTAAACAACTTAATTCCGGGAGTGGTTTGAGTGTGTTTAAATTCTTGTTGAGTGTTCGGGAGTGATCATTCTTCAACGAAATATCCTTGTTACTTGTTACTATTTTCCTAAATTCTCATTGTTCTTGTTCAAGTTGGTGTTTTCCTTTGGGTGTTTAGCTATCCTACCTACGCATTCATATCAAAGTTGCCTTAAAATTTGGAGTATGAATGGCGTGTAAGGAGCTGCCTTAAATGTCGTGTGCTTTGAGTTGTATTTAAGGAAAGTATTGCATACCTTTCCTTTCCTTTTTCCTTAAATTTAGCTAGATTCTAGGCTAGAATTAAGGGAGAAAACTTTCCTATTTTACTAGTTGTAAACCGTGGCATATTGTGAGCTTGGGGAGCAAGGCTTTCTTGCTTATTCCCTATAAATAAAGGCGCCTAACCTACAGCAAGGTTAGAGTGAGTTTTACATAAAAATTGTGTTAAGTTTATGAATGTTTCATAATCTTTAATCCTTCCATTAATCGATTTTCGGGAGTGATAATCTTATTAGTGTTAAACAACTTAATTCCGGGGAGTGGTTTGAGTGTGTTTAAATTCTTGTTGAGTGTTCGGGAGTGATCATTCTTCAACGAAATATCCTTGTTACTTGTTACTATTTTCCTAAATTCTCATTGTTCTTGTTCAAGTTGGTGTTTTCCTTTGGGTGTTTAGCTATCCTACCTACGCATTCATATCAAAGTTGCCTTAAAATTTGGAGTATGAATGGCGTGTAAGGAGCTGCCTTAATGTCGTGTGCTTTGAGTTGTATTTAAGGAAAGTATTGCATACCTTTCCTTTTCCTTAAATTTAGCTAGATTCTAGGCTAGAATTAAGGGAGAAAACTTTCCTATTTTACTAGTTGTAAACCGTGGCATATTGTGAGCTTGGGGAGCAAGGCTTTCTTGCTTATTCCCTATAAATAAAGGCGCCTAACCTACAGCAAGGTTAGAGTGAGTTTTACATAAAAATTGTGTTAAGTTTATGAATGTTTCATAATCTTTAATCCTTCCATTAATCGATTTTCGGGAGTGATAATCTTATTAGTGTTAAACAACTTAATTCCGGGAGTGGTTTGAGTGTGTTTAAATTCTTGTTGAGTGTTCGGGAGTGATCATTCTTCAACGAAATATCCTTGTTACTTGTTACTATTTTCCTCAATTCTCATTGTTCTTGTTCAAGTTGGCGTTTTCCTTTGGGTGTTTAGCTATCCTAGCTACGCATTCATATCAAAGTTGCCTTAAAATTTGGAGTATGAATGGCGTGTAAGGAGCTGCCTTAATGTCGTGTGCTTTGAGTTGTATTTAAGGAAAGTATTGCATACCTTTCCTTTATGTTTCCTTAAATTTAGCTAGATTCTAGGCTAGAATTAAGGGAGAAAACTTTCCTATTTTACTAGTTGTAAACCGTGGCATATTGTGAGCTTGGGGAGCAAGGCTTTCTTGCTTATTCCCTATAAATAAAGGCGCCTAACCTACATCAAGGTTAGAGTGAGTTTTACATAAAAATTGTGTTAAGTTTATGAATGTTTCATAATCTTTAATCCTTCCATTAATCGATTTTCGGGAGTGATAATCTTATTAGTGTTAAACAACTTAATTCCGGGAGTGGTTTGAGTGTGTTTAAATTCTTGTTGAGTGTTCGGGAGTGATCATTCTTCAACGAAATATCCTTGTTACTTGTTACTATTTTCCTAAATTCTCATTGTTCTTGTTCAAGTTGGTGTTTTCCTTTGGGTGTTTAGCTATCCTACCTACGCATTCATATCAAAGTTGCCTTAAAATTTGGAGTATGAATGGCGTGTAAGGAGCTGCCTTAATGTCGTGTGCTTTGAGTTGTATTTAAGGAAAGTATTGCATACCTTTCCTTGTTTTTCCTTAAATTTAGCTAGATTCTAGGCTAGAATTAAGGGAGAAAACTTTCCTATTTTACTAGTTGTAAACCGTGGCATATTGTGAGCTTGGGGAGCAAGGCTTTCTTGCTTATTCCCTATAAATAAAGGCGCCTAACCTACAGCAAGGTTAGAGTGAGTTTTACATAAAAATTGTGTTAAGTTTATGAATGTTTCATAATCTTTAATCCTTCCATTAATCGATTTTCGGGAGTGATAATCTTATTAGTGTTAAACAACTTAATTCCGGGAGTGGTTTGAGTGTGTTTAAATTCTTGTTGAGTGTTCGGGAGTGATCATTCTTCAACGAAATATCCTTGTTACTTGTTACTATTTTCCTAAATTCTCATTGTTCTTGTTCAAGTTGGTGTTTTCCTTTGGGTGTTTAGCTATCCTACCTACGCATTCATATCAAAGTTGCCTTAAAATTTGGAGTATGAATGGCGTGTAAGGAGCTGCCTTAATGTCGTGTGCTTTGAGTTGTATTTAAGGAAAGTATTGCATACCTTTCCTTTTCCTTAAATTTAGCTAGATTCTAGGCTAGAATTAAGGGAGAAAACTTTCCTATTTTACTAGTTGTAAACCGTGGCATATTGTGAGCTTGGGGAGCAAGGCTTTCTTGCTTATTCCCTATAAATAAAGGCGCCTAACCTACAGCAAGGTTAGAGTGAGTTTTACATAAAAATTGTGTTAAGTTTATGAATGTTTCATAATCTTTAATCCTTCCATTAATCGATTTTCGGGAGTGATAATCTTATTAGTGTTAAACAACTTAATTCCGGGAGTGGTTTGAGTGTGTTTAAATTCTTGTTGAGTGTTCGGGAGTGATCATTCTTCAACGAAATATCCTTGTTACTTGTTACTATTTTCCTAAATTCTCATTGTTCTTGTTCAAGTTGGTGTTTTCCTTTGGGTGTTTAGCTATCCTACCTACGCATTCATATCAAAGTTGCCTTAAAATTTGGAGTATGAATGGCGTGTAAGGAGTTGCCTTAATGTCGTGTGCTTTGAGTTGTATTTAAGGAAAGTATTGCATACCTTTTCCTATTTCCTTAAATTTAGCTAGATTCTAGGCTAGAATTAAGGGAGAAAACTTTCCTATTTTACTAGTTGTTAAACCGTGGCATATTGTGAGCTTGGGGAGCAAGGCTTTCTTGCTTATTCCCTATAAATAAAGGCGCCTAACCTACAGCAAGGTTAGAGTGAGTTTTACATAAAAATTGTGTTAAGTTTATGAATGTTTCATAATCTTTAATCCTTCCATTAATCGATTTTCGGGAGTGATAATCTTATTAGTGTTAAACAACTTAATTCCGGGAGTGGTTTGAGTGTGTTTAAATTCTTGTTGAGTGTTCGGGAGTGATCATTCTTCAACGAAATATCCTTGTTACTTGTTACTATTTTCCTCAATTCTCATTGTTCTTGTTCAAGTTGGCGTTTTCCTTTGGGTGTTTAGCTATCCTAGCTACGCATTCATATCAAAGTTGCCTTAAAATTTGGAGTATGAATGGCGTGTAAGGAGCTGCCTTAAAGTCGTGTGCTTTGAGTTGTATTTAAGGAAAGTATTGCATACTTTTCCTTAAGCTAATGTTTCCTTAAATTTAGCTAGATTCTAGGCTAGAATTAAGGGAGAAAACTTTCCTATTTTACTAGTTGTAAACCGTGGCATATTGTGAGCTTGGGGAGCAAGGCTTTCTTGCTTATTCCCTATAAATAAAGGCGCCTAACCTACAGCAAGGTTAGAGTGAGTTTTACATAAAAATTGTGTTAAGTTTATGAATGTTTCATAATCTTTAATCCTTCCATTAATCTGATTTTCAGGAGTGATAATCTTATTAGTGTTAAACAACTTAATTCCAGGAGTGGTTTTAGTGTGTTTAAATTCTTGTTGAGTGTTCAGGAGTGATCATTCTTCAACGAAATATCCTTGTTACTTGTTACTATTTTCCTAAATTCTCATTGTTCTTGTTCAAGTTGGTGTTTTCTTTGGGTGTTTAGCTATCCTACCTACGCATTCATATGAAAGTTGCCATAAAATTTGGAGTATGAATGGTGTGTAAGGAGCTGCCTTAATGTCGTGTGCTTTGAGTTGTATTTAAGGAAAGTATTGCATTCCTTTCCTTTTCCTTAAATTTAGCTAGATTCTAGGCTAGAATTAAGGGAGAAAACTTTCTTATTTTACTAGTTGTTAACCGTGGCATATTGTGAGCTTGGGGAGCAAGGCTTTCTTGCTTATTCCCTATAAATAAAGGCGCCTAACTTACAGCAAGGTTAGAGTGAGTTTTACATAAAAATTGTGTTAAGTTTATGAATGTTTCATAATCTTTAATCCTTCCATTAATTTGATTTTCAGGAGTGATAATCTTATTAGTGTTAAACAACTTAATTCCAGGAGTGGTTTGAGTGTGTTTAAATTCTTGTGAGTGTTCAGGAGTGATCATTCTTCAACGAAATATCCTTGTTACTTGTTACTATTTTCCTCAATTCTCATTGTTCTTGTTCAAGTTGGCGTTTTCCTTTGGGTGTTTAGCTATCCTAGCTACGCATTCATATCAAAGTTGCCTTCAAATTTGGAGTATGAATGACGTGTAAGGAGCTGCCTTAATGTCGTGTGCTTTGAGTTGTATTTAAGGAAAGTATTGCATACCTTTCCTTAAGATAATGTTTCCTTAAATTTAGCTAGATTCTAGGCTAGAATTAAGGGAGAAAACTTTCCTATTTTACTAGTTGTAAATCGTGGCATATTGTGAGCTTAGGGAGCAAGGCTTTCTTGCTTATTCCCTATAAATAAAGCCGCCTAACCTACAACAAGGTTCGAGTGAGTTTTACATAAAAATCGTGTTAAGTTTATGAATGTTTCATAATCTTTAATCCTTCCATTAATCTGATTTTCAGGAGTGATAATCTTATTAGTGTTAAACAACTTAATTCCAGGAGTGGTTTGAGTGTGTTTAAATTCTTGTTGAGTGTTCAGGAGTGATCATTCTTCAACGAAATATCCTTGTTACTTGTTACTATTTTCCTCAATTCTCATTGTTCTTGTTCAAGTTGGCGTTTTCCTTTGGGTGTTTAGCTATCCTAGCTACGCATTCATATCAAAGTTGCCTTAAAATTTGGAGTATGAATGGCGTGTAAGGAGCTGCCTTAATGTCGTGTGCTTTGAGTTGTATTTAAGGAAAGTATTGCATACCTTTCCTTAAGCTAATGTTTCCTTAAATTTAGCTAGATTCTAGGCTAGAATTAAGGGAGAAAACCGTCCTATTTTACTAGTTGTAAACCGTGGCATATTGTGAGCTTGGGGAGCAAGGCTTTCTTGCTTATTCCCTATAAATAAAGGCGCCTAACCTACAGCAAGGTTAGAGTGAGTTTTACATAAAAATTGTGTTAAGTTTATGAATGTTTCATAATCTTTAATCCTTCCATTAATCGATTTTCGGGAGTGATAATCTTATTAGTGTTAAACAACTTAATTCCAGGGAGTGGTTTGATTGTGTTTAAATTCTTGTTGAGTGTTCGGGAGTGATCATTCTTCAACGAAATATCCTTGTTACTTGTTACTATTTTCCTAAATTCTCATTGTTCTTGTTCAAGTTGGTGTTTTCCTTTGGGTGTTTAGCTATCCTAGCTACGCATTCATATCAAAGTTGCCTTAAAATTTGGAGTATGAATGGCGTGTAAGGAGCTGCCTTAATGTCGTGTGCTTTGAGTTGTATTTAAGGAAAGTATTGCATACCTTTCCTTAAGCTAATGTTTCCTTAAATTTAGCTAGATTCTAGGCTAGAATTAAGGGAGAAAACTTTCCTATTTTACTAGTTGTAAACCGTGGCATATTGTGAGCTTGGGGAGCAAGGCTTTCTTGCTTATTCCCTATAAATAAAGGCGCCTAACCTACAGCAAGGTTCGAGTGAGTTTTACATAAAAATTGTGTTAAGTTTATGAATGTTTCATAATCTTTAATCCTTCCATTAATCGATTTTCGGGAGTGATAATCTTATTAGTGTTAAACAACTTAATTCCGGGAGTGGTTTGAGTGTGTTTAAATTCTTGTTGAGTGTTCGGGAGTGATCATTCTTCAACGAAATATCCTTGTTACTTGTTACTATTTTCCTAAATTCTCATTGTTCTTGTTCAAGTTGGTGTTTTCCTTTGGGTGTTTAGCTATCCTACCTACGCATTCATATCAAAGTTGCCTTAAAATTTGGAGTATGAATGGTGTGTAAGGAGCTGCCTTAATGTCGTGTGCTTTGAGTTGTATTTAAGGAAAGTATTGCATACCTTTCCTTTTCCTTAAATTTAGCTAGATTCTAGGCTAGAATTAAGGGAGAAAACTTTCCTATTTTACTAGTTGTAAACCGTGGCATATTGTGAGCTTGGGGAGCAAGGCTTTCTTGCTTATTCCCTATAAATAAAGGCGCCTAACCTACATCAAGGTTAGAGTGAGTTTTACATAAAAATTGTGTTAAGTTTATGAATGTTTCATAATCTTTAATCCTTCCATTAATCGATTTTCGGGAGTGATAATCTTATTAGTGTTAAACAACTTAATTCCGGGAGTGGTTTGAGTGTGTTTAAATTCTTGTTGAGTGTTCGGGAGTGATCATTCTTCAACGAAATATCCTTGTTACTTGTTACTATTTTCCTCAATTCTCATTGTTCTTGTTCAAGTTGGCGTTTTCCTTTGGGTGTTTAGTTATCCTAGCTACGCATTCATATCAAAGTTGCCTTAAAATTTGGAGTATGAATGGCGTGTAAGGAGCTGCCTTAATGTCGTGTGCTTTGAGTTGTATTTAAGGAAAGTATTGCATACCTTTCCTTAAGCTAATGTTTCCTTAAATTTAGCTAGATTCTAGGCTAGAATTAAGGGAGAAAACTTTCCTATTTTACTAGTTGTAAACCATGGCATATTGTCAGCTTAGGGAGCAAGGCTTTCTTGCTTATTCCCTATAAATAAAGGCGCCTAACCTACAACAAGGTTAGAGTGAGTTTTACATAAAAATTGTGTTAAGTTTATGAATGTTTCATAATCTTTAATCCTTCCATTAATCTGATTTTCAGGAGTGATAATCTTATTAGTGTTAAACAACTTAATTCCAGGAGTGGTTTGAGTGTGTTTAAATTCTTGTTGAGTGTTCAGGAGTGATCATTCTTCAACGAAATATCCTTGTTACTTGTTACTATTTTCCTAAATTCTCATTGTTCTTGTTCAAGTTGGTGTTTTCCTTTGGGTGTTTAGCTATCCTACCTACGCATTCATATCAAAGTTGCCTTAAAAGTTGGAGTATGAATGGCGTGTAAGGAGCTGCCTTAATGTCGTGTGCTTTGAGTTGTATTTAAGGAAAGTATTGCATACCTTTCCTTTTCCTTAAATTTAGCTAGATTCTAGGCTAGAATTAAGGGAGAAAACTTTCCTATTTTACTAGTTGTAAACCGTGGCATATTGTGAGCTTGGGGAGCAAGGCTTTCTTGCTTATTCCCTATAAATAAAGCCGCCTAACCTACAGCAAGGTTCGAGTGAGTTTTACATAAAAATTGTGTTAAGTTTATGAATGTTTCATAATCTTTAATCCTTCCATTAATCTGATTTTCAGGAGTGATAATCTTATTAGTGTTAAACAACTTAATTCCAGGAGTGGTTTGAGTGTGTTTAAATTCTTGTTGAGTGTTCAGGAGTGATCATTCTTCAACGAAATATCCTTGTTACTTGTTACTATTTTCCTAAATTCTCATTGTTCTTGTTCAAGTTGGCGTTTTCCTTTGGGTGTTTAGCTATCCTACCTACGCATTCATATCAAAGTTGCCTTAAAATTTGGAGTATGAATGGCGTGTAAGGAGCTGCCTTAATGTCGTGTGCTTTGAGTTGTATTTAAGGAAAGTATTGCATACCTTTCCTTACTTGTTTCCTTAAATTTAGCTAGATTCTAGGCTAGAATTAAGGGAGAAAACTTTCCTATTTTACTAGTTGTAAACCGTGGCATATTGTGAGCTTGGGGAGCAAGGCTTTCTTGCTTATTCCCTATAAATAAAGGCGCCTAACCTACAAGCAAGGTTAGAGTGAGTTTTACAAAAAAATTGTGTTAAGTTTATGAATGTTTCATAATCTTTAATCCTTCCATTAATCGATTTTCGGGAGTGATAATCTTATTAGTGTTAAACAACTTAATTCCGGGAGTGGTTTGAGTGTGTTTAAATTCTTGTTGAGTGTTCGGGAGTGATCATTCTTCAACGAAATATCCTTGTTACTTGTTACTATTTTCCTCAATTCTCATTGTTCTTGTTCAAGTTGGCGTTTTCCTTTGGGTGTTTAGCTATCCTAGCTACGCATTCATATCAAAGTTGCCTTAAAATTTGGAGTATGAATGGCGTGTAAGGAGCTGCCTTAATGTCGTGTGCTTTGAGTTGTATTTAAGGAAAGTATTGCATACCTTTCCTTAAGTAATGTTTCCTTAAATTTAGCTAGATTCTAGGCTAGAATTAAGGGAGAAAACTTTCCTATTTTACTAGTTGTAAACCGTGGCATATTGTGAGCTTGGGGAGCAAGGCTTTCTTGCTTATTCCCTATAAATAAAGGCGCCTAACCTACAACAAGGTTAGAGTGAGTTTTACATAAAAATTGTGTTAAGTTTATGAATGTTTCATAATCTTTAATCCTTCCATTAATCGATTTTCGGGGAGTGATAATCTTATTAGTGTTAAACAACTTAATTCCGGGAGTGGTTTGAGTGTGTTTAAATTCTTGTTGAGTGTTCGGGAGTGATCATTCTTCAACGAAATATCCTTGTTACTTGTTACTATTTTCCTAAATTCTCATTGTTCTTGTTCAAGTTGGTGTTTTTTTGCGTGTTTAGCTATCCTACCTACGCATTCATATCAAAGTTGCCTTAAAATTTGGAGTATGAATGGTGTGTAAGGAGCTGCCTTAATGTCGTGTGCTTTGAGTTGTATTTAAGGAAAGTATTGCATTCCTTTCCTTTTCCTTAAATTTAGCTAGATTCTAGGCTAGAATTAAGGGAGAAAACTTTCCTATTTTACTAGTTATTAACCGTGGCATATTGTGAGCTTGGGGAGCAAGGCTTTCTTGCTTATTCCCTATAAATAAAGGCGCCTAACCTACAGCAAGGTTCGAGTGAGTTTTACATAAAAATTGTGTTAAGTTTATGAATGTTTCATAATCTTTAATCCTTCCATTAATCTGATTTTCAGGAGTGATAATCTTATTAGTGTTAAATAACTTAATTCCAGGAGTGGTTTGAGTGTGTTTAAATTCTTGTTGAGTGTTCAGGAGTGATCAGTCTTCAACGAAATATCCTTGTTACTTGTTACTATTTTCCTAAATTCTCATTGTTCTTGTTCAAGTTGGTGTTTTCTTTGGGTGTTTAGCTATCCTACCTACGCATTCATATCAAAGTTGCCTTAAAATTTGGAGTATGAATGGTGTGTAAGGAGCTGCCTTAATGTCGTGTGCTTTGAGTTGTATTTAAGGAAAGTATTGCATACCTTTCCTTTTCCTTAAATTTAGCTAGATTCTAGGCTAGAATTAAGGGAGAAAACTTTCCTATTTTACTAGTTGTTAACCGTGGCATATTGTGAGCTTGGGGAGCAAGGCTTTCTTGCTTATTCCCTATAAATAAAGGCGCCTAACCTACAGCAAGGTTAGAGTGAGTTTTACATAAAAATTGTGTTAAGTTTATGAATGTTTCATAATCTTTAATCCTTCCATTAATCTGATTTTCAGGAGTGATAATCTTATTAGTGTTAAACAACTTAATTCCAGGAGTGGTTTGAGTGTGTTTAAATTCTTGTGAGTGTTCAGGAGTGATCATTCTTCAACGAAATATCCTTGTTACTTGTTACTATTTTCCTCAATTCTCATTGTTCTTGTTCAAGTTGGCGTTTTCCTTTGGGTGTTTAGCTATCCTAGCTACGCATTCATATCAAAGTTGCCTTCAAATTTGGAGTATGAATGACGTGTAAGGAGCTGCCTTAATGTCGTGTGCTTTGAGTTGTATTTATGGAAAGTATTGCATACCTTTCCTTAAGATAATGTTTCCTTAAATTTAGCTAGATTCTAGGCTAGAATTAAGGGAGAAAACTTTCCTTTTTTACTAGTTGTAAACCATGGCATATTGTGAGCTTAGGGAGCAAGGCTTTCTTGCTTATTCCCTATAAATAAAGGCGCCTAACCTACAACAAGGTTAGAGTGAGTTTTACAAAAAAATTGTTTTAAGTTTATGAATGTTTCATAATCTTTAATCCTTCCATTAATCTGATTTTCAGGAGTGATAATCTTATTAGTGTTAAACAACATAATTCCAGGAATGGTTTGATTGTGTTTAGATTCTTGTTGAGTGTTCAGGAGTGATCATTCTTCAACCAAATATCTTTGTTACTTGTTACTATTTTCCTAAATTCTCATTGTTCTTGTTCAAGTTGGCGTTTTCCATTGGGTATTTAGTTATCCTAGCTACGCATTCATATCAAAGTTGCCTTAAAATTTGGAGTATGAATGGCGTGTAAGGAGCTGCCTTAAAGTCGTGTGCTTTGAGTTGTATTTAAGGAAAGTATTGCATACCTTTCCTTTTCCTTAAATTTAGCTAGATTCTAGGCTAGAATTAAGGGAGAAAACTTTCCTATTTTACTAGTTGTAATCCGTGGTATATTGTGAGCTAGGGGAGCAAGGCTTTCTTGCTTATTCCCTATAAATAAAGCCGCCTAACCTACAGCAAGGTTCGAGTGAGTTTTACATAAAAATCGTGTTAAGTTTATGAATGTTTCATAATCTTTAATCCTTCCATTAATCTGATTTTCAGGAGTGATAATCTTATTAGTGTTAAATAACTTAATTCCAGGAGTGGTTTGAGTGTGTTTAAATTCTTGTTGAGTGTTCAGGAGTGATCAGTCTTCAACGAAATATCCTTGTTACTTGTTACTATTTTCCTAAATTCTCATTGTTCTTGTTCAACTTGGTGTTTTCTTTGGGTGTTTAGCTATCCTACCTACGCATTCATATCAAAGTTGCCTTAAAATTTGGAGTATGAATGGTGTGTAAGGAGCTGCCTTAATGTCGTGTGCTTTGAGTTGTATTTAAGGAAAGTATTGCATACCTTTCCTTTTCCTTAAATTTAGCTAGATTCTAGGCTAGAATTAAGGGAGAAAACTTTCCTATTTTACTAGTTGTTAACCGTGGCATATTGTGAGCTTGGGGAGCAAGGCTTTCTTGCTTATTCCCTATAAATAAAGGCGCCTAACCTACAGCAAGGTTAGAGTGAGTTTTACATAAAAATTGTGTTAAGTTTATGAATGTTTCATAATCTTTAATCCTTCCATTAATCGATTTTCGGGAGTGATAATCTTATTAGTGTTAAACAACTTAATTCCGGGAGTGGTTTGAGTGTGTTTAAATTCTTGTTGAGTGTTCGGGAGTGATCATTCTTCAACGAAATATCCTTGTTACTTGTTACTATTTTCCTCAATTCTCATTGTTCTTGTTCAAGTTGGCGTTTTCCTTTGGGTGTTTAGCTATCCTAGCTACGCATTCATATCAAAGTTGCCTTAAAATTTGGAGTATGAATGGCGTGTAAGGAGGCTGCCTTAATGTCGTGTGCTTTGAGTTGTATTTAAGGAAAGTATTGCATACCTTTCCTTAAGCTAATGTTTCCTTAAATTTCGCTAGATTCTAGGCTAGAATTAAGGGAGAAAACTTTCCTATTTTTCTAGTTGTAAACCATGGCATATTGTGAGCTTAGGGAGCAAGACTTTCTTGCTTATTCCCTATAAATAAAGGCGCCTAACCTACAACAAGGTTAGAGTGAGTTTTACAAAAAAATTGTGTTAAGTTTATGAATGTTTCATAATCTTTAATCCTTCCATTAATCGATTTTCGGGAGTGATAATCTTATTAGTGTTAAACAACTTAATTCCGGGAGTGGTTTGAGTGTGTTTAAATTCTTGTTGAGTGTTCGGGAGTGATCATTCTTCAACGAAATATCCTTGTTACTTGTTACTATTTTCCTAAATTCTCATTGTTCTTGTTCAAGTTGGTGTTTTCCTTTGGGTGTTTAGCTATCCTACCTACGCATTCATATCAAAGTTGCCTTAAAATTTGGAGTATGAATGGCGTGAAAGGAGCTGCCTTAATGTCGTGTGCTATGAGTTGTATTTAAGGAAAGTATTGCATACCTTTCCTTTTCCTTAAATTTAGCTAGATTCTAGGCTAGAATTAAGGGAGAAAACTTTCCTATTTTACTAGTTGTAATCCGTGGCATATTGTGAGCTAGGGGAGCAAGGCTTTCTTGCTTATTCCCTATAAATAAAGCCGCCTAACCTACAGCAAGGTTCGAGTGAGTTTTACATAAAAATCGTGTTAAGTTTATGAATGTTTCATAATCTTTAATCCTTCCATTAATCTGATTTTCGGGAGTGATAATCTTATTAGTGTTAAATAACTTAATTCCAGGAGTGGTTTGAGTGTGTTTAAATTCTTGTTGAGTGTTCAGGAGTGATCAGTCTTCAACGAAATATCCTTGTTACTTGTTACTATTTTCCTAAATTCTCATTGTTCTTGTTCAAGTTGGTGTTTTCTTTGGGTGTTTAGCTATCCTACCTACGCATTCATATCAAAGTTGCCTTAAAATTTGGAGTATGAATGGTGTGTAAGGAGTCGCCTTAATGTCGTGTGCTTTGAGTTGTATTTAAGGAAAGTATTGCATACCTTTCCTTTTCCTTAAATTTAGCTAGATTCTAGGCTAGAATTAAGGGAGAAAACTTTCCTATTTTACTAGTTGTTAACCGTGGCATATTGTGAGCTTGGGGAGCAAGGCTTTCTTGCTTATTCCCTATAAATAAAGGCGCCTAACCTACAGCAAGGTTAGAGTGAGTTTTACATAAAAATTGTGTTAAGTTTATGAATGTTTCATAATCTTTAATCCTTCCATTAATCGATTTTCGGGAGTGATAATCTTATTAGTGTTAAACAACTTAATTCCGGGAGTGGTTTGAGTGTGTTTAAATTCTTGTTGAGTGTTCGGGAGTGATCATTCTTCAACGAAATATCCTTGTTACTTGTTACTATTTTCCTCAATTCTCATTGTTCTTGTTCAAGTTGGCGTTTTCCTTTGGGTGTTTAGCTATCCTAGCTACGCATTCATATCAAAGTTGCCTTAAAATTTGGAGTATGAATGGCGTGTAAGGAGCCGCCTTAATGTCGTGTGCTTTGAGTTGTATTTAAGGAAAGTATTGCATACCTTTCCTTAAGCTAATGTTTCCTTAAATTTAGGTAGATTCTAGGCTAGAATTAAGGGAGAAAACTTTCCTATTTTACTAGTTGTAAACCATGGCATATTGTGAGCTTGGGGAGCAAGGCTTTCTTGCTTATTCCCTATAAATAAAGGCGCCTAACCTACAACAAGGTTAGAGTGAGTTTTACATAAAAATTGTGTTAAGTTTATGAATGTTTCATAATCTTTAATCCTTCCATTAATCGATTTTCGGGAGTGATAATCTTATTAGTGTTAAACAACTTAATTCCGGGAGTGGTTTGAGTGTGTTTAAATTCTTGTTGAGTGTTCGGGAGTGATCATTCTTCAACGAAATATCCTTGTTACTTGTTACTATTTTCCTAAATTCTCATTGTTCTTGTTCAAGTTGGTGTTTTCCTTTGGGTGTTTAGCTATCCTACCTACGCATTCATATCAAAGTTACCTTAAAATTTGGAGTATGAATGGCGTGAAAGGAGCTGCCTTAATGTCGTGTGCTTTGAGTTGTATTTAAGGAAAGTATTGCATACCTTTCCTTTTCCATAAATTTAGCTAGATTTTAGGCTAGAATTAAGGGAGAAAACTTTCCTATTTTCCTAGTTGTAATCCGTTGTATATTGTGAGCTAGGGGAGCAAGGCTTTCTTGCTTATTCCCTATAAATAAAGCCGCCTAACCTACAACAAGGTTCGAGTGAGTTTTACATAAAAATCGTGTTAAGTTTATGAATGTTTCATAATCTTTAATCCTTCCATTAATCTGATTTTCAGGAGTGATAATCTTATTAGTGTTAAATAACTTAATTCCAGGAGTGGTTTGAGTGTGTTTAAATTCTTGTTGAGTGTTCAGGAGTGATCAGTCTTCAACGAAATATCCTTGTTACTTGTTACTATTTTCCTAAATTCTCATTGTTCTTGTTCAAGTTGGTGTTTTCTTTGGGTGTTTAGCTATCCTACCTACGCATTCATATCAAAGTTGCCTTAAAATTTGGAGTATGAATGGTGTGTAAGGAGCTGCCTTAATGTCGTGTGCTTTGAGTTGTATTTAAGGAAAGTATTGCATACCTTTCCTTATGTTTCCTTAAATTTAGCTAGATTCTAGGCTAGAATTAAGGGAGAAAACTTTCCTATTTTACTAGTTGTAAACCGTGGCATATTGTGAGCTTGGGGAGCAAGGCTTTCTTGCTTATTCCCTATAAATAAAGGCGCCTAACCTACAAGCAAGGTTAGAGTGAGTTTTACATAAAAATTGTGTTAGGTTTATGAATGTTTCATAATCTTTAATCCTTCCATTAATCGATTTTCGGGAGTGATAATCTTATTAGTGTTAAACAACTTAATTCCCGGGATTGGTTTTAGTGTGTTTAAATTCTTGTTGAGTGTTCAGGAGTGATCATTCTTCAACGAAATATCCTTGTTACTTGTTACTATTTTCCTAAATTCTCATTGTTCTTGTTCAAGTTGGTGTTTTCCTTTGGGTGTTTAGCTATCCTACCTACGCATTCATATCAAAGTTGCCTTAAAATTTGGAGTATGAATGGCGTGAAAGGAGCTGCCTTAATGTCGTGTGCTTTGAGTTGTATTTAAGGAAAGTATTGCATACCTTTCCTTTTCCTTAAATTTAGCTAGATTCTAGGCTAGAATTAAGGGAGAAAACTTTCCTATTTTACTAGTTGTAAACCGTGGTATATTGTGAGCTTGGGGAGCAAGGCTTTCTTGCTTATTCCCTATAAATAAAGGCGCCTAACCTACAGCAAGGTTCGAGTGAGTTTTACATAAAAATCGTGTTAAGTTTATGAATGTTTCATAATCTTTAATCCTTCCATTAATCGATTTTCGGGAGTGATAATCTTATTAGTGTTAAATAACTTAATTCCGGGAGTGGTTTGAGTGTGTTTAAATTCTTGTTGAGTGTTCGGGAGTGATCATTCTTCAACGAAATATCCTTGTTACTTGTTACTATTTTCCTAAATTCTCATTGTTCTTGTTCAAGTTGGTGTTTTCTTTGGGTGTTTAGCTATCCTAGCTACGCATTCATATCAAAGTTGCTTTAAAATTTGGAGTATCAATGGCGTGTAAGGAGTTGCCTTAATGTCGTGTGCTTTGAGTTGTATTTAAGGAAAGTATTGCATACCTTTCCTTGTTTCCTTAAATTTAGCTAGATTCTAGGCTAGAATTAAGGGAGAAAACTTTCCTATTTTACTAGTTGTAAACCGTGGCATATTGTGAGCTTGGGGAGCAAGGCTTTCTTGCTTATTCCCTATAAATAAAGGCGCCTAACCTACAGCAAGGTTAGAGTGAGTTTTACAAAAAAATTGTTTTAAGTTTATGAATGTTTCATAATCTTTAATCCTTCCATTAATCTGATTTTCAGGAGTGATAATCTTATTAGTGTTAAACAACTTAATTCCAGGAGTGGTTTGAGTGTGTTTAAATTCTTGTTGAGTGTTCAGGAGTGATCATTCTTCAACGAAATATCCTTGTTACTTGTTACTATTTTCCTAAATTCTCATTGTTCTTGTTCAAGTTGGTGTTTTCCTTTGGGTGTTTAGCTATCCTACCTACGCATTCATATCAAAGTTGCCTTAAAATTTGGAGTATGAATGACGTGTAAGGAGCTGCCTTAATGTCGTGTGCTTTGAGTTGTATTTAAGGAAAGTATTGCATACCTTTCCTTAAGCTAATGTTTCCTTAAATTTAGCTAGATTCTAGGCTAGAATTAAGGGAGAAATCTTTCCTATTTTACTAGATGTAAACCGTGGCATATTGTGAGCTTGGGGAGCAAGGCTTTCTTGCTTATTCCCTATAAATAAAGGCGCCTAACCTACAGCAAGGTTAGAGGGAGTTTTACATAAAAATTGTGTTAAGTTTATGAATGTTTCATAATCTTTAATCCTTCCATTAATCTGATTTTCAGGAGTGATAATCTTATTAGTGTTAAACAACTTAATTCCAGGATTGGTTTTAGTGTGTTTAAATTCTTGTTGAGTGTTCAGGAGTGATCATTCTTCAACGAAATATCCTTGTTACTTGTTACTATTTTCCTGAATTCTCATTGTTCCTGTTCAAGTTGGTGTTTTCCTTTGGGTATTTAGCTATCCTACCTACGCATTCATATCAAAGTTGCCTTAAAATTTGGAGTATGAATGGCGTGAAAGGAGCTACCTTAATGTCGTGTGCTTTGAGTTGTATTTAAGGAAAGTATTGCATACCTTTCCTTTTCCTTAAATTTAGCTAGATTCTAGGCTAGAATTAAGGGAGAAAACTTTCCTATTTTACTAGTTGTAATCCGTGGTATATTGTGAGCTAGGGGAGCAAGGCTTTCTTGCTTATTCCCTATAAATAAAGCCGCCTAACCTACAGCAAGGTTCGAGTGAGTTTTACATAAAAATCGTGTTAAGTTTATGAATGTTTCATAATCTTTAATCCTTCCATTAATCTGATTTTCGGGAGTGATAATCTTATTAGTGTTAAATAACTTAATTCCGGGGAGTGGTTTGAGTGTGTTTAAATTCTTGTTGAGTGTTCGGGAGTGATCATTCTTCAACGAAATATCCTTGTTATTTGTTACTATTTTCCTAAATTCTCATTGTTCTTGTTCAAGTTGGTGTTTTCCTTTGGGTGTTTAGCTATCCTACCTACGCATTCATATCAAAGTTGCCTTAAAATTTGGAGTATGAATGGCGTGTAAGGAGTTGCCTTAATGTCGTGTGCTTTGAGTTGTATTTAAGGAAAGTATTGCATACCTTTCCTTAGCTTGTTTCCTTAAATTTAGCTAGATTCTAGGCTAGAATTAAGGGAGAAAACTTTCCTATTTTACTAGTTGTAAACCGTGGCATATTGTGAGCTTGGGGGAGCAAGGCTTTCTTGCTTATTCCCTATAAATAAAGGCGCCTAACCTACAGCAAGGTTAGAGTGAGTTTTACATAAAAATTGTGTTAAGTTTATGAATGTTTCATAATCTTTAATCCTTCCATTAATCGATTTTCGGGAGTGATAATCTTATTAGTGTTAAACAACTTAATTCCATGAGTGGTTTGAGTGTGTTTAAATTCTTGTTGAGTGTTCGGGAGTGATCATTCTTCAACGAAATATCCTTGTTACTTGTTACTATTTTCCTCAATTCTCATTGTTCTTGTTCAAGTTGGCGTTTTCCTTTGGGTGTTTAGTTATCCTACCTACGCATTCATATCAAAGTTGCCTTAAAATTTGGAGTATGAATGGCGTGTAAGGAGCTGCCTTAATGTCGTGTGCTTTGAGTTGTATTTAAGGAAAGTATTGCATACCTTTCCTTAAGCTAATGTTTCCTTAAATTTAGCTAGATTCTAGGCTAGAATTAAGGGAGAAAACTTTCCTATTTTACTAGTTGTAAACCGTGGCATATTGTGAGCTTGGGGAGCAAGGCTTTCTTGCTTATTCCCTATAAATAAAGGCCTAACCGCAAGGTTAGAGTGAGTTTTACATAAAAATTGTGTTAAGTTTATGAATGTTTCATAATCTTTAATCCTTCCATTAATCGATTTTCAGGAGTGATAATCTTATTAGTGTTAAACAACTTAATTCCGGGGAGTGGTTTTAGTGTGTTTAAATTCTTGTTGAGTGTTCGGGAGTGATCATTCTTCAACGAAATATCCTTGTTACTTGTTACTATTTTCCTAAATTCTCATTGTTCTTGTTCAAGTTGGTGTTTTCCTTTGGGTGTTTAGCTATCCTACCTACGCATTCATATCAAAGTTACCTTAAAATTTGGAGTATGAATGGCGTGAAAGGAGCTGCCTTAATGTCGTGTGCTTTGAGTTGTATTTAAGGAAAGTATTGCATACCTTTCCTTTTCCTTAAATTTAGCTAGATTCTAGGCTAGAATTAAGGGAGAAAACTTTCCTATTTTACTAGTTGTAATCCGTGGTATATTGTGAGCTAGGGGAGCAAGGCTTTCTTGCTTATTCCCTATAAATAAAGGCGCCTAACCTACAGCAAGGTTAGAGTGAGTTTTACAAAAAAATTGTTTTAAGTTTATGAATGTTTCATAATCTTTAATCCTTCCATTAATCTGATTTTCAGGAGTGATAATCTTATTAGTGTTAAACAACTTAATTCCAGGAGTGGTTTTAGTGTGTTTAAATTCTTGTTGAGTGTTCAGGAGTGATCATTCTTCAACGAAATATCCTTGTTACTTGTTACTATTTTCCTAAATTCTCATTGTTCTTGTTCAAGTTGGTGTTTTCTTTGGGTGTTTAGCTATCCTACCAACGCATTCATATCAAAGTTACCTTAAAATTTGGAGTATGAATGATGTGTAAGGAGCTGCCTTAATGTCGTGTGCTTTGAGTTGTATTTAAGGAAAGTATTGCATACCTTTCCTTAAGCTAATGTTTCCTTTAATTTAGCTAGATTCTAGGCTAGAATTAAGGGAGAAATCTTTCCTATTTTACAAGATGTAAACCGTGGCATATTGTGAGCTTGGGGAGCAAGGCTTTCTTGCTTATTCTCTATAAATAAAGGCGCCTATCCTACAGCAAGGTTAGAGGGAGTTTTACATAAAAATTGTGTTAGGTTTATGAATGTTTCATAATCTTTAATCCTTCCATTAATCTGATTTTCAGGAGTGATAATCTTATTAGTGTTAAACAACTTAATTCCAGGATTGGTTTTAGTGTGTTTAAATTCTTGTTGAGTGTTCAGGAGTGATCATTCTTCAACGAAATATCCTTGTTACTTGTTAATATTTTCCTAAATTCTCATTGTTCTTGTTCAAGTTGGTGTTTTCCTTTGGGTCTTTAGCTATCCTACCTACGCATTCATATCAAAGTTGCCTTAAAATTTGGAGTATGAATGGCGTGAAAGGAGCTGCCTTAATGTCGTGTGCTTTGAGTTGTATTTAAGAAAAGTATTGCATACCTTTCCTTTTCCTTAAATTTAGCTAGATTCTAGGCTAGAATTAAGGGAGAAAACTTTCCTATTTTACTAGTTGTAATGCGTGGTATATTGTGAGCTAGGGGAGCAAGGCTTTCTTGCTTATTCCCTATAAATAAAGCCGCCTAACCTTCTGCAAGGTTCGAGTGAGTTTTACATAAAAATCGTGTTAAGTTTATGAATGTTTCATAATCTTTAATCCTTCGATTAATCTGATTTTCAGGAGTGATAATCTTATTAGTGTTAAATAACTTAATTCCAGGAGTGGTTTGAGTGTGTTTAAATTTTTGTTGAGTGTTCAGGAGTGATCATTCTTCAACGAAATATCCTTGTTACTTGTTACTATTTTCCTCAATTCTCATTGTTCTCGTTCAAGTTGGCGTTTTTCTTTGGGTGTTTAGCTATCCTAGCTACGCATTCATATCAAAGTTGCTTTAAAATTTGGAGTATCAATGGCGTGTAAGGAGTTGCCTTAATGTCGTGTGCTTTGAGTTGTATTTAAGGAAAGTATTGCATACCTTTCCTTAAGCTAATGTTTCCTTAAATTTAGTTAGATTCTAGGCTAGAATTAAGGGAGAAAACTTTCCTATTTTACTAGTTGTAAACCGTGGCATATTGTGAGCTTGGGGAGCAAGGCTTTCTTGCTTATTCCCTATAAATAAAGGCGCCTAACCTACAGCAAGGTTAGAGTGAGTTTTACAAAAAAATTGTTTTAAGTTTATGAATGTTTCATAATCTTTAATCCTTCCATTAATCTGATTTTCAGGAGTGATAATCTTATTAGTGTTAAACAACATAATTCCATGAGTGGTTTGATTGGGTTTAAATTCTTGTTGAGTGTTCAGGAGTGATCATTCTTCAACCAAATATCCTTGTTACTTGTTACTATTTTCCTCAATTCTCATTGTTCTTGTTCAAGTTGGCGTTTTCCATTGGGTGTTTAGTTATCCTAGCTACGTATTCATATCAAAGTTGCCTTAAAATTTGGAGTATGAATGGCGTGTAAGGAGCTTCCTTAAAGTCGTGTGCTTTGAGTTGTATTTAAGGAAAGTATTGCATACCTTTCCTTAAGCTAATGTTTCCTTCAATTTAGCTAGATTCTAGCCTAGAATTAAGGGAGAAATCTTTCCTATTTTACTAGATGTAAACCGTGGCATATTGTGAGCTTGGGGAGCAAGGCTTTCTTGCTTATTCTCTATAAATAAAGGCAAGGTTAGAGGGAGTTTTACATAAAAATTGTGTTAAGTTTATGAATGTTTCATAATCTTTAATCCTTCCATTAATCTGATTTTCAGGAGTGCTAATCTTATTAGTGTTAAACAACTTAATTCCAGGAGTGGTTTTAGTGTGTTTAAATTCTTGTTGAGTGTTCAGGAGTGACCATTCTTCAACGAAATATCCTTGTTACTTGTTACTATTTTCCTAAATTCTCATTGTTCTTGTTCAAGTTGGTGTTTGCCTTTGGGTGTTTAGCTATCCTACCTATGCATTCATATCAAAGTTGCCTTAAAATTTGGAGTATGAATGGCGTGAAAGGAGCTGCCTTAATGTCGTGTGCTTTGAGTTGTATTTAAGGAAAGTATTGCATACCTTTCCTTTTCCTTAAATTTAGCTAGATTCTAGGCTAGAATTAAGGGAGAAAACTTTCCTATTTTACTAGTTGTAATCCGTGGTATATTGTGAGCTAGGGGAGCAAGGCTTTCTTGCTTATTCCCTATAAATAAAGCCGCCTAACCTACAGCAAAGGTTCGAGTGAGTTTTACATAAAAATCGTGTTAAGTTTATGAATGTTTCATAATCTTTAATCCTTCCATTAATCTGATTTTCAGGAGTGATAATCTTATTAGTGTTAAATAACTTAATTCCAGGAGTGGTTTGAGTGTGTTTAAATTCTTGTTGAGTGTTCAGGAGTGATCAGTCTTCAACGAAATATCATTGTTACTTGTTACTATTTTCCTAAATTCTCATTGTTCTTGTTCAAGTTGGTGTTTTCGTTGGGTGTTTAGCTATCCTACCTACGCATTCATATCAAAGTTGCCTTAAAATTTGGAGTATGAATGGTGTGTAAGGAGCTGCCTTAATGTCGTGTGCTTTGAGTTGTATTTAAGGAAAGTATTGCATACCTTTCCTTTTCCTTAAATTTAGCTAGATTCTAGGCTAGAATTAAGGGAGAAAACTTTCCTATTTTACAAGTTGTTAACCGTGGCATATTGTGAGCTTGGGGAGCAAGGCTTTCTTGCTTATTCCCTATAAATAAAGGCGCCTAACCTACAGCAAGGTTAGAGTGAGTTTTACATAAAAATTGTGTTAAGTTTATGAATGTTTCATAATCTTTAATCCTTCCATTAATATGAGTTTTAGGAGTGATAATCTTATTAGTGTTAAACAACTTAATTCCAGGAGTGGTTTGAGTGTGTTTAAATTCTTGTTGAGTGTTCAGGAGTGATCATTCTTCAACCAAATATCCTTGTTACTATTTTCCTCAATTCTCATTATTCTTGTTCAAGTTGACGTTTTCCATTGGGTGTTTAGTTATCCTAACTACGCATTCATATCAAAGTTGCCTTAAAATTTGGAGTATGAATGGCGTGTAAGGAGCTGCCTTAAAGTCGTGTGCTTTGAGTTGTATTTAAGGAAAGTATTACATACCTTTCCTTAAGCTAATGTTTCCTTAAATTTAGCTAGATTCTAGGCTAGAATTAAGGGAGAAATCTTTCCTATTTTACTAGATGTAAACCGTGGCATATTGTGAGCTTGGGGAGCAAGGCTTTCTTGCTTATTCTCTATAAATAAAGGCGCCTAACCTTCAGCAAGGTTAGAGGGAGTTTTACATAAAAATTGTGTTAAGTTTATGAATGTTTCATAATCTTTAATCCTTCCATTAATCTGATTTTCAGGAGTGATAATCTTATTAGTGTTAAACAACATAATTCCAGGATTGGTTTTAGTGTGTTTAAATTCTTGTTGAGTGTTCAGGAGTGATCATTCTTCAACGAAATATCCTTGTTACTTGTTACTATTTTCCTGAATTCTCATTGTTCTTGTTTAAGTTGGTGTTTTCCTTTGGGTGTTTAGCTATCCTACCTACGCATTCATATCAAAGTTGCCTTAAAATTTGGAGTATGAATGGCGTTAAAGGAGCTGCCTTATTGTCGTGTGCTTTGAGTTGTATTTAAGGAAAGTATTGCATACCTTTCCTTTTCCTTAAATTTAGCTAGATTCTAGGCTAGAATTAAGGGAGAAAACTTTCCTATTTTACTAGTTGTAATCCGTGGTATATTATGAGCTAGGGGAGCAAGGCTTTCTTGCTTCTTCCCTATAAATAAAGCCGCCTAACCTACAGCAAGGTTCGAGTGAGTTTTACATAAAAATCGTGTTAAGTTTATGAATGTTTCATAATCTTTAATCCTTCCATTAATCTGATTTTCAGGAGTGATAATCTTCTTAGTGTTAAATAACTTAATTCCGGGGAGTGGTTTGAGTGTGTTTAAATTCTTGTTGAGTGTTCGGGGAGTGATCGAGTCTTCAACGAAATATCCTTGTTACTTGTTACTATTTTCCTAAATTCTCATTGTTCTTGTTCAAGTTGGTGTTTTCCTTTGGGTGTTTAGCTATCCTACCTATGCATTCATATCAAAGTTGCCTTAAAATTTGGAGTATGAATGGCGTGAAAGGAGCTGCCTTAATGTCGTGTGCTTTGAGTTGTATTTAAGGAAAGTATTGCATACCTTTCCTTTTCCTTAAATTTAGCTAGATTCTAGGCTAGAATTAAGGGAGAAAACTTTCCTATTTTACTAGTTGTAATCCGTGGTATATTATGAGCTAGGGGAGCAAGGCTTTCTTGCTTCTTCCCTATAAATAAAGCCGCCTAACCTACAGCAAGGTTCGAGTGAGTTTTACATAAAAATCGTGTTAAGTTTATGAATGTTTCATAATCTTTAATCCTTCCATTAATCTGATTTTCAGGAGTGATAATCTTATTAGTGTTAAACAATTTAATTCCAGGAGTGGTTTGATTGTGTTTAAATTCTTGTTGAGTGTTCAGGAGTGATCATTCTTCAACCAAATATCCTTGTTACTATTTTCCTCAATTCTCATTATTCTTGTTCAAGTTGACGTTTTTCATTGGGTGTTTAGTTATCCTAACTACGCATTCATATCAAAGTTGCCTTAAAATTTGGAGTATGAATGGCGTGTAAGGAGCTGCCTTAAAGTCGTGTGCTTTGAGTTGTATTTAAGGAAAGTATTGCATACCTTTCCTTTTCCTTAAATTTAGCTAGATTCTAGGCTAGAATTAAGGGAGAAAACTTTCCTATTTTACTAGTTGTAATCCGTGGTATATTATGAGCTAGGGGAGCAAGGCTTTCTTGCTTCTTCCCTATAAATAAAGCCGCCTAACCTACAGCAAGGTTCGAGTGAGTTTTACATAAAAATCGTGTTAAGTTTATGAATATTTCATAATCTTTAATCCTTCCATTAATCTGATTTTCAGGAGTGATAATCTTCTTAGTGTTAAATAACTTAATTCCAGGAGTGGTTTGAGTGTGTTTAAATTCTTGTTGAGTGTTCAGGAGTGATCAGTCTTCAACGAAATATCCTTATTACTTGTTACTATTTTCCTAAATTTTCATTGTTCTTGTTCAAGTTGGTGTTTTCTTTGGGTGTTTAGCTATCCTACCTACGCATTCATATCAAAGTTGCCTTAAAATTTGGTGTATGCCACTAGAGGAAAAAAGCCCAAGGGCTGCGGTCAAAAGGGGCCCATGGGCTGCGTTTTTTGACCGCAGCCATTGGACTAGCAGCCCTTGGCATTTAGGAAGGGCTGCGGTTAAAAACCGCAGCCCTTAGCGAGTTAAGGGCTGCGGTCAGGGCAAAAACCGCAGCCCTTAGTGGGTTAAGGGCTGCGGTTAAGGGCCAAAACCGCAGTCCTTGGTGGGTTAAGGGCTGCGGTTTTGGCCCTTAACCGCAGCCCTTAGCGTGTTAAGGGCTGCGGTTTTTGCCCGGACTGCAGCCCTTGTGACCCAAAAAAAATAAAAAAAAGTAAAAAAAAATTTTTTGCATTTTTTTTGTCCTAAATGTTCCCAAACAGTTATATATATATATAAGTATCATTTTTCATTACAAATTATGTTTTTTACACAAATATAGAGAATGTTACAGATTAGTCTAAGAATCCCCGCAAGTGCTTGATATAATTTATCCTATTTTTGTGTCAACCACAGTAGAAACTTGAAGGCGAGGCGAAGCTATAACTCTTAGATAATCACATTCCTGAAGAAATTAAGAAATGATTCTTATAAATCCAGATCCAAACTAAACTAGTGACTTACAAGTCCATGGGCATAGAAGAGCAGCTTCCTTGTCACTTGCCCAACTACCAACGCCTACAAGGCCAAAGGACTGCGGATTTGACTTACAAATTAGCAGTGATGTATGTGTCTAATTAAATAACATATTTATAGATTTTCTCGGATTTATAAAGTAGTTAATATGCAATAATACGGCTACCTCCTACTAAGCACCCATGCACTAAAGTATATAAGTTTCCATCTAAAAGTAAGAGAGAATGGCGAAATATTTCCTCTACTCTCAATTTACCTTTTACTATTTACATATGTAGTGTAAATAGTTGTTACCCTTAAAAATTATATGAATAGACAGAGCATAAAGTAGGGCATTTTATTAAGACAAAAGCTCCACCAAAATATTTATACATACTATAGTACAGAGTTATACATACTATATACTATAGTACAGAGTTGTACATACTATATCTACCTTCCTCTAGTTATACATACTATAGTACGAGTTGTACTTGATTCCGCCACAACACCACTTCTTCTAATGTGGTGCCTTCAACGAGCTTTTCGCTTTTGTGTTGCAAAATTTTGAGGATGGGAAGGTAGTTGTGTGTGTGTACGGTGTGTGGTGGGGGGGAGGGTAGAGATGAAGCCTTATCTTTTTAATTGCATATAGATTAATCCAATCCTATTACTGTATTTTACAACTAGCACCGAAAGAAAAATGGAGAGATTTTCTAATCAAATCCAAAATATAATACGGAACATCCTCAATAACATGTGATTTAAATCTTGGCTCATTTTGTATGCATAATTAACATACAGCTAGCAGATACCAAAAATCCAGGAAAGCAACACAAGTTGTGTTGATCACATATGCTAACTACTAGTAAGAAATACTATAACAGCAGGACTATGTCTATATTTCGACTTCACAAAATCAATTTCAGATGGACAGAGTTATGGCTTTATTTGACAGAAACGGACGGTTTAAACACAATTTTTCAAATGCTGCAATAACAACCAGGAACATATAGTGTATTTGTATATATTTATACCGTATAAGGGAGTTACGAACTTACTATCTCCAAAATTGCTAATGAAGATCAGTCTATCTACCTTGACAAGACGAACCTGCAGAAGAAAATAATAACATGAACAACAAATTTAACAGAGTATATAAAGCTAGATTTCTTTATAAACAGAAGCAGCAGAGTCTGCGTGACGTCCAATGCACGAAAACATTCCAAGTGTTTTGAGGAAGATGAAAAGATGATACCTTTGTCCTAACTGAAAGTGGATTGGCAACAATGAACTTGAAAAACTGAGGCAGATATTTGCGATCAGCATCACCATCATTGTACAAAGCACTACATACCAACCTAAAGATGACAGGGAAAGAAAGCATTAACAATATGAAGGACAAAATTCAGTAAGCATTACCAATAGTCTAGTCCAGCTTACGTGTGCGCCCCCAATTCCTTCACATCATGTTCCACAATAAAATCATAAAGTCCCCCAGCACGTATAGTTCCAACAGGTGATTTCGATGTATCCAATAGCAGTACCATCTGCCTTTCAGTTTGGATTTCCTCCTGCAACCAACGACAAATTCTTACAAAATCACCACATTGTGACACAATTATAAAATTGAATTAACACTCTAATCCAACTTTACAATATCCAACATTCATAAATCATACTTCATATCACAAAAATCACCAATCATTTCATTCATTCTTTCATTCATTCATTTACCAATCACCAAACAACAACAAAACAGCAACATTTTACTCTCATAATCAACGAACCTCTAAAGTTTAACAACAAAAATAAAGATGAGAGAGAGATAGAGAAGACGAACCCGAAGGATTGCGGGAGAACGAGGAGGCCAGAGAGACCAGACGCATTAGAAGGATCGGGATTTGAGGAGAGAGAATCAGAGAAGAGAGGAGATCGGCGGGGTCGAAGAGGATTCTAGTAGCACCGGAATCCCCAGCATTTACCGAATTTACCCCGCGCCCAAAATCAACCTAATCAGAAACCCTAGAATCACGGCCTCACACATAAAGTCGTCGATACTAAAGCATCAGTATCGTGGAGTGATGCTAAAGGATCAGTATCGTGGAGTGATGCCAATCGCTGATTGTATAGGCGACGATGACGGATTTGGTGGTGGTGTGAAGAGGACAGACGAGGGAGTGTGGTGGTCGTGAGATTTATGAGAGGAAACTCTAGCCCCCTTTGTGAGAGAGGAGAGAGGGGAGATTGTGAGATTTGCTCAAGTTTGCTCACTGAACGTTTGATTTGAAAGCGGCCCAGCCCATTGAATTAATGATAAAGGACTGCGGTTAGCCCAAACACCGCAGCCCTTAATTCTTATCTTCTTTTATTTTTCGCGGGTGGGTTAAGGGCTGCGGTTTAGCCCAAAAACCGCAGCCCTTAATTCTCAAGGGCTGCGTTTTCAGATAACCGCAGTCCTTGTACCGCAGCCCTTGATCGTTTTTCCTCTGTATGAATGGTGTGTAAGGAGGTGCCTTAATGTCATGTGCTTTGAGTTGTAGTTAAGGAAAGTATTGCATACCTTTCCTTTTCCTTAAATTTAGCTAGATTCTAGGTTAGAATTAAGGGAGAAAACTTTCCTATTTTACTAGTTGTTGACCGTGGCATATTGTGAGCTTGGGGATCAAGGCTTTCTTGCTTATTCCCTATAAATAAAGGCGCCTAACCTACAGCAAGGTTAGAGTGAGTTTTACAAAATAATTGTTTTAAGTTTATGAATGTTTCATAATCTTTAATCCTTCCATTAATCTGATTTTTAGGAGTGATAATCTTATTAGTGTTAAACAACTTATTTCCAGGAGTGGTTTGATTGTGTTTCAATTCTTGTTGAGTGTTCAGGAGTGATCATTCTTCAACCAAATGTCCTTGTTACTTGTTACTATTTTCCTCAATTCTCATTGTTCTTGTTCAAGTTGGCGTTTCCCTTTGGGTGTTTAGTTATCCTAGCTACGTATTCATATCAAAGTTGCCTTAAAATTTGGAGTATGAATGGCGTGTAAGGAGCTGCCTTAATGTCGTGTGCTTTGAGTTGTATTTAAGGAACGTATTGCATACCTTTCCTTTTCCTTAAATTTAGCTAGATTATAGGCTATAATTAAGGGAGAAAACTTTACTATTTTACTAGTTGTTAACCGTGGCATATTGTGAGCTTGGAGAGTAAGACTTTCTTGCTTATTCCCTATAAATAAAGGCGCCTAACCAACAGCAAGGTTAGAGTGAGTTTTACATAAAAATTGTGTTAAGTTTATGAATGTTTCATAATCTTTTATCCTTCCATTAATCTGATTTTCAGGAGTGATAATCTTATTAGTGTTAAACAACTTAATTCCAGGAGTGGTTTGAGTGTGTTTAAATTCTTGTGAGTGTTCAGGAGTGATCATTCTTCAACGAAATATCCTTGTTACTTCTTACTATTTTCCTCAATTCTCATTGTTCTTGTTCAAGTTGGCGTTTTCCTTTGGGTGTTTAGCTATCCTAGCTACGCATTCATATCAAAGTTGCCTTAAAATTTGGAGTATGAATGACGTGTAAGGAGCTGCCTTAATGTCGTGTGGTTTGAGTTGTATTTAAGGAAAGTATTGCATACCTTTCCTTTTCCTTAAATTTAGCTAGATTCTAGGCTAGAATTAAGGGAGAAAACTTTACTATTTTACTAGTTGTTAACCGTGGCATATTGTGAGCTTGGGGAGTAAGGCTTTCTTGCTTATTCCCTATAAATAAAGGCGCCTAACCTACAACAAGGTTAGAGTGAGTTTTACATAAAAATTGTGTTAAGTTTATGAATGTTTCATAATCTTTTATCCTTCTATTAATCTGATTTTCAGGAGTGATAATCTTATTAGTGTTAAACAACTTAATTCCAGGAGTGGTTTGAGTGTGTTTAAATTCTTGTGAGTGTTCAGGAGTGATCATTCTTCAACGAAATATCCTTGTTACTTCTTACTATTTTCCTCAATTCTCATTGTTCTTGTTCAAGTTGGCGTTTTCCTTTGGGTGTTTAGCTATCCTAGCTACGCATTCATATCAAAGTTGCCTTAAAATTTGGAGTATGAATGACGTGTAAGGAGCTGCCTTAATGTCGGGTGGTTTGAGTTGTATTTAAGGAAAGTATTGCATACCTTTCCTTAAGCTAATGTTTCCTTAAATTTAGCTAGATTCTAGGCTAGAATTAAGGGAGAAATCTTTCCTATTTTACTAGATGTAAACCGTAGCATATTGTGAGCTTAAGGAGCAAGGCTTTCTTGCTTATTCTCTATAAATAAAGGCGCCTAACCTACAGCAAGGTTAGAGGGAGTTTTACATAAAAATTGTGTTAAGTTTATGAATGTTTCATAATCTTTAATCCTTCCATTAATCTGATTTTCAGGAGTGATAATCTTATTAGTGTCAAACAACTTAATTCCAGGATTGGTTTTAGTGTGTTTAAATTCTCGTTGAGTGTTCAGGAGTGATCATTCTTCAACGAAATATCCTTGTTACTTCTTACTATTTTCCTCAATTCTCATTGTTCTTGTTCAAGTTGGCGTTTTCCTTTGGGTGTTTAGCTATCCTAGCTACGCATTCATATCAAAGTTGCCTTAAAATTTGGAGTATGAATGACGTGTAAGGAGCTGCCTTAATGTCGTGTGGTTTGAGTTGTATTTAAGGAAAGTATTACATACCTTTCCTTTTCCTTAAATTTAGCTAGATTCTAGGCTAGAATTAAGGGAGAAAACTTTCCTATTTTACTAGTTGTTGACTGTGGCATATTGTGAGCTTGGGGAGCAAGGCTTTCTTGCTTATTCCCTATAAATAAAGGCGCCTAACCTACATCAAGGTTAGAGTGAGTTTTACAAAAAAATTGTTTTAAGTTTATGAATGTTTCATAATCTTTAATCCTTCCATTAATCTGATTTTGAGGAGTGATAATCTTATTAGTGTTAAACAACTTAATTCCAGGAGTGGTTTGATTGTGTTTAAATTCTTGTTGAGTGTTCAGGAGTGATCATTCTTCAACCAAATGTCATTGTTACTTGTTACTATTTCCCTCAATTCTCATTGTTCTTGTTCAAGTTGACGTTTCCCATTGGGTGTTTAGTTA
Organism: Beta corolliflora; assembly: GCA_947648045.1. Taxonomy (NCBI): domain Eukaryota; kingdom Viridiplantae; phylum Streptophyta; class Magnoliopsida; order Caryophyllales; family Amaranthaceae; genus Beta; species Beta corolliflora. The sequence goes on from CANSZD010003999.1 coordinate 297,896, forward strand.
TCCTAGCTACGTATTCATATCAAAGTTGCCTTAAAATTTGGAGTATGAATGGTGTGTAAGGAGCTGCCTTAATGTCGTGTGCTTTGAGTTGTATTTAAGGAACGTATTGCATACCTTTCCTTTTCCTTAAATTTAGCTAGATTCTAGGCTAGAATTAAAGGAGATAACTTTACTATTTTACTAGTTGTTGACTGTGGCATATTGTGAGCTTGGGGAGCAAGGCTTTCTTGCTTATTCCCTATAAATAAAGGCGCCTAACCTACATCAAGGTTAGAGTGAGTTTTACAAAAAAATTGTTTTAAGTTTATGAATGTTTCATAATCTTTAATCCTTCCATTAATCTGATTTTCAGGAGTGATAATCTTATTAGTGTTAAACAACTTAATTCCAGGAGTGGTTTGAGTGTGTTTAAATTCTTGTGAGTGTTCAGGAGTGATCATTCTTCAATGAAATATCCTTGTTACTTCTTACTATTTTCCTCAATTCTCATTGTTCTTGTTCAAGTTGGCGTTTTCCTTTGGGTGTTTAGCTATCCTAGCTACGCATTCATATCAAAGTTGCCTTAAAATTTGGAGTATGAATGACGTGTAAGGAGCTGCCTTAATGTCGGGTGGTTTGAGTTGTATTTAAGGAAAGTATTGCATACCTTTCCTTAATCTAATGTTTCCTTAAATTTAGCTAGATTCTAGGCTAGAATTAAGGGAGAAATCTTTCCTATTTTACTAGATGTAAACCGTAACATATTGTGAGCTTAAGGAGCAAGGCTTTCTTGCTTATTCTCTATAAATAAAGGCGCCTAACCTACAGCAAGGTTAGAGGGAGTTTTACATAAAAATTGTGTTAAGTTTATGAATGTTTCATAATCTTTAATCCTTCCATTAATCTGATTTTCAGGAGTGATAATCTTATTAGTGTCAAACAACTTAATTCCAGGATTGGTTTTAGTGTGTTTAAATTCTTGTTGAGTGTTCAGGAGTGATCATTCTTCAACGAAATATCCTTGTTACTTGTTACTATTTTCCTAAATTCTCATTGTTCTTGTTCAAGTTGGTGTTTTCCTTTGGGTGTTTAGCTATCCTAGCTACGTATTCATATCAAAGTTGCCTTAAAATTTGGAGTATGAATGGTGTGTAAGGAGCTGCCTTAATGTCGTGTGCTTTGAGTTGTATTTAAGGAACGTATTGCATACCTTTCCTTTTCCTTAAATTTAGCTAGATTCTAGGCTAGAATTAAGGGAGAAAACTTTACTATTTTACTAGTTGTTAACCGTGGCATATTGTGAGCTTGGGGAGTAAGGCTTTCTTGCTTATTCCCTATAAATAAAGGCGCCTAACCTACAGCAAGGTTAGAGTGAGTTTTACATAAAAATTGTGTTAAGTTTATGAATGTTTCATAATCTTTTATCCTTCCATTAATCTGATTTTCAGGAGTGATAATCTTATTAGTGTTAAACAACTTAATTCCAGGAGTGGTTTGAGTGTGTTTAAATTCTTGTGAGTGTTCAGGAGTGATCATTCTTCAACGAAATATCCTTGTTACTTCTTACTATTTTCCTTAATTCTCATTGTTCTTGTTCAAGTTGGCGTTTTCCTTTGGGTGTTTAGCTATCCTAGCTACGCATTCATATCAAAGTTGCCTTAAAATTTGGAGTATGAATGACGTGTAAGGAGCTGCCTTAATGTCGGGTGGTTTGAGTTGTATTTAAGGAAAGTATTGCATACCTTTCCTTAAGCTAATGTTTCCTTAAATTTAGCTAGATTCTAGGCTAGAATTAAGGGAGAAATCTTTCCTATTTTACTAGATGTAAACCGTAGCATATTGTGAGCTTAAGGAGCAAGGCTTTCTTGCTTATTCTCTATAAATAAAGGCGCCTAACCTACAGCAAGGTTAGAGGGAGTTTTACATAAAAATTGTGTTAAGTTTATGAATGTTTCATAATCTTTAATCCTTCCATTAATCTGATTTTCAGGAGTGATAATCTTATTAGTGTCAAACAACTTAATTCCAGGATTGGTTTTAGTGTGTTTAAATTCTTGTTGAGTGTTCAGGAGTGATCATTCTTCAACGAAATATCCTTGTTACTTGTTACTATTTTCCTAAATTCTCATTGTTCTTGTTCAAGTTGGTGTTTTCCTTTGGGTGTTTAGCTATCCTACCTACGCATTCATATCAAAGTTGCCTTAAAATTTGGAGTATGAATGGTGTGAAAGAAGCTGCCTTAATGTCGTGTGCTTTGAGTTGTATTTAAGGAAAGTATTGCATACCTTTCCTTTTCCTTAAATTTAGCTAGATTCTAGGCTAGAATTAAGGGAGAAAACTTTCCTACTTTTCTAGTTGTAATCCGTGGTATATTGTGAGCTAGTGGAGCAAGGCTTTCTTGCTTATTCCCTATAAATAAAGCCGCCTAACCTACAGTAAGGTTCGAGTGAGTTTTACATAAAAATCGTGTTAAGTTTATGGATGTTTTATTTTCTTTAATCCTTCCATTAGTCCGATTTTCAGGAGTGATAATCTTATTATTGTTAAATAACTTAATTCCAGGAGTAGGTTTTAGTGTTTTTAAATTCTTGTTGAGTGTTCGGGAGTGATCAGTCTTCAACGAAATATCCTTATTACTTGTTACTATTTTCCTAAATTCTCATTGTTCTTGTTCAAGTTGGTGTTTTCTTTGGGTCTTTACCTATCCTACCTACGCATTCATATCAAAGTTGCTTTAAAATTTGGAGTATGAATGGTGTGTAAGGAGCTGCCTTAATGTCGTGTGCTTTGAGTTGTATTTAAGGAAACTATTGCATACCTTTCCTTTTCCTTAAATTTAGCTAGATTCTAGGCTAGAATTAAGGGAGAAAACTTTCCTATTTTACTAGTTGTTAACCGTGGCATATTGTGAGCTTCGGGAGCAAGGCTTTCTTGCTTATTCCCTATAAATAAAGGCGCCTAACCTACAGCAAGGTTAGAGTGAGTTTTACATAAAAATTGTGTTAAGTTTATGAATGTTTCATAATCTTTAATCCTTCCATTAATATGATTTTTAGGAGTGATAATCTTATTAGTGTTTAACAACTTAATTCCGAGGAGTGGTTTGAGTGTGTTTAAATTCTTGTGAGTGTTCGGGAGTGATCATTCTAGCTACGCATTTATATCAAAGTTGCCATAAAATTTAGAGTATGAATGACGTGTAAGGAGCCGCCTTAATGTCGTGTGCTTTGAGTTGTATTTAAGGAAAGTATTGCATACCTTTCCTTAAGCTAATGTTTCCTTAAATTTAGCTAATTTCTAGGCTAGAATTAAGGGAGAAAACTTTCCTATTTTACTAGTTATAAACCTTGGCGTATTGTGAGCTTGGGGAGCAAGGCTTTCTTGCTTATTCTCTATAAATAAAGGCGCCTAACCTACAACAAGGTTAGAGTGAGTTTTACATAAAAAATTTATAAAGTTTATGAATATTTCAAAATCCTCAATCCTTCCATTAATCTAATTTTTAGGAGTGATAATCTTATTAGTGTTAAACAACTTAATTCCAGGAGTGGTTTTAGTGTGTTTAAATTCTTGTTGAGTGTTCAAGAGTGATCATTATTCAACTAAATATCATTGTTACTTGTTACTATTTTCCTCAATTCTCATTGTTCTTGTTCAAGTTGGCATTTTCCTTTGGGTATTTAGCTATCCTAGCTACGCATTCATATCAAAGTTGCCTTAAAATTTGGAGTATGAATGACGTGTAAGGAGCCGCCTTAATGTCGTGTGCTTTGAGTTGTATTTAAGGAAAGTATTGCATACCTTTCCTTTTCCTTAAATTTAGCTAGATTTTCCCCAATTATTCAACTAAATATCCTTGTTACTTGTTACTATTTTCCTCAATTCTCATTGTTCTTGTTCAAGTTGGCGTTTTCCTTTGGGTATTTAGCTATCCTAGCTACGCATTCATATCAAAGTTGCCTTAAAATTTGGAGTATGAATGACGTGTAAGGAGCCGCGTTAATGTCGTGTGCTTTGAGTTGTATTTAAGGAAAGTATTGCATACCTTTCCTTTTCCTTAAATTTAGCTAGATTCTATGCTAGAATTAAGGGAGAAAACTTTCCTATTTTACTAGTTGTTAACCGTGGTATATTGTGAGCTTGGGGAGTAAGGCTTTCTTGCTTATTCCCTATAAATAAAAGCGCCTAACCTACAAAGCAAGGTTAGAGTGAGTTTTACATAAAAATTGTGTTAAGTTTATGAATGTTTCATAATCTTTAATCCTTCCATTAATCTGATTTTCAGGAGTGATAATCTTATTAGTGTTAAACAACTTAATTCCGAGGATTGGTTTTAGTGTGTTTGAATTCTTGTTGAGTGTTCGGGAGTGATCATTCTTCAACGAAATATCCTTGTTACTTGTTACTATTTTCCTAAATTCTCATTGTTCTTGTTCAAGTTGGTGTTTTCCTTTGGGTGTTTAGCTATCCTACCTACGCATTCATATCAAAGTTGCCTTAAAATTTGGAGTATGAATGGTGTGAAAGGAGCTGCCTTAATGTCGTGTGCTTTGAGTTGTATTTAAGGAAACTATTGCATACCTTTCCTTTTCCTTAAATTTAGCTAGATTCTAGGCTAGAATTAAGGGAGAAAACTTTCCTATTTTTCTAGTTGTAATCCGTGGTATATTGTGAGCTAGTGGAGCAAGGCTTTCTTGCTTATTCCCTATAAAAAAGCCGCCTAACCTACAAAGAAGGTTCGAGTGAGTTTTACATAAAAATCGTGTTAAGTTTATGAATGTTTTATTTTCTTTAATCCTTCCATTAGTCCGATTTTCAGGAGTGATAATCTTATTAGTGTTAAATAACTTAAATCCAGGAGTGGTTTGAGTGTTTTTAAATTCTTGTTGAGTGTTCGGGAGTGATCGGTCTTCAACGAAATATCCTTATTACTTGTAACTATTTTCCTAAATTCTCATTGTTCTTGTTCAAGTTGGTGTTTTCTTTGGGTCTTTAGCTATCCTACCTACGCATTCATATCAAAGTTGCTTTAAAATTTGGAGTATGAATGGTGTGTAAGGAGCTGCCTTAATGTCGTGTGCTTTGAGTTGAATTTAAGGAAACTATTGCATACCTTTCCTTTTCCTTAAATTTAGCTAGCTCCTAGGCAAGAATTAAGGGAGAAAGCTTTCCTATTTTACTAGTTGTTAACCGTGGCATATTGTGAGCTTGGGGAGCAAGGCTTTCTTGCTTATTCCCTATAAATAAAGGCGCCTAACCTACAAACAAGGTTAGAGTGAGTTTTACATAAAAATTGTGTTAATTTTATGAATGTTTCATAATCTTTAATCCTTCCATTAATATGATTTTTAGGAGTGATAATCTTATTAGTGTTTAACAACTTAATTCCGGGAGTGGTTTGAGTGTGTTCAAATTCTTGTGAGTGTTCGAGAGTGATCATTCTAGCTACGCATTTATATCAAAGTTGCCATAAAATTTGGAGTATGAATGACGTGTAAGGAGCCGCCTTAATGTCGTGTGCTTTGAGTTGTATTTAAGAAAAGTATTGCATACCTTTCCTTAAGCTAATGTTTCCTTAAATTTAGCTAATGTCTAGGCTAGAATTAAGGGAGAAAACTTTCCTATTTTACTAGTTATAAACCTTGGCGAATTGTGAGCTTGGGGAGCAAGGCTTTCTTGCTTATTCTCTATAAATAAAGGCGCCTAACCTACAACAAGGTTAGAGTGAGTTTTACATAAAAATTTTGTAAAGTTTATGAATATTTCAAAATCCTCAATCCTTCCATTAATCGATTTTTAGGAGTGATAATCTTATTAGTGTTAAACAACTTAATTCCAGGAGTGGTTTTAGTGTGTTTAAATTCTTGTTGAGTGTTCAAGAGTGATCATTATTCAACTAAATATCCTTGTTACTATTTACTATTTTCCTCAATTATCATTGTTCTTGTTCAAGTTGGTGTTTTCCTTTGGGTATTTAGCTATCCTAGCTACGCATTCATATCAAAGTTGCCTTAAAATTTGGAGTATGAATGACGTGTAAGGAGCTGCCTTAATGTCGTGTGCTTTGAGTTGTATTTAAGGAAAGTATTGCATACCTTTCCTTTTCCTTAAATTTAGCTAGATTCTATGCTAGAATTAAGGGAGAAAACTTTCCTATTTTACTAGTTGTTAACCGTGGTATATTGTGAGCTTGGGGAGTAAGGCTTTCTTGCTTATTCCCTATAAATAAAGGCGCCTAACCTACAAAGCAAGGTTAGAGTGAGTTTTACATAAAAATTGTGTTAAGTTTATGAATGTTTCATAATCTTTAATCCTTCCATTAATCGATTTTCAGGAGTGATAATCTTATTAGTGTTAAACAACTTAATTCCGGGATTGGTTTTAGTGTGTTTAAATTCTTGTTGAGTGTTCGGGAGTGATCATTCTTCAACGAAATATCCTTGTTACTTGTTACTATTTTCCTAAATTCTCATTGTTCTTGTTCAAGTTGGTGTTTTCCTTTGGGTTTTTAGCTATCCTACCTACGCATTCGTATCAAAGTTGCCTTAAAATTTGGAGTATGAATGGTGTGAAAGGAGCTGCCTTAATGTCGTGTGCTTTGAGTTGTATTTAAGGAAAGTATTGCATACCTTTCCTTTTCCTTAAATTTAGCTAGATTCTAGGCTAGAATTAAGGGAGAAAACTTTCCTATTTTTCTAGTTGTAATCCGTGGTATATTGTGAGCTAGTGGAGCAAGGCTTTCTTGCTTATTCCCTATAAATGAAGCCGCCTAACCTACAAAGAAGGTTCGAGTGAGTTTTACATAAAAATCGTGTTAAGTTTATGAATGTTTTATTTTCTTTAATCCTTCCATTAGTCGATTTTCAGGAGTGATAATCTTATTAGTGTTAAATAACTTAATTCTAGGAGTGGTTTGAGTGTTCTTAAATTCTTGTTGAGTGTTCAGGAGTGATCAGTCTTCAACGAAATATCCTTATTACTTGTTACTATTTTCCTAAATTCTCATTGTTCTTGTTCAAGTTGGTGTTTTCTTTGGGTCATTAGCTATCCTACCTACGCATTCATATCAAAGTTGCTTTAAAATTTGGAGTATGAATGGTGTGTAAGGAGCTGCCTTAATGTCGTGTGCTTTGAGTTGTATTTATGGAAACTATTGTATACCTTTCCTTTTCCTTAAATTTAGCTAGCTCCTAGGCTAGAATTAAGGGAGAAAACTTTCCTATTTTACTAGTTGTTAACCGTGGCATATTGTGAGCTTGGGGAGCAAGGCTTTCTTGCTTATTCCCTATAAATAAAGGCGCCTAACCTACAACAAGGTTAGAGTGAGTTTTACATAAAAATTGTGTTAAGTTTATGAATGTTTCATAATCTTTAATCCTTCCATTAATATGATTTTTAGGAGTGATAATCTTATTAGTGTTTAACAACTTAATTCCAGGAGTGGTTTGAGTGTTTTTAAATTCTTGTGAGTGTTCAGGAGTGATCATTCTAGCTACGCATTTATATCAAAGTTGCCATAAAATTTGGAGTATGAATGACGTGTAAGGAGCTGCCTTAATGTCGTGTGCTTTGAGTTGTATTTAAGGAAAGTATTGCATACCTTTCCTTAAGCTAATGTTTCCTTAAATTTAGCCTGATGTCTAGGCTAGAATTAAGGGAGAAAACTTTCCTATTTTACTAGTTATAAACCTTGGCGTATTGTGAGCTTGGGGAGCAAGGCTTTCTTGCTTATTCTCTATAAATAAAGGCGCCTAACCTACAACAAGGTTAGAGTGAGTTTTACATACAAATTTTGTAAAGTTTATGAATATTTCAAAATCCTCAATCCTTCCATTAATCGATTTTTAGGAGTGATAATCTTATTAGTGTTAAACAACTTAATTCCGGGAGTGGTTTTAGTGTGTTTAAATTCTTGTTGAGTGTTCGGGAGTGATCATTCTTCAACGAAATATCCTTGTTACTTGTTACTATTTTCCTAAATTCTCATTGTTCTTGTTCAAGTTGGTGTTTTCTTTGGGTCTTTAGCTATCCTACCTACGCATTCATATCAAAGTTGCTTTAAAATTTGGAGTATGAATGGTGTGTAAGGAGTCGCCTTAATGTCGTGTGCTTTGAGTTGAATTTAAGGAAACTATTGCATACCTTTCCTTTTCCTTAAATTTAGCTAGCTCCTAGGCAAGAATTAAGGGAGAAAGCTTTCCTATTTTACTAGTTGTTAACCGTGGCATATTGTGAGCTTGGGGAGCAAGGCTTTCTTGCTTATTCCCTATAAATAAAGGCGCCTAACCTACAACAAGATTAGAGTGAGTTTTACATAAAAATTGTGTTAATTTTATGAATGTTTCATAATCTTTAATCCTTCCATTAATATGATTTTTAGGAGTGATAATCTTATTAGTGTTTAACAACTTAATTCCAGGAGTGGTTTGAGTGTGTTCAAATTCTTGTGAGTGTTCGGGAGTGATCATTCTAGCTACGCATTTATATCAAAGTTGCCATAAAATTTGGAGTATGAATGACGTGTAAGGAGCCGCCTTAATGTCGTGTGCTTTGAGTTGTATTTAAGGAAAGTATTGCATACCTTTCCTTAAGCTAATGTTTCCTTAAATTTAGCTAATGTCTAGGCTAGAATTAAGGGAGAAAACTTTCCTATTTTACTAGTTATAAACCTTGGCGTATTGTGAGCTTGGGGAGCAAGGCTTTCTTGCTTATTCTCTATAAATAAAGGCGCCCTAACCTACAACAAGGTTAGAGTGAGTTTTACATAAAAATTTTGTAAAGTTTATGAATATTTCAAAATCCTCAATCCTTCCATTAATCCGATTTTTAGGAGTGATAATCTTATTAGTGTTAAACAACTTAATTCCGAGGAGTGGTTTTAGTGTGTTTAAATTCTTGTTGAGTGTTCAAGAGTGATCATTATTCAACTAAATATCCTTGTTACTATTTACTATTTTCCTCAATTCTCATTGTTCTTGTTCAAGTTGGTGTTTTCCTTTGGGTATTTAGCTATCCTAGCTACGCATTCATATCAAAGTTGCCTTAAAATTTGGAGTATGAATGACGTGTAAGGAGCCGCCTTAATGTCGTGTGCTTTGAGTTGTATTTAAGGAAAGTATTGCATACCTTTCCTTTTCCTTAAATTTAGCTAGATTCTATGCTAGAATTAAGGGAGAAAACTTTCCTATTTTACTAGTTGTTAACCGTGGTATATTGTGAGCTTGGGGAGTAAGGCTTTCTTGCTTATTCCCTATAAATAAAGGCGCCTAACCTACAAAGAAGGTTAGAGTGAGTTTTACATAAAAATTGTGTTAAGTTTATGAATGTTTCATAATCTTTAATCCTTCCATTAATCCGATTTTCGGGAGTGATAATCTTATTAGTGTTAAACAACTTAATTCCGAGGATTGGTTTTAGTGTGTTTAAATTCTTGTTGAGTGTTCGGGAGTGATCATTCTTCAACGAAATATCCTTGTTACTTGTTACTATTTTCCTAAATTCTCATTGTTCTTGTTCAAGTTGGTGTTTTCCTTTGGGTTTTTAGCTATCCTACCTACGCATTCGTATCAAAGTTGCCTTAAAATTTGGAGTATGAATGGTGTGAAAGGAGCCGCCTTAATGTCGTGTGCTTTGAGTTGTATTTAAGGAAAGTATTGCATACCTTTCCTTTTCCTTAAATTTAGCTAGATTCTAGGCTAGAATTAAGGGAGAAAACTTTCCTATTTTTCTAGTTGTAATCCGTGGTATATTGTGAGCTAGTGGAGCAAGACTTTCTTGCTTATTCCCTATAAATGAAGCCGCCTAACCTACAGCGAAGGTTCGAGTGAGTTTTACATAAAAATCGTGTTAAGTTTATGAATGTTTTATTTTCTTTAATCCTTCCATTAGTCCGATTTTCAGGAGTGATAATCTTATTAGTGTTAAATAACTTAATTCCAGGAGTGGTTTGAGTGTTCTTAAATTCTTGTTGAGTGTTCGGGAGTGATCGGTCTTCAACGAAATATCCTTATTACTTGTTACTATTTTCCTAAATTCTCATTGTTCTTGTTCAAGTTGGTGTTTTCTTTGGGTCATTAGCTATCCTACCTACGCATTCATATCAAAGTTGCTTTAAAATTTGGAGTATGAATGGTGTGTAAGGAGCCGCCTTAATGTCGTGTGCTTTGAGTTGTATTTATGGAAACTATTGTATACCTTTCCTTTTCCTTAAATTTAGCTAGCTCCTAGGCTAGAATTAAGGGAGAAAACTTTCCTATTTTACTAGTTGTTAACCGTGGCATATTGTGAGCTTGGGGAGCAAGGCTTTCTTGCTTATTCCCTATAAATAAAGGCGCCTAACCTACAATAAGGTTAGAGTGAGTTTTACATAAAAATTGTGTTAAGTTTATGAATGTTTCATAATCTTTAATCCTTCCATTAATATGATTTTTAGGAGTGATAATCTTATTAGTGTTTAACAACTTAATTCCGAGGAGTGGTTTGAGTGTTTTTAAATTCTTGTGAGTGTTCGGGAGTGATCATTCTAGCTACGCATTTATATCAAAGTTGCCATAAAATTTGGAGTATGAATGACGTGTAAGGAGCTGCCTTAATGTCGTGTGCTTTGAGTTGTATTTAAGGAAAGTATTGCATACCTTTCCTTAAGCTAATGTTTCCTTAAATTTAGCCGATGTCTAGGCTAGAATTAAGGGAGAAAACTTTCCTATTTTACTAGTTATAAACCTTGGCGTATTGTGAGCTTGGGGAGCAAGGCTTTCTTGCTTATTCTCTATAAATAAAGGCGCCTAACCTACAACAAGGTTAGAGTGAGTTTTACATACAAATTTTGTAAAGTTTATGAATATTTCAAAATCCTCAATCCTTCCATTAATCCGATTTTTAGGAGTGATAATCTTATTAGTGTTAAACAACTTAATTCCGGGAGTGGTTTTAGTGTGTTTAAATTCTTGTTGAGTGTTCGAGAGTGATCATTCTTCAACGAAATATCCTTGTTACTTTGTTACTATTTTCCTAAATTCTCATTGTTCTTGTTCAAGTTGGTGTTTTCCTTTGGGTTTTTAGCTATCCTACCTACGCATTCGTATCAAAGTTGCCTTTAAATTTGGAGTATGAATGGTGTGAAAGGAGCCGCCTTAATGTCGTGTGCTTTGAGTTCTATTTAAGGAAAGTATTGCATACCTTTCCTTTTCCTTAAATTTAGCTAGATTCTAGGCTAGAATTAAGGGAGAAAACTTTCGTATTTTTCTAGTTGTAAACCGTGGTATATTGTGAGCTAGTGGAGTAAGGCTTTCTTGCTTATTCCCTATAAATGAAGGCGCCTAACCTACAAGCAAGGTTCGAGTGAGTTTTACATAAAAATCGTGTTAAGTTTATGAATGTTTTATTTTCTTTAATCCTTCCATTAATCGATTTTCGGGAGTGATAATCTTATTAGTGTTAAATAACTTAATTCCGGGAGTGGTTTGAGTGTTCTAAAATTCTTGTTGAGTGTTCGGGAGTGATCATTCTTCAACGAAATATCCTTATTACTTGTTACTATTTTCCTAAATTCTCATTGTTCTTGTTCAAGTTAGTGTTTTCCTTTGGGTCATTAGCTATCCTACCTACGCATTCATATCAAAGTTGCTTTAAAATTTGGAGTATGAATGGTGTGTAAGGAGCCGCCTTAATGTCGTGTGCTTTGAGTTGTATTTATGGAAACTATTGTATACCTTTCCTTTTCCTTAAATTTAGCTAGCTCCTAGGCTAGAATTAAGGGAGAAAACTTTCCTATTTTACTAGTTGTTAACCGTGGCATATTGTGAGCTTGGGGAGCAAGGCTTTCTTGCTTATTCCCTATAAATAAAGGCGCCTAACCTACAACAAGGTTTGAGTGAGTTTTACATAAAAATCGTGTTAAGTTTATGAATGTTTCATAATCTTTAATCCTTCCATTAATATGATTTTTTAGGAGTGATAATCTTATTAGTGTTTAACAACTTAATTCCAGGAGTGGTTTGAGTGTTTTTAAATTCTTGTGAGTGTTCGAGAGTGATCATTCTAGCTACGCATTTATATCAAAGTTGCCATAAAATTTGGAGTATGAATGACGTGTAAGGAGCCGCCTTAATGTCGTGTGCTTTGAGTTGTATTTAAGGAAAGTATTGCATACCTTTCCTTAAGCTAATGTTTCCTTAAATTTAGCCGATGTCTAGGCTAGAATTAAGGGAGAAAACTTTCCTATTTTACTAGTTATAAACCTTGGCGTATTGTGAGCTTGGGGAGCAAGGCTTTCTTGCTTATTCCCTATAAATAAAGGCGCCTAACCTACAATAAGGTTAGAGTGAGTTTTACATACAAATTTTGTAAAGTTTATGAATATTTCAAAATCTTTAATCCTTCCATTAATCTGATTTTTAGGAGTGATAATCTTATTAGTGTTAAACAACTTAATTCCGAGGAGTGGTTTTAGTGTGTTTAAATTCTTGTTGAGTGTTCAAGAGTGATCATTATTCAACTAAATATCCTTGTTACTTGTTACCATTTTCCTAAATTCTCATTGTTCTTGTTCAAGTTGGCGTTTTCCTTTGGGTATTTAGCTATCCTACCTACGCATTCATATCAAAGTTGCCTTAAAATTTGGAGTATGAATGGTGTGTAAGGAGCTGCCTTAATGTCGTGTGCTTTGAGTTGTATTTAAGGAAAGTATTGCATACCTTTCCTTTTCCTTAAATTTAGCTAGATTCTATGCTAGAATTAAGGGAGAAAACTTTCCTATTTTACTAGTTGTTAACCGTGGTATATTGTGAGCTAGTGGAGCAAGGCTTTCTTGCTTATTCCCTATAAATAAAGCCGCCTAACCTACAAAGAAGGTTCGAGTGAGTTTTACATAAAAATCGTGTTAAGTTTATGAATGTTTTATTTTCTTTAATCCTTCCATTAGTCCGATTTTTAGGAGTGATAATCTTATTAGTGTTAAATAACTTAATTCCGGGAGTGGTTTGAGTGTTTTTAAATTCTTGTTGAGTGTTCGGGAGTGATCGGTCTTCAACGAAATATCCTTATTACTTGTTACTATTTTCCTAAATTCTCATTGTTCTTGTTCAAGTTGGTGTTTTCTTTGGGTCTTTAGCTATCCTACCTACGCATTAATATCAAAGTTGCTTTAAAATTTGGAGTATGAATGGTGTGTAAGGAGCTGCCTTAATGTCGTGGGCTTTGAGTTGTATTTAAGGAAACTATTGCATACCTTTCCTTTTCCTTAAATTTAGCTAGCTCCTAGGCTAGAATTAAGCGAGAAAACTTTCCTATTTTACTAGTTGTTAACCGTGGCATATTGTGAGCTTGGGGAGCAAGGCTTTCTTGCTTATTCCCTATAAATAAAGGCGCCTAACCTACAACAAGGTTAGAGTGAGTTTTACATAAAAATTGTGTTAAGTTTATGAATGTTTCATAATCTTTAATCCTTCCATTAATATGATTTTTAGGAGTGATAATCTTATTAGTGTTTAACAACTTAATTCCAGGAGTGGGTTTGAGTGTGTTTAAATTCTTTGTGAGTGTTCGAGAGTGATCATTCTAGCTACGCATTTATATCAAAGTTGCCATAAAATTTGGAGTATGAATGACGTGTAAGGAGCCGCTTTAATGTCGTGTGCTTTGAGTTGTATTTAAGGAAAGTATTGCATACCTTTCCTTAAGCTAATGTTTCCTTAAATGTAGCTAATGTCTAGGCTAGAATTAAGGGAGAAAACTTTCCTATTTTACTAGTTATAAACCTTGGCGTATTGTGAGCTTGGGGAGCAAGGCTTTCTTGCTTATTCTCTATAAATAAAGGCGCCTAACCTACAACAAGGTTAGAGTGAGTTTTACATAAAAATTTTGTAAAGTTTATGAATATTTCAAAATCCTCAATCCTTCCATTAATCCGATTTTTTAGGAGTGATAATCTTATTAGTGTTAAACAACTTAATTCCGGGAGTGGTTTTAGTGTGTTTAAATTCTTGTTGAGTGTTCAAGAGTGATCATTCTTCAACTAAATATCCTTGTTACTTGTTATTATTTTCCTCAATTCTCATTGTTCTTGTTCAAGTTGGTGTTTTCCTTTGGGTATTTAGCTATCCTACCTACGCATTCATATCAAAGTTGCCTTAAAATTTGGAGTATGAATGGTGTGAAAGGAGCCGCCTTAATGTCGTGTGCTTTGAGTTGTATTTAAGGAAAGTATTGCATACCTTTCCTTTTCCTTAAATTTAGCTAGATTCTATGCTAGAATTAAGGGAGAAAACTTTCCTATTTTACTAGTTGTTAACCGTGGTATATTGTGAGCTAGTGGAGCAAGGCTTTCTTGCTTATTCCCTATAAATAAAGCCGCCTAACCTACAGCAAGGTTCGAGTGAGTTTTACATAAAAATCGTGTTAAGTTTATGAATGTTTTATTTTCTTTAATCCTTCCATTAGTCTGATTTTCAGGAGTGATAATCTTATTAGTGTTAAATAACTTAATTCCAGGAGTGGTTTGAGTGTTTTTAAATTCTTGTTGAGTGTTCAGGAGTGATCAGTCTTCAACGAAATATCCTTATTACTTGTTACTATTTTCCTAAATTCTCATTGTTCTTGTTCAAGTTGGTGTTTTCTTTGGGTCTTTAGCTATCCTACCTACGCATTAATATCAAAGTTGCTTTAAAATTTGGAGTATGAATGGTGTGTAAGGAGCTGCCTTAATGTCGTGTGCTTTGAGTTGTATTTAAGGAAACTATTGCATACCTTTCCTTTTCCTTAAATTTAGCTAGCTCCTAGGCTAGAATTAAGGGAGAAAACTTTCCTATTTTACTAGTTGTTAACCGTGGCATATTGTGAGCTTGGGGAGCAAGGCTTTCTTGCTTATTCCCTATAAATAAAGGCGCCTAACCTACAGCAAGGTTAGAGTGAGTTTTACATAAAAATTGTGTTAAGTTTATGAATGTTTCATAATCTTTAATCCTTCCATTAATATGATTTTTAGGAGTGATAATCTTATTAGTGTTTAACAACTTAATTCCAGGAGTGGTTTGAGTGTGTTTAAATTCTTGTGAGTGTTCAGGAGTGATCATTCTAGCTACGCATTTATATCAAAGTTGCCATAAAATTTGGAGTATGAATGACGTGTAAGGAGCTGCCTTAATGTCGTGTGCTTTGAGTTGTATTTAAGGAAAGTATTGCATACCTTTCCTTAAGCTAATGTTTCCTTAAATTTAGCTAATGTCTAGGCTAGAATTAAGGGAGAAAACTTTCCTATTTTACTAGTTATAAACCTTGGCGTATTGTGAGCTTGGGGAGCAAGGCTTTCTTGCTTATTCTCTATAAATAAAGGCGCCTAACCTACAACAAGGTTAGAGTGAGTTTTACATAAAAATTTTGTAAAGTTTATGAATATTTCAAAATCCTCAATCCTTCCATTAATCTGATTTTTAGGAGTGATAATCTTATTAGTGTTAAACAACTTAATTCCAGGAGTGGTTTTAGTGTGTTTAAATTCTTGTTGAGTGTTCAAGAGTGATCATTATTCAACTAAATATCCTTGTTACTTGTTACTATTTTCCTCAATTCTCATTGTTCTTGTTCAAGTTGGCGTTTTCCTTTGGGTATTTAGCTATCCTAGCTACGCATTCATATCAAAGTTGCCTTAAAATTTGGAGTATGAATGACGTGTAAGGAGCTGCCTTAATGTCGTGTGCTTTGAGTTGTATTTAAGGAAAGTATTGCATACCTTTCCTTTTCCTTAAATTTAGCTAGATTCTATGCTAGAATTAAGGGAGAAAACTTTCCTATTTTACTAGTTGTTAACCGTGGTATATTGTGAGCTTGGGGAGTAAGGCTTTCTTGCTTATTCCCTATAAATAAAGGCGCCTAACCTACAGCAAGGTTAGAGTGAGTTTTACATAAAAATTGTGTTAAGTTTATGAATGTTTCATAATCTTTAATCCTTCCATTAATCTGATTTTCAGGAGTGATAATCTTATTAGTGTTAAACAACTTAATTCCAGGATTGGTTTTAGTGTGTTTAAATTCTTGTTGAGTGTTCAGGAGTGATCATTCTTCAACGAAATATCCTTGTTACTTGTTACTATTTTCCTAAATTCTCATTGTTCTTGTTCAAGTTGGTGTTTTCCTTTGGGTTTTTAGCTATCCTACCTACGCATTCGTATCAAAGTTGCCTTAAAATTTGGAGTATGAATGGTGTGAAAGGAGCCGCCTTAATGTCGTGTGCTTTGAGTTGTATATAAGGAAAGTATTGCATACCTTTCCTTTTCCTTAAATTTAGCTAGATTCTAGGCTAGAATTAAGGGAGAAAACTTTCCTATTTTTCTAGTTGTAATCCGTGGTATATTGTGAGCTAGTGGAGCAAGGCTTTCTTGCTTATTCCCTATAAATGAAGCCGCCTAACCTACAGCAAGGTTCGAGTGAGTTTTACATAAAAATCGTGTTAAGTTTATGAATGTTTTATTTTCTTTAATCCTTCCATTAGTCTCGATTTTCGGGAGTGATAATCTTATTAGTGTTAAATAACTTAATTCCGGGAGTGGTTTGAGTGTTCTTAAATTCTTGTTGAGTGTTCGGGAGTGATCAGTCTTCAACGAAATATCCTTATTACTTGTTACTATTTTCCTAAATTCTCATTGTTCTTGTTCAAGTTGGTGTTTTCTTTGGGTCTTTAGCTATCCTACCTACGCATTCATATCAAAGTTGCTTTAAAATTTGGAGTATGAATGGTGTGTAAGGAGCCGCCTTAATGTCGTGTGCTTTGAGTTGTATTTAAGGAAACTATTGCATACCTTTCCTTTTCCTTAAATTTAGCTAGCTCCTAGGCTAGAATTAAGGGAGAAAACTTTCCTATTTTACTAGTTGTTAACCGTGGCATATTGTGAGCTTGGGGAGCAAGGCTTTCTTGCTTATTCCCTATAAATAAAGGCGCCTAACCTACAGCAAGGTTAGAGTGAGTTTTACATAAAAATTGTGTTAAGTTTATGAATGTTTCATAATCTTTAATCCTTCCATTAATATGATTTTTAGGAGTGATAATCTTATTAGTGTTTAACAACTTAATTCCGGGGAGTGGTTTGAGTGTGTTTAAATTCTTGTGAGTGTTCGGGAGTGATCATTCTAGCTACGCATTTATATCAAAGTTGCCATAAAATTTGGAGTATGAATGACGTGTAAGGAGCCGCCTTAATGTCGTGTGCTTTGAGTTGTATTTAAGGAAAGTATTGCATACCTTTCCTTAAGCTAATGTTTCCTTAAATTTAGCTAATGTCTAGGCTAGAATTAAGGGAGAAAACTTTCCTATTTTACTAGTTATAAACCTTGGCGTATTGTGAGCTTGGGGAGCAAGGCTTTCTTGCTTATTCTCTATAAATAAAGGCGCCTAACCTACAACAAGGTTAGAGTGAGTTTTACATAAAAATTTTGTAAAGTTTATGAATATTTCAAAATCCTCAATCCTTCCATTAATCCGATTTTTAGGAGTGATAATCTTATTAGTGTTAAACAACTTAATTCCAGGAGTGGTTTTAGTGTGTTTAAATTCTTGTTGAGTGTTCAAGAGTGATCATTATTCAACTAAATATCCTTGTTACTATTTACTATTTTCCTCAATTCTCATTGTTCTTGTTCAAGTTGGCGTTTTCCTTTGGGTATTTAGCTATCCTAGCTACGCATTCATATCAAAGTTGCCTTAAAATTTGGAGTATGAATGACGTGTAAGGAGCTGCCTTAATGTCGTGTGCTTTGAGTTGTATTTAAGGAAAGTATTGCATACCTTTCCTTTTCCTTAAATTTAGCTAGATTCTATGCTAGAATTAAGGGAGAAAACTTTTCTATTTTACTAGTTGTTAACCGTGGTATATTGTGAGCTTGGGGAGTAAGGCTTTCTTGCTTATTCCCTATAAATAAAGGCGCCTAACCTACAAAGAAGGTTAGAGTGAGTTTTACATAAAAATTGTGTTAAGTTTATGAATGTTTCATAATCTTTAATCCTTCCATTAATCTGATTTTCGGGAGTGATAATCTTATTAGTGTTAAACAACTTAATTCCGGGATTGGTTTTAGTGTGTTTAAATTCTTGTTGAGTGTTCGGGAGTGATCATTCTTCAACGAAATATCCTTGTTACTTGTTACTATTTTCCTAAATTCTCATTGTTCTTGTTCAAGTTGGTGTTTTCCTTTGGGTTTTTAGCTATCCTACCTACGCATTCGTATCAAAGTTGCCTTAAAATTTGGAGTATGAATGGTGTGAAAGGAGCTGCCTTAATGTCGTGTGCTTTGAGTTGTATATAAGGAAAGTATTGCATACCTTTCCTTTTCCTTAAATTTAGCTAGATTCTAGGCTAGAATTAAGGGAGAAAACTTTCCTATTTTTCTAGTTGTAATCCGTGGTATATTGTGAGCTAGTGGAGCAAGGCTTTCTTGCTTATTCCCTATAAATGAAGCCGCCTAACCTACAAAGAAGGTTCGAGTGAGTTTTACATAAAAATCGTGTTAAGTTTATGAATGTTTTATTTTCTTTAATCCTTCCATTAGTCCGATTTTCAGGAGTGATAATCTTATTAGTGTTAAATAACTTAATTCCGGGAGTGGTTTGAGTGTTCTTAAA
Organism: Beta corolliflora; assembly: GCA_947648045.1. Lineage (NCBI taxonomy): Eukaryota > Viridiplantae > Streptophyta > Magnoliopsida > Caryophyllales > Amaranthaceae > Beta > Beta corolliflora. Next base: position 316,485 of record CANSZD010003999.1, read on the forward strand.
TTCTTGTTGAGTGTTCGGGAGTGATCGGTCTTCAACGAAATATCCTTATTACTTGTTACTATTTTCCTAAATTCTCATTGTTCTTGTTCAAGTTGGTGTTTTCTTTGGGTCTTTAGCTATCCTACCTACGCATTCATATCAAAGTTGCTTTAAAATTTGGAGTATGAATGGTGTGTAAGGAGCCGCCTTAATGTCGTGTGCTTTGAGTTGTATTTAAGGAAACTATTGCATACCTTTCCTTTTCCTTAAATTTAGCTAGCTCCTAGGCTAGAATTAAGGGAGAAAACTTTCCTATTTTACAAGTTGTTAACCGTGGCATATTGTGAGCTTGGGGAGCAAGGCTTTCTTGCTTATTCCCTATAAATAAAGGCGCCTAACCTACAACAAGGTTAGAGTGAGTTTTACATAAAAATTGTGTTAAGTTTATGAATGTTTCATAATCTTTAATCCTTCCATTAATATGATTTTTAGGAGTGATAATCTTATTAGTGTTTAACAACTTAATTCCGAGGAGTGGTTTGAGTGTGTTTAAATTCTTGTGAGTGTTCGGGAGTGATCATTCTAGCTACGCATTTATATCAAAGTTGCCATAAAATTTGGAGTATGAATGACGTGTAAGGAGCTGCCTTAATGTCGTGTGCTTTGAGTTGTATTTAAGGAAAGTATTGCATACCTTTCCTTAAGCTAATGTTTCCTTAAATTTAGCTAATGTCTAGGCTAGAATTAAGGGAGAAAACTTTCCTATTTTACTAGTTATAAACCTTGGCGTATTGTGAGCTTGGGGAGCAAGGCTTTCTTGCTTATTCTCTATAAATAAAGGCGCCTAACCTACAACAAGGTTAGAGTGAGTTTTACATAAAAATTTTGTAAAGTTTATGAATATTTCAAAATCCTCAATCCTTCCATTAATCGATTTTTTAGGAGTGATAATCTTATTAGTGTTAAACAACTTAATTCCGGGAGTGGTTTTAGTGTGTTTAAATTCTTGTTGAGTGTTCAAGAGTGATCATTATTCAACTAAATATCCTTGTTACTTATTTACTATTTTCCTCAATTCTCATTGTTCTTGTTCAAGTTGGCGTTTTCCTTTGGGTATTTAGCTATCCTAGCTACGCATTCATATCAAAGTTGCCTTAAAATTTGGAGTATGAATGACGTGTAAGGAGCCGCCTTAATGTCGTGTGCTTTGAGTTGTATTTAAGGAAAGTATTGCATACCTTTCCTTTTCCTTAAATTTAGCTAGATTCTATGCTAGAATTAAGGGAGAAAACTTTCCTATTTTACTAGTTGTTAACCGTGGTATATTGTGAGCTTGGGGAGTAAGGCTTTCTTGCTTATTCCCTATAAATAAAGGCGCCCTAACCTACAGCAAGGTTAGAGTGAGTTTTACATAAAAATTGTGTTAAGTTTATGAATGTTTCATAATCTTTAATCCTTCCATTAATCCGATTTTCGGGAGTGATAATCTTATTAGTGTTAAACAACTTAATTCCGGGATTGGTTTTAGTGTGTTTAAATTCTTGTTGAGTGTTCGGGAGTGATCATTCTTCAACGAAATATCCTTGTTACTTGTTACTATTTTCCTAAATTCTCATTGTTCTTGTTCAAGTTGGTGTTTTCCTTTGGGTTTTTAGCTATCCTACCTACGCATTCATATCAAAGTTGCCTTAAAATTTGGAGTATGAATGGTGTGAAAGGAGCCGCCTTAATGTCGTGTGCTTTGAGTTGTATTTAAGGAAAGTATTGCATACCTTTCCTTTTCCTTAAATTTAGCTAGATCCTAGGCTAGAATTAAGGGAGAAAACTTTCCTATTTTTCTAGTTGTTAATCCGTGGTATATTGTGAGCTAGTGGAGCAAGGCTTTCTTGCTTATTCCCTATAAATAAAGGCGCCTAACCTACAAAGCAAGGTTCGAGTGAGTTTTACATAAAAATTGTGTTAAGTTTATGAATGTTTTATAATCTTTAATCCTTCCATTAATATGATTTTTAGGAGTGATAATCTTATTAGTGTTTAACAACTTAATTCCGGGAGTGGTTTGAGTGTGTTTAAATTCTTGTGAGTGTTCGGGAGTGATCATTCTAGCTACGCATTTATATCAAAGTTGCCATAAAATTTGGAGTATGAATGACGTGTAAGGAGCGCCTTAATGTCGTGTGCTTGAAGTTGTATTTAAGGAAAGTATTGCATACCTTTCCTTAAGCTAATGTTTCCTTAAATTTAGCTAATGTCTAGGCTAGAATTAAGGGAGAAAACTTTCCTATTTTACTAGTTATAAACCTTGGCGTATTGTGAGCTTGGGGAGCAAGGCTTTCTTGCTTATTCTCTATAAATAAAGGCGCCTAACCTACAACAAGGTTAGAGTGAGTTTTACATAAAAATTTTGTAAAGTTTATGAATATTTCAAAATCCTCAATCCTTCCATTAATCCGATTTTTAGGAGTGATAATCTTATTAGTGTTAAACAACTTAATTCCGTGGAGTGGTTTTAGTGTGTTTAAATTCTTGTTGAGTGTTCAAGAGTGATCATTATTCAACTAAATATCCTTGTTACTTGTTACTATTTTCCTCAATTCTCATTGTTCTTGTTCAAGTTGGCGTTTTCTTTGGGTATTTAGCTATCCTAGCTACGCATTCATATCAAAGTTGCCTTAAAATTTGGAGTATGAATGACGTGTAAGGAGCCGCCTTAATGTCGTGTGCTTTGAGTTGTATTTAAGGAAAGTATTGCATACCTTTCCTTTTCCTTAAATTTAGCTAGATTCTATGCTAGAATTAAGGGAGAAAACTTTCCTATTTTACTAGTTGTTAACCGTGGTATATTGTGAGCTTGGGGAGTAAGGCTTTCTTGCTTATTCCCTATAAATAAAGGCGCCTAACCTACAAGCAAGGTTAGAGTGAGTTTTACATAAAAATTGTGTTAAGTTTATGAATGTTTCATAATCTTTAATCCTTCCATTAATCTCGATTTTCGGGAGTGATAATCTTATTAGTGTTAAACAACTTAATTCCGGGATTGGTTTTAGTGTGTTTAAATTCTTGTTGAGTGTTCGGGAGTGATCATTCTTCAACGAAATATCCTTGTTACTTGTTACTATTTTCCTAAATTCTCATTGTTCTTGTTCAAGTGGTGTTTTCCTTTGGGTTTTTAGCTATCCTACCTACGCATTCGTATCAAAGTTGCCTTAAAATTTGGAGTATGAATGGTGTGAAAGGAGCCGCCTTAATGTCGTGTGCTTTGAGTTGTATATAAGGAAAGTATTGCATACCTTTCCTTTTCCTTAAATTTAGCTAGATTCTAGGCTAGAATTAAGGGAGAAAACTTTCCTATTTTACTAGTTGTAATCCGTGGTATATTGTGAGCTTGGGGAGCAAGGCTTTCTTGCTTATTCCCTATAAATGAAGCCGCCTAACCTACAACAAGGTTCAGAGTGAGTTTTACATAAAAATCGTGTTAAGTTTATGAATGTTTTATTTTCTTTAATCCTTCCATTAGTCCGATTTTCGGGAGTGATAATCTTATTAGTGTTAAATAACTTAATTCCAGGAGTGGTTTGAGTGTTCTTAAATTCTTGTTGAGTGTTCAGGAGTGATCATTCTTCAACGAAATATCCTTATTACTTGTTACTATTTTCCTAAATTCTCATTGTTCTTGTTCAAGTTGGTGTTTTCTTTGGGTCTTTAGCTATCCTACCTACGCATTCATATCAAAGTTGCTTTAAAATTTGGAGTATGAATGGTGTGTAAGGAGCCGCCTTAATGTCGTGTGCTTTGAGTTGTATTTAAGGAAACTATTGCATACCTTTCCTTTTCCTTAAATTTAGCTAGCTCCTAGGCTAGAATTAAGGGAGAAAACTTTCCTATTTTACTAGTTGTTAACCGTGGCATATTGTGAGCTTGGGGAGCAAGGCTTTCTTGCTTATTCCCTATAAATAAAGGCGCCTAACCTACAAGAAGGTTAGAGTGAGTTTTACATAAAAATTGTGTTAAGTTTATGAATGTTTCATAATCTTTAATCCTTCCATTAATATGATTTTTAGGAGTGATAATCTTATTAGTGTTTAACAACTTAATTCCGGTGGTTTTGGTGTGTTTAAATTCTTGTTGAGTGTTCGGGAGTGATCATTTGAAATATCTTTTTATGTTTCCTAAATTCTCATTGTTCTTGAGTGTTTTCTATTCTAGCTACGCATTCATATCAAAGTTGCCTTAAAATTTGGAGTATGAATGACGTGTAAGGAGCTGCCTTAATGTCGTGTGCTTTGAGTTGTATTTAAGGAAAGTATTGCATACCTTTCCTTTTCCTTAAATTTAGCTAGATGTCTAGGCTAGAATTAAGGGAGAAAACTTTCCTATTTTTCTAGTTATAAACCTTGGTATATTGTGAGCTAGGGGAGCAAGGCTTTCTTGCTTATTCCCTATAAATAAAGCCGCCTAACCTACAACAAGGTTCGAGTGAGTTTTACATAAAAATTTTGTTAAGTTTATGAATGTTTTATTTTCTTCAATCCTTCCATTAGTCGATTTTTAGGAGTGATAATCTTATTAGTGTTAAATAACTTAATTCCGTGAGTGGTTTGAGTGTTCTTAAATTCTTGTTGAGTGTTCAGGAGTGATCATTCTTCAACTAAATATCCTTATTACTTGTTACTATTTTCCTAAATTCTCATTGTTCTTGTTCAAGTTGGTGTTTTCTTTGGGTCTTTAGCTATCCTACCTACGCATTCATATCAAAGTTGCTTTAAAATTTGGAGTATGAATGGTGTGTAAGGAGCCGCCTTAATGTCGTGTGCTTTGAGTTGTATTTAAGGAAACTATTGCATACCTTTCCTTTTCCTTAAATTTAGCTAGATTCTAGGCTAGAATTAAGGGAGAAAACTTTTCTATTTTACTAGTTGTTAACCGTGGTATATTGTGAGCTTGGGGAGCAAGGCTTTCTTGCTTATTCCCTATAAATAAAGGCGCCTAACCTACAAAGCAAGGTTAGAGTGAGTTTTACATAAAAATTGTGTTAAGTTTATGAATGTTTCATAATCTTTAATCCTTCCATTAATCTGATTTTTAGGAGTGATAATCTTATTAGTGTTAAACAACTTAATTCCGTGATTGGTTTTAGTGTGTTTAAATTCTTGTTGAGTGTTCGAGAGTGATCATTCTTCAACGAAATATCCTTGTTACTTGTTACTATTTTCCTAAATTCTCATTGTTCTTGTTCAAGTTGGTGTTTTCCTTTGGGTTTTTAGCTATCCTACCTACGCATTCGTATCAAAGTTGCCTTAAAATTTGGAGTATGAATGAGTGTAAGGAGCCGCCTTAATGTCGTGTGCTTTGAGTTGTATATAAGGAAAGTATTGCATACCTTTCCTGTTTCCTTAAATTTAGCTAGATGTCTAGGCTAGAATTAAGGGAGAAAACTTTCCTATTTTACTAGTTGTAAACCTGGTGGTATATTGTGAGCTTGGGGAGCAAGGCTTTCTTGCTTATTCCCTATAAATGAAGCCGCCTAACCTACAACAAGGTTCGAGTGAGTTTTACATAAAAATCTTGTTAAGTTTATGAATGTTTTATTTTCTTTAATCCTTCCATTAGTCGATTTTTAGGAGTGATAATCTTATTAGTGTTAAATAACTTAATTCCGGGAGTGGTTTGAGTGTGTTTAAATTCTTGTTGAGTGTTCAAGAGTGATCATTCTTCAACTAAATATCCTTATTACTTGTTACTATTTTCCTAAATTCTCATTGTTCTTGTTCAAGTTGGTGTTTTCCTTTGGGTCTTTAGCTATCCTACCTACGCATTCATATCAAAGTTGCTTTAAAATTTGGAGTATGAATGGCGTGTAAGGAGCCGCCTTAATGTCGTGTGCTTTGAGTTGTATTTAAGGAAACTATTGCATACCTTTCCTTTTCCTTAAATTTAGCTAGCTTCTATGCTAGAATTAAGGGAGAAAACTTTCCTATTTTACAAGTTGTTAACCGTGGCATATTGTGAGCTTGGGGAGTAAGGCTTTCTTGCTTATTCCCTATAAATAAAGGCGCCTAACCTACAAAGAAGGTTAGAGTGAGTTTTACATAAAAATTGTGTTAAGTTTATGAATGTTTCATAATCTTTAATCCTTCCATTAATCCGATTTTCGGAGTGATAATCTTATTAGTGTTAAACAACTTAATTCCGTGGATTGGTTTTAGTGTGTTTAAATTCTTGTTGAGTGTTCGGGAGTGATCATTCTTCAACGAAATATCCTTGTTACTTGTTACTATTTTCCTAAATTCTCATTGTTCTTGTTCAAGTTGGTGTTTTCCTTTGGGTTTTTAGCTATCCTACCTACGCATTCGTATCAAAGTTGCCTTAAAATTTGGAGTATGAATGGTGTGAAAGGAGCTGCCTTAATGTCGTGTGCTTTGAGTTGTATTTAAGGAAAGTATTGCATACCTTTCCTTTTCCTTAAATTTAGCTAGATTCTAGGCTAGAATTAAGGGAGAAAACTTTCCTATTTTTCTAGTTGTAATCCGTGGTATATTGTGAGCTAGTGGAGCAAGGCTTTCTTGCTTATTCCCTATAAATGAAGCCGCCTAACCTACAAGCAAGGTTCGAGTGAGTTTTACATAAAAATCGTGTTAAGTTTATGAATGTTTTATTTTCTTTAATCCTTCCATTAGTCTCGATTTTCAGGAGTGATAATCTTATTAGTGTTAAATAACTTAATTCCTAGGAGTGGTTTGAGTGTACTTAAATTCTTGTTGAGTGTTCGGGAGTGATCGGTCTTCAACGAAATATCCTTATTACTTGTTACTATTTTCCTAAATTCTCATTGTTCTTGTTCAAGTTGGTGTTTTCTTTGGGTCTTTAGCTATCCTACCTACGCATTCCTATCAAAGTTGCTTTAAAATTTGGAGTATGAATGGTGTGTAAGGAGCTGCCTTAATGTCGTGTGCTTTGAGTTGTATTTAAGGAAACTATTGCATACCTTTCCTTTTCCTTAAATTTAGCTAGCTCCTAGGCTAGAATTAAGGGAGAAAACTTTCCTATTTTACTAGTTGTTAATCGTGGCATATTGTGAGCTTGGGGAGCAAGGCTTTCTTGCTTATTCCCTATAAATAAAGGCGCCTAACCTACAAAGAAGGTTAGAGTGAGTTTTACATAAAAATTGTGTTAAGTTTATGAATGTTTCATAATCTTTAATCCTTCCATTAATATGATTTTTAGGAGTGATAATCTTATTAGTGTTAAACAACTTAATTCCAGGATTGGTTTGAGTGTGTTTAAATTCTTGTGAGTGTTCAGAGTGATCATTCTAGCTACGCATTTATATCAAAGTTGCCTTAAAATTTGGAGTATGAATGACGTGTAAGGAGTCGCCTTAATGTCGTGTGCTTTGAGTTGTATTTAAGGAAAGTATTGCATACCTTTCCTTAAGCTAATGTTTCCTTAAATTTAGCTAAATTCTAGGCTAGAATTAAGGGAGAAAACTTTCCTATTTTACTAGTTATAAACCTTGGCGTATTGTGAGCTTGGGGAGCAAGGCTTTCTTGCTTATTCTCTATAAATAAAGGCGCCCTAACCTACAACAAGGTTAGAGTGAGTTTTACATAAAAAATTTTGTAAAGTTTATGAATATTTCAAAATCCTCAATCCTTCCATTAATCTCGATTTTTAGGAGTGATAATCTTATTAGTGTTAAACAACTTAATTCCAGGAGTGGTTTTAGTGTGTTTAAATTCTTGTTGAGTGTTCAAGAGTGATCATTATTCAACTAAATATCCTTGTTACTTGTTACTATTTTCCTCAATTCTCATTGTTCTTGTTCAAGTTGGCGTTTTCTTTGGGTATTTAGCTATCCTAGCTACGCATTCATATCAAAAGTTGCCTTAAAATTTGGAGTATGAATGACGTGTAAGGAGCCGCCTTAATGTCGTGTGCTTTGAGTTGTATTTAAGGAAAGTATTGCATACCTTTCCTTTTCCTTAAATTTAGCTAGATTCTAGGCTAGAATTAAGGGAGAAAACTTTCCTATTTTACTAGTTGTTAACCGTGGTATATTGTGAGCTTGGGGAGTAAGGCTTTCTTGCTTATTCCCTATAAATAAAGGCGCCTAACCTACAAGCAAGGTTAGAGTGAGTTTTACATAAAAATTGTGTTAAGTTTATGAATGTTTCATAATCTTTAATCCTTCCATTAATCTGATTTTTAGGAGTGATAATCTTATTAGTGTTAAACAACTTAATTCCGTGATTGGTTTTAGTGTGTTTAAATTCTTGTTGAGTGTTCGGGAGTGATCATTCTTCAACGAAATATCCTTGTTACTTGTTACTATTTTCCTAAATTCTCATTGTTCTTGTTCAAGTTGGTGTTTTCCTTTGGGTGTTTTAGCTATCCTACCTACGCATTCATATCAAAGTTGCCTTAAAATTTGGAGTATGAATGGTGTGAAAGGAGCCGCCTTAATGTCGTGTGCTTTGAGTTGTATTTAAGGAAAGTATTGCATACCTTTCCTTTTCCTTAAATTTAGCTAGATTCTAGGCTAGAATTAAGGGAGAAAACTTTCCTATTTTTCTAGTTGTAATCCGTGGTATATTGTGAGCTAGTGGAGCAAGGCTTTCTTGCTTATTCCCTATAAATAAAGCCGCCTAACCTACAGCAAGGTTCGAGTGAGTTTTACATAAAAATCGTGTTAAGTTTATGAATGTTTTATAATCTTTAATCCTTCCATTAGTCCGATTTTCAGGAGTGATAATCTTATTAGTGTTAAATAACTTAATTCCAGGAGTGGTTTGAGTGTCTTTAAATTCTTGTTGAGTGTTCGGAGTGATCGGTCTTCAACGAAATATCCTTATTACTTGTTACTATTTTCCTAAATTCTCATTGTTCTTGTTCAAGTTGGTGTTTTCTTTGGGTCTTTAGCTATTCCTACCTACGCATTCATATCAAAGTTGCTTTAAAATTTGGAGTATGAATGGTGTGTAAGGAGCTGCCTTAATGTCGTGTGCTTTGAGTTGTATTTAAGGAAACTATTGCATACCTTTCCTTTTCCTTAAATTTAGCTAGATTCTAGGCTAGAATTAAGGGAGAAAACTTTCCTATTTTACTAGTTGTAATCCGTGGCATATTGTGAGCTTGGGGAGCAAGGCTTTCTTGCTTATTCCCTATAAATAAAGGCGCCTAACCTACAAAGAAGGTTCGAGTGAGTTTTACATAAAATTGTGTTAAGTTTATGAATGTTTCATATTCTTCAATCCTTCCATTAGTCTGATTTTTAGGAGTGATAATCTTATTAGTGTTAAACAACTTAATTCCAGGAGTGGTTTGAGTGTGTTTAAATTCTTGTTGAGTGTTCAGAGTGATCATTCTTCAACGAAATATCCTTGTTACTTGTTACTATTTTCCTAAATTCTCATTGTTCTTGTTCAAGTTGGTGTTTTCCTTTGGGTGTTTAGCTATCCTACCTACGCATTCATATCAAAGTTGCCTTAAAATTTGGAGTATGAATGGTGTGAAAGGAGCCGCCTTAATGTCGTGTGCTTTGAGTTGTATTTAAGGAAAGTATTGCATACCTTTCCTTAAGCCAATGTTTCCTTAAATTTAGCTAGATTCTAGGCTAGAATTAAGGGAGAAAACTTTCCTATTTTACTAGTTGTTAACCGTGGCATATTGTGAGCTTGGGGAGCAAGGCTTTCGTTTATTCCCTATAAATAAAGGCGCCTAACCTACAAAGAAGGTTAGAGGGAGTTTTACATAAAAAATTGTGTTAAGTTTATGAATGTTTCATAATCTTTAATCCTTCCATTAATCTGATTTTTAGGAGTGATAATCTTATTAGTCTTATTAGGTTTACTAGTTAAAGATGCACTCTGACTCATCTGGATCCAACGATTGAACTACGTAATCGAAATCATCCAACGATAGCCTTCTCTTCTTCATCACGAGAGATCGTAGAAAATCAAATCTTCATCCTTTAACAAGATAAAGTTTTAATCTTTTCTTCATCCTCAATAATCGAAAGTGTCTCGATTCTCGTTCGTGTTGTTGCGTGTTTAGCTTGCTGAATCGAACCTTGAAGCTTCGCAAAACTCCTTGCAATCTTCCAAATAATCCGTGTTAATTTCTCTTCAAGGGTTGGTGGACATGTAAGATCTTGTATCGCCTTCTTCAAGCCTTTGGTTGGTACTATGTATAGCTTCATTAATGGAGGTTAAATCTTTCTTTAACAACCTTCATCATATTCACCATCATAGCCTCAATTCTTTTTGAGTTATAGAGTCCCCTTGATCAAGAAGTCTCAACAAACCGACATAAAATTTGGAATTTCGTTTATTTTCTCAAAACTCGGCCAATGCTTGCGAAATTTTGACACAATCTAGCTTTGTATGTTGTAAGATTCCAGTTAAAATCTCGAGGCAACATTCGTTCTCAATCTTTGTAATCCTGCGTTTTAGTACCGGCTGTTCTGATTCCGCCATTTCTGTACGCCTTCAAAGAATCGATCTCGAAACTATATCAATATTTTTCTTCATCCTCAACAATCGGAAGTGGTTGTTTCTTCAGGTTGTTTCGTGTTTAGTTGTTGAACCGAATCTTGAAGCTTCGCAAAACTCTTTGCAATCTTCCCGTCAATTCGTGCTAATTTCTCTTCAAGGGTTGGTGGACATGTAAGATCTTGTATCGTCTCTTCAATCCTTTGGTTGGTACTATGTATAGCTTCATTAATGGAGGTAAGACTTTCTTTAACATCCTTCATCATATTCGCCATCATAGCCTGCAATTCCGCTCGACTTATAGGAGTCCCCATGATCAAGAAGTCTCAACAAACCGACATAACCTTTGGAAATTCGTTACTTTCTCAAAAACCCGGCCAAAGCTTACGAAATTTGGACACAATCTAGCTTTGTATGTTGTAAGATTCTAGTTAACATTTTGTGGCAACATTCGTTCTCAATCTCTTGTAATCTCTTGTTTTAGTACCGCTGTTCTTGATTCCATCGATTCTTGCACGCCTTCAAAGAACGATCTCAAACTATATCAAAACTCCTAGAAATCTCGTAAAATTTTGACACAATAAACTAGACAAGCCGTAGTCCAGTATAGGCTCAAGAAACCCTGAAAACGTTGAAGTCTTCTGGGAGAATGAATCCTCCAAAGTGACTACAAATTCAGGATTAATTCGGACAAGAAACAAGTGTCGCCCGGGGATCTTGGGGAAAGTTCTCGATACCACTTGATGTGGAACTTGATGTTCCAGATGGATATGGAGGTTTGTTGATTAAAAGAAACGGTTAGGGATGTGTTTGAAAGGTGGATGTGGATAGAATCTTGAAGGCAACGACTTCAAGCTTTGGTCTAAAGGCAACGACTTTGGTCCACTAGTCAAGCTAGTCTCTAAACTTTATTTCAAGTATGCTCAGCAATACTCTCAATATTTCTTAATCAAAATCAACGTCTTTTTATTAATGAATTCCACGCATACAATATAAAAATAAAAATCAAAGAAACTTAATCAAGCAAACTTAATCCTAATCCTACTAGATATGAATTATACGCCTAACTAGATAGAATCAAGAACAATAGTCCTAATTACAATCCAGATATAAGCATATAATGATCCTAATAGAATTAGAAACCGAACAAGCTTAAAACTAGTAAAACCTCTCCCAAGCAGGAAAGCAAAACCTTGTAAGCAAAAGACTTCTAATACCACTATAATTCTACTCCAATTAGGAATCCTAATCCATCTAGGATTCGACTTCTAACTCAATTAGAATTCTAACCAAACTAAACTTTAATACTCCTAATAGAACTAGGAGTTCTAATCCTACTAGGATTAGGATCTCAAGAGTCCTATTCCTACTAGAATTAGGGAAAACTCGCCAAGACCTCGTAATGTAACTAGGAGTACTTTGCAACCTTCGTTCGTAAGAGAGACTAAGCATCTTCTCATACGCATCACTTACGCATCATACTCCCCTTCTTGAAAAAACCTTTCCTCGAGTTTTGATGTAGCCAAGCAATCATCCACGAACGATAACCATGATCTAGAAGGAGAGGTACATATATGCGAAATAGATGCCGAAGCCATGAGGCATGTGTACGTAGAGTGCAAAGGACAACAGACGTATAACAAAAATATGTAGAAGATGCCGTAATTGTGTACCCAACACTTCTTTGACGCTTTCTTCGCGACATGAACCAGCAAAGATCGGACCTTTGGTAGGTTTACTAGTTAAAGATGCAATCTTGCACTCATCTTGATCCAACGATTGAACTACGTAACCGAGATCATCCAACGATAGCTTCTCTTCTTCATCACGAGAGACTCGGTAAAAATCAAATCTTCATCCTTTTGAACAAGATAAAGTTTCAATATTTTATTCATCCTCAACAATCGAAAGTGGTTGTTTCTCTTCAAGTTGTTTCGTGTTTAGTTGTTGAACCGAATCTTGAAGCTTCGTAAAACTCTCCGCAATCTTCCCCGTCAATCCTGTTAATTCTCTTCAAGGGTTGGTGGACATGTAACATCTTGTATCGTCTCTTCAAGTCCTTTGGTTGGTACTATGTATAGCTTCATTAATGGAGGAAAACTTTCTTTAACAACCTTCATCATATTCGCCATCATAGCCTTGCAATTCTTCTCGAGTTATAGGAGTCCCCATGATCAAGAAGTCTCAACAAACCGACATAACTTTGGAAATTCGTTACTTTCTCAAAACCCGCCAACGCTTCCGAAAATTGGACACAATCTAGCTTTGTATGTTGTATGATTCCAAGTTAAAATTTGGTGGCAACATTCGTTCTCAATCTCTTGTAATCTCTCGTTTTAGTACCGCTGTTCTTGATTCCAACGATTCTTGCACGCCTTCAAAGAACGATCTCGAAACTATATACAAACTCCTAGAAATCTCGTGAAATTTTGACACAATAAACTAGACAAGTTGTAGTCCAAGTATAGGCTCAAGAAACTCCGAAAACATTGAAGTCTTATGGGAGAATGAATCCTCCAAAATGACTACAAATTCCTCGGATGAATTCGGAGACAAGAAAAACAACTTGTCGCCCCCGGGATCTTGTGCAAAGCTCGATACCACTTGATGTGGAACTTGATGTTCCAGATGGATATGGAGGTTTGTTGATTAAAAGAAACAAAGTTAGGGATGTGTTTGAAAGGTGGATGTGGATAGAATCTTCAAGGCAACGACTTCAAGTTTGGTCCAAAGGCAACGACTTTGGTCCACTAGGCAAGCTATTCTCTAAACTTTATTTCCAAGATGCTCAAGAATACTCTCGATATTTCTTAATCAAAATCAACAACGCCTTTTTATTAATGAATTCCACGCATACAATATATAGTACTTAAAAGAAAACCTAATGCAACTAGAACTAGGAAATATAAAAATCAGGAAACTTAATCCTAATCCTACAAGATATCAATTACACGCCTAACTAGATAGAATCAAGAATCAATCCAACTATAAGCATATAATGATCCTAATAGAATTAGAAACCTAACAAGCTTCAAACTAGTAAAACCTCTCCCAAGCAGAAAGTAAAACCTCGTAAGCAAAAGACTTCTAATACCACTCATAATTCTACTCCAATTAGATATCCTAATCCAACTAGGATTTGGACTTCTAACTCAATTAGAATTATAACCAAACTAAAATTTAATACTCCTAATAGAACTAGGAGTTCTAATCCTACTAGGATTAGGATCTCAAGAGTCCTATTCCTACTAGAATTAGGAAAACCGCCAAGACTCGTGAATGTAACTAGGAGTACTTTGCAACCTCTCGCTCGTAAGAGAGACTAAGCACTTCTCATACGCATCACTTACGCATCATACTCCCCTTCTTGGAAAAAAACTTTCCTCGAGTTTTGATGTAGCCAAGCAATCATCCACTAACGATAACCATGATCTAGAAGGAGAGGTACATATATGCGAAATAGATGCCGAAGCCATGAGGCATGTGTACGTAGAGTGCAAAGGACAACAATCGTATAACAAAAATCAGAGAAGATGCCGCACTGTGTACCCAACACTTCTTTTACGCTTTCTTCGCACATGAACCAGCAAAGATCGGACCTTTGGTAGGTTTACTAGTTAAAGATGCAATCTTGCACTCATCTTGATCCAACGATTGAACTACGTAACCGAGATCATCCAACGATAATTCTCTTCTTCATCACGAGAGACTGTAAAAATTAAATCTTCATCCTTTGAACTAGATAAAGTTTCAATATTTTATTCATCCTCAACAATCGAAAGTGGTTGTTTCTCTTCAAAGTTGTTTCGTGTTTAGTTGTTGAACCGAACCTTGAAGCTTCGTAAAACTCTCTCGCAATCTTCCCCGTCACCCGTGTTAATTTCTCTTCAAGGGTCAGGTGGACATGTAACATCTTGTATCGCCTCTTCAAGCCTTTGGTTGGTACTATGTATAGCTTCATTAATGGAGGAAAAACTTTCTTTAACAACCTTCATCATATTCGCCATCATAGCCTCGCAATTCTTCTCGAGTTATAGGAGTCCCCATGATCAAGAAGTCTCAACAAACCGACATAACTTTGGAAATTCGTTATTCTCTCAAAAACCGGCCAACGCCTCGAAATTTGGACATAATCTAGCTTTATGTTGTATGATTTCAGTTAAAATTTCGTGGCAACATTCGCTCTCAATCTCTTGTAATCTCGTTTTAGTACCATCGTTCTTGGATTCCAAAGTGATTCTTGCACGCCTTCAAAGAATGATCTCGAAACTATATCAAAACTCCTAGAAATCTCGTGAAATTTTGACACAACAAACTAGACAAGCTGTAGTCCAGTATAGGCTCAAGAAACTCCGAAAAAGTTGAAGTATTCTGGGAGAATGAATCCTCCAAAGTGACTACAAATTCCTGGATGAATTTCGGGACAAGAAAAACAAGCGTCACCCTGGGATCTTGTGCAAAGCTCGATACCACTTGATGTGGAACTTGATGTTCCAGATGGATATGGAGGTTTGTTGATTAAAAGAAACAGTTAGGGATGTGTTTGAAAGGTGGATGTGGATAGAATCTGAAGGCAACGACTTCAAGTTGGTCCAAAGGCAATGACTTTGGTCCACTAGTCAAGCTAGTCTCTAAACTTTATTTCAAGTATGCTCAGCAATACTCTCGATATTTCTTAATCAAAATCAACAACGCTCTTTTTATTAATGAATTCCACGCATACAATATATAGTACTTAAAAGAAAATCTAATGCAACTAGAACTAGGAAAGATAAAAATCAAGAAACTTAATCCTAATCCTACAAGATACGAATTACACGCCTAACTAGATAGAATCAGCAACAATAGTCCTAATTACAATCCAACTATAAGCATATAATGATCCTAATAGAATTAGAAACCTAACAAGCTTAAAACTAGTAAAACCTCTCCCAAGGTGAAAGCAAAACTCTTGTAAGCAAAAGACTTCTAATACCACTATAATTATACTCCAATTAGATATCCTAATCCAACTAGGATTTGGACTTCTAACTCAATTAGAATTATAACCAAACTAAAATTTAATACTCCTAATAGAACTAGGAGTTCTAATCCTACTAGGATTAGGATCTCAAGAGTCCTATTCCTACTAGAATTAGGAAAACTCGCCAAGACTCGTAACGTAACTAGGAGTACTTTGCAACCTTCGTTCGTAAGAGAGACTAAGCACTTCTCATACGCATCACTTACGCATCATACTCCCCTTCTTGAAAAAAACTTCCCTCAAGTTTTGATGTAGCCAAGCAATCATCCACGAACGATAACCATGATCTAGAAGGAGAGGTACATATATGCGAAATAGATGCCAAGCCATGAGGCATGTGTACGTAGAGTGCAAAGGACAACAGCCGTATAACAAAAATCTGTAGAAGATGCGCTGAATTGTGTACCCAACACTTCTTTGACGCTTTCTTCGCACATGAACCCAAGCAAAGATCGGACCTTTGGTAGGTTTACTAGTTAAAGATGCAATCTTGCACTCATCTTGATCCAACGATTGAACTACGTAATCGAGATCTTCCAACGATAGCTTCTCTTCTTCATCACGAGAGATCAGAAAATCAAATCTTCATCCTTTGAACAAGATAAAGTTTCAATATTTTATTCATCCTCAACAATCGAAAGTGGTTGTTTCTCTTCAGGTTGTTTCGTGTTTAGTTGTTGAACCGAATCTTGAAGCTTCGTAAAACTCTTCGCAATCTTCCCGTCAATTCGTGCTAATTTCTCTTCAAGGGTTGGTGGACATGTAACATCTTGTATCGTCTCTTCAAGCCTTTGGTTGGTACTATGTATAGCTTCATTAATGGAGGAAAAACTTTCTTTAACAACCTTCATCATATTCGCCATCATAGCCTCGCAATTCTTCTCGAGTTATAGGAGTCCCCATGATCAAGAAGTCTCAACAAACCGACATAACTTTGGAAATTCGCTATTTTCAAAACCCAGCCAACGCTTCCGAAATTTGGACACAATCTAGCTTTGTATGTTGTATGATTTCAGTTAAAATTTCGTGGCAACATTCGCTCTCAATCTCTTGTAATCTCTGTTTTAGTACCACTGTTCTTGATTCCAGTGATTCTTGCACGCCTTCAAAGAATGATCTCAAAACTATATCAAAACTCCTAGAAATCTCGTGAAATTTTGACACAACAAACTAGACAAGCTGTAGTCCAAGATAGGCTCAAGAAACTCCGAAAAAGTTGAAGTATTCCTGGGAGAATGAATCCTCCAAAGTGACTACAAATTCCGGGATGAATTCGGACAGGAAAAACAAGCGTCGCCCCGGGATCTTGTGCAAAGCTCGATACCACTTGATGTGGAACTTGATGTTCCAGATGGATATGGAGGTTTGTTGATTAAAAGAAACAGCTAGGGATGTGTTTGAAAGGTGGATGTGGATAGAATCTTGAAGGCAACGACTTCAAGCTTGGGTCCAAAGGCAATGACTTTGGTCCACTAGTCAAGCTAGTCTCTAAACTTTATTTCAAGTATGCTCAAGAATACTCTCGATATGTCTTAATCAAAATCAACAACGTCTTTTTATTAATGAATTCCACGCATACAATATATAGTACTTAAAAGAAAATCTAATGCAACTAGAACTAGGAAAGATAAAAATCAAGCAAACTTAATCCTAATCCTACAAGATACGAATTACACGCCTAACTAGATAGAATCAGCAACAATAGTCCTAATTACAATCCAACTATAAGCATATAATGATCCTAATAGAATTAGAAACCTAACAAGCTTAAAACTAGTAAAACCTCTCCCAAGCAGGAAAGCAAAACCTTGTAAGCAAAAGACTTCTAATACCACTATAATTATACTCCAATTAGATATCCTAATCCAACTAGGATTTGGACTTCTAACTCAATTAGAATTATAACCAAACTAAAATTTAATACTCCTAATAGAACTAGGAGTTCTAATCCTACTAGGATTAGGATCTCAAGAGTCCTATTCCTACTAGAATTAGGAAAACCGCCAAGACTCGTAACGGAACTAGGAGTACTTTGCAACCTTCGTGTCGTAAGAGAGACTAAGCACTTCTCATACGCATCACTTACGCATCATACTCCCCTTCTTGAAAAAAACTTTCCTCAAGTTTTGATGTAGCCAAGCAATCATCCACGAACGATAACCATGATCTAGAAGGAGAGGTACATATATGCGAAATAGATGTTGAAGCCATGAGGCATGTGTACGTAGAGTGCAAAGGACAACAGTCGTATAACAAAAATATGTAGAAGATGCTGCAGAATTGTGTACCCAACACTTCTTTGACGCTTTCTTCGCACATGAACCAGCAAAGATCGGACCTTTGGTTGGTTTACTAGTTAAAGATGCAATCTTGCACTCATCTTGATCCAACGATGAACTACGTAACCGAGATCATCCAACGATAGCTTCTCTTCTTCATCACGAGAGATCGGAAAAATCAAATCTTCATCATTTGAACAAGATAAAGTTTCAATATTTTATTCATCCTCAACAATCGAAAGTGGTTGTTTCTCTTCAGGTTGTTTCGTGTTTAGTTGTTGAACCGAATCTTGAAGCTTCAGAAAACTCTCTGCAATCTTCCTGTCAATTCGTGTTAATTTCTCTTCAAGGGTTGGTGGACATGTAACATCTTGTATCGTCTCTTCAAGCCTTTGGTTGGTACTATGTATAGCTTCATTAATGGAGGAAAAACTTTCTTTAACAACCTTCATCATATTCGCCATCATAGCCCGCAATTCTTCTCGAGTTATTGGAGTCCCCATGATCAAGAAGTCTCAACAAACCGACATAACTTTGGAAATTCGCTACTTTCTCAAAACCCCGGCCAACGCTTCGAAATTTGGACACAATCTAGCTTTGTATGTTGTATGATTCAGCTTAAAATTTCGTGGTAACATTCATTCTCAATCTCTTGTAATCTCTCGTTTTAGTACCGCTGTTCTTGATTCCAAAGTGATTCTTGCACGCCTTCAAAGAACGATCTCGAAACTTTATCAAAACTCCTAGAAATCTCGTAAAATTTTGACACAACAAACTAGACAAGCTGTAGTCTAGTATAGGCTCAAGAAACTCCGAAAAGTTGAAGTCTTCCGGGAGAATGAATCCTCCAAAGTGACTATAAATTCGGATGAATTCTGACAAGTAAAAACAAGCGTCGCCCCGGGATCTTGTGCAAAGCCTCGGGATACCACTTGATGTGGAACTTGATGTTCCGTATGGATATGGAGGTTTGTTGATTAAAAGAAACAGTTAGGGATGTGTTTGAAAGGTGGATGTGGATAGAATCTTGAAGGCAACGACTTCAAGTTTGGTCCAAAGGCAACGACTTTGGTCCACTAGTCAAGCTAGTCTCTAAACTTTATTTCAAGTATGCTCAAGAATACTCTCGATATTTCTTAATCAAAATCAACAACGCTCTTTTTATTAATGAATTCCACGCATACAATATATAGTACTTAAAAGAAAATCTAATGCAACTAGAACTAGGAAAGATAAAAATCAGCAAACTTAATCCTAATCCTACAAGATACGAATTACACGCCTAACTAGATAGAATCAGCAACAATAGTCCTAATTACAATCCAACTATAAGCATATAATGATCCTAATAGAATTAGAAACCTAACAAGCTTAAAACTAGTAAAACCTCTCCCAAGCAGAAAGCAAAACCTTGTAAGCAAAAGACTTCTAATACCACTATAATTATACTCCAATTAGATATCCTAATCCAACTAGGATTTGGACTTCTAACTCAATTAGAATTATAACCAAACTAAAATTTAATACTCCTAATAGAACTAGGAGTTCTAATCCTACTAGGATTAGGATCTCAAGAGTCCTATTCCTACTAGAATTAGGAAAACCGCCAAGACTCGTAACGTAACTAGGAGTACTTTGCAACCTTCGTTCGTAAGAGAGACTAAGCACTTCTCATACGCATCACTTACGCATCATACTCCCCTTCTTGAAAAAAACTTTCCCTCAAGTTTTGATGTAGCCAAGCAATCATCCACGAACGATAACCATGATCCGTAAGGAGAGGTACATATATGCGAAATAGATGCTTGAAGCCATGAGGCATGTGTACGTAGAGTGCAAAGGACAACGGTCGTATAACAAAAATCAGAGAAGATGCCTGCAATTGTGTAACCAACACTTCTTTGACGCTTTCTTCGCACATGAACCAAGCAAAGATCGGACCTTTGGTAGGTTTACTAGTTAAAGATGCAATCTAGCACTCATCTTGATCCAACGATTGAACTACGTAATCGAAATCATCCAACGATAGCTTCTCTTCTTCATCACGAGAGATCGTTAAAATCAAATCTTCATCCTTTGAACAAGATAAAGTATCAATATTTTCTTCATCCTCAACAATCGAAAGTGGTTGTTTCTCTTCGAGGTTGTTTCGTGTTTAGTTGTTGAACCGAATCTTGAAGCTTCGTAAAACTCTCTTGCAATCTTCCCTGTCAATTCGTGTTAATTTCTCTTCAAGGGTTGGTGGACATGTAACATCTTGTATCGTCTCTTCAAGCCTTTGGTTGGTACTATGTATAGCTTCATTAATGGAGGAAAAACTTTCTTTAACAACCTTCATCATATTCGCCATCATAGCCTGCAATTCTTCTCGAGTTATAGGAGTCCCCATGATCAAGAAGTCTCAACAAACCGACATAACTTTGGAAATTCGTTACTTTCTCAAAACCCGGCCAACGCTTCCGAAATTTGGACACAATCTAGCTTTGTATGTTGTATGATTCAGTTAAAATTTCGTGGTAACATTCATTCTCAATCTCTTGTAATCTCTCGTTTTAGTACCGCTGTTCTTGATTCCAAGTGATTCTTGCACGCCTTCAAAGAACGATCTCGAAACTTTATCAAAACTCCTAGAAATCTCGTAAAATTTTGACACAATAAACTAGACAAGCTGTAGTCTAGTATAGGCTCAAGAAACTCCGAAAAAGTTGAAGTCTTCTGGGAGAATGAATCCTCCAAAGTGACTATAAATTCTGGATGAATTCGGACAGTAAAAACAAGCGTCGCCCTGGGATCTTGTGCAAAGCTCAGATACCACTTGATGTGGAACTTGATGTTCCAGATGGATATGGAGGTTTGTTGATTAAAAGAAACAGTTAGGGATGTGTTTGAAAGGTGGATGTGGATAGAATCTTGAAGGCAACGACTTCAAGTTTGGTCCAAAGGCAACGACTTTGGTCCACTAGTCAAGCTAGTCTCTAAACTTTATTTCAAGTATGCTCAAGAATACTCTCGATATTTCTTAATCCAAAATCAACAACGTCTTTTTATTAATGAATTCCACGCATACAATATATAGTACTTAAAAGAAAACCTAATGCAACTAGAACTAGGAAAGATAAAAATCAGCAAACTTAATCCTAATCCTACAAGATATGAATTACACGCCTAACTAGATAGAATCAGCAACAATAGTCCTAATTACAATCCAACTATAAGCATATAATGATCCTAATAGAATTAGAAACCTAACAAGCTTAAAACTAGTAAAACCTCTCCCAAGCAGGAAAGCAAAACCTTGTAAGCAAAAGACTTCTAATACCACTATAATTATACTCCAATTAGATATCCTAATCCAACTTGGATTTGGACGTCTAACTCAATTAGAATTATAACCAAACTAAACTTTAATACTCCTAATAGAACTAGGAGTTCTAATCCTACTAGGATTAGGATCTCAAGAGTCCTATTCCTACTAGAATTAGGAAAAGCGCCAAGACTCGTAATGTAACTAGGAGTACTTTGCAACCTTCGTTCGTAAGAGAGACTAAGCACTTCTCATACGCATCACTTACGCATCATAATCCCCTTCTTGAAAAAAACTTTCCTCAAGTTTTGATGTAGCCAAGCAATCATCCACGAACGATAACCATGATCCGTAAGGAGAGGTACATATATGCGAAATAGATGCTGAAGCCATGAGGTATGTGTACGTAGAGTGCAAAGGACAAGAGTCGTATAACAAAAATCAGAGAAGATGCTTGCGAGACTGTGTACCCAACACTTCTTTGACGCTTTCTTCGCACATGAACCAGCAAAGATCGGACCTTTGGTAGGTTTACTAGTTAAAGATGCAATCTAGCACTCATCTTGATCCAACGTTTTAACTACGTAACTGAAATCATCCAACGATAGCTTCTCTTCTTCATCACGAGAGACAGTAAAAATCAAATCTTCATCCTTTGAACAAGATAAAGTTTTAATATTTTCTTCATCCTCAACAATCGGAAGTGGTTGTTTCTCTTCAGGTTGTTTCGTGTTTAGTTGTTGAACCGAATCTTGAAGCTTCGCAAAACTCTTTGCAATCTTCCTGTCAATTCGTGCTAATTTCTCTTCAACGGTTGGTGGACATGTAAGATCTTGTATCGTCTCTTCAAGCCTTTGGTTGGTACTATGTATAGCTTCATTAATGGAGGTAAGACTTTCTTTAACATCCTTTATCATATTCGCCATCATAGCCTGCAATTCTTCTCGAGTTATAGGAGTCCCCATGATCAAGATGTCTCAACAAACCGACATAACTTTGGAAATTCGTTACTTTCTCAAAACCCGGCCAAAGCTAGTGAAATTTGTACACAATCTAGCTTTGTATGTTGTCAGATTCCAGATAAAATTTCATGGTAATATTCGTTCTCAATCTCTTGTAATCTCTGTTTTAGTACTGCTGTTCTTGATTCCAGCGATTCTTACACGCGTTCAAAGAACGATCTCGAAATTATATCAAAACTCCTAGAAATCTCGTGAAATTTTGACACAATAAACTAGACAAGCTGTAGTCCAGTATAGGCTCAAGAAACTCCGAAAACGTTGAAGTCTTCTGGGAGAATGAATCCTCCAAAGTGACTACAAATTCTGGATGAATTCGGACAGTAAAAACAAGCGTCACCCAGGGATCTTGTGCAAAGCTTTGATACCACTTGATGTGGAACTTGATGTTCCAGATGGTTATGGAGGTTTGTTGATTAAAAGAAACAATTAGGGATGTGTTTGAAAGGTGGATGTGGATAGAATCTTGAAGGCAACGACTTCAAGTTTGGTCCAAAGGCAACGACTTTGGTCCACTAGTCAAGCTAGTCTCTAAACTTTATTTCAAGTATGCTCAGCAATACTCTCGATATTTCTTAATCAAAATCAACAACGTCTTTTTATTAATGAATTCCACGTATACAATATATAGTACTTAAAAGAAAATCTAATGCAACTAGAACTAGGAAAGATAAAAATCAGCAAACTTAATCCTAATCCTACAAGATATGAATTACACGCCTAACTAGATAGAATCAGCAACAATAGTCCTAATAAAAATCCAACTATAAGCATATAATGATCCTAATAGAATTAGAAACCTAACAAGCTTAAAACAAGTAAAACCTCTCCCAAGCAGGAAAGTAAAACCTTGTAAGCAAAAGACTTCTACTACCAGAATAATTCTACACCAATTAGGAATCCTAATCCAACTAGGATTTGGACTTCTAACTCAATTAGAATTATGAACAAACTAAACTTTAATACTCCTAATAGAACTAGGAATACTTTGCAACCTTCGTTCGTAAGAGAGACTAAGACCTTCTCATACGCATCACTTACGCATCATACTCCCCTTCTTGAAAAAAACTTGTCCTCAAGTTTTGATATAGCCAAGCAATCATCCACGAACGATAACCATGATCCATAAGGAGAAGTACATATATGTGAAATAGATGTTGAAGCCATGAGGCATGTGTACGTGGAGTGCAAAGGACAACAGTCGTATAACAAATATCTGTAGAAGATGCTGCAGAATTGTGTACCCAACACTTCTTTGAAGCATTCTTTGCACATGAACCAGCAAAGATCGGACCATTGGTAGGTTTAATAGTTAAAGATGCAATCTTGCAGTCATCTTGATCTAACGATTGAGCTACAGAACTGAAATCATCCAAAGATAGATTCTCTTCTTCATCACGAGAGACTGTAAAAATCAAATCTTCATCCTTTGAACAAGATAAAGTTTCAATCTTTTCTTCATCCTCAATAATCGAAAGTGGTTGATTCTGTTCAGGCTATTTCTTGTTTAGTTGTTGAACCGAATCTTGAAGCTTCGCAAAACTCTCTGCAATCTTCCTGTCAATTCGTGTTAATTTCTCTTCAAGGGTTGGTGGACATGTAACATCTTGTATCGTCTCTTCAAGCCTTTGGTTGGTACTATGTATAGCTTCATTAATGGAGGTAAAACTTTCTTTAACAACCTTCATCATATTCGCCATCATAGCCTGCAATTCTTCTCGAGTTATAGGAGTCCCCATGATCAAGAAGTCTCAACAAACCGACATAACTTTGAAAATTCGTTACTTTCTCAAAACGTGGCCAAAGCTTGTGAAATTTGGACACAATATAACTTTGTATGTTGTAAGATTCCAGCTAAAATTTAGTGGTAAAATTCGTTCTCAATCTCTTGTAATCTCTGTTTTAGTACCGTTGTTCTTGATTTCAGCGATTCTTGCACGCCTTCAAAGAACCCGGTCAACGCTTCCGAAATTTGGACACAATCTAGCTTGGTATGTTGTAAGATTCCAGTTAAAATTTCGTGGCAACATTCGTTCTCAATCTCTTGTAATCTCTATTTTAGTACCGTTGTTCTTGATTCCAGCGATTCTTGCACGCCTTCAAAGAACGATCTCGAAACTATATCAAAACTCCTAGAAATCTCGTGAAATTTTGACACAATAAAGTAGACAAGCTGTAGTCCAGTATAGGCCCAAGAAACTCCAAAAACGTTGAAGTCTTCTGGGAGAATGAATCCTCCAAAGTGACTATAAATTCTGGATTAATTCGGACAGTAAAAACAAGCGTCGCCCTGGGATCTTGTGCAAAGCTCTGATACCACTTGATGTGGAACTTGATGTTCCAGATGGATATGGAGGTTTGTTGATTAAAAGAAACGGTTAGGGATGTGTTTGAAAGGTGGATGTGGATAGAATCTTGAAGGCAACGACTTCAAGTTTGGTCTAAAGGCAACGACTTTGGTCCACTAGTCAAGCTAGTCTCTAAACTTTATTTCAAGTATGCTCAGCAATACTCTCAATATTTCTTAATCAAAATCAACAACGTCTTTTTATTAATGAATTCCACGCATACAATATATAGTACTTAAAAGTTAACCTAATGCAACTAGAACTAGGAAAGATAAAAATGAGCAAACTTAATCCTAATCCTACTAGATATGAATTATACGCCTAACTAGATAGAATCAGCAACAATAGTCCTAATTACAATCCAGCTATAAGCATATAATGATCCTAATAGAATTAGAAACCGAACAAGCTTAAAACTAGTAAAACCTCTCCCAAGCAGGAAAGCAAAACCTTGTAAGCAAAAACTTCTAATACCACTATAATTCTACTCCAATTAGGAATCCTAATCCAACTAGGATATGGAATTCTAACTCAATTAGATTTATAACCAAACTAAACTTTAATACTCCTAATAGAACTAGGAGTTCTAATCCTACTAGGATTAGGATCTCAAGAGTCCTATTCCAACTAGAATTAGGAAAACTGCCCAGACTCGTAACAGAACTAGGAGTACTTTGCAACCTTCGTTCGTAAGAGAGACTAAGCACTTCTCATACGCATCACTTAGGCATCATACTCCCCTTCTTGAAAAAAACTTTCTTCAGGTTTTGATGTTGCCAAGCAATCATCCACGAACGATAACCATGATCCAGAAGGAGAGGTACATATATGCGAAATAGATGCTGAAGCCATGAGGCATATGTACGTAGAGTGCAAAGGACAACAATCGTATAACAAAAAATCGTAGAAGATGCTGCGCAATTGTGTACCCAACAATTCTTTGACGCTTTCTTCGCACATGAACCAAGCAAAGATCGGACCTTTGGTAGGTTTACTAGTTAAAGATGCAATCTTGCACTCATCTTGATCCAACGATTGAACTACGTAATCGAAATCATCCAACGATAGCTTCTCTTCTTCATCACGGGAGATCGCAAAAATCAAATCTTCATCCTTTGAATAAGATAAAGTGTCAATATTTTCTTCATCCTCAACAATCGGAAGTGGATGTTTCTCTTCAAGTTGTTTCGTGTTTAGTTGTTGAACCAAATCTTGAAGCTTCGCAAAACTCTTTGCAATCTTCCCGTCAATTCGTGCTAATTTCTCTTCAAGGGTTGGTGGACATGTAAGATCTTGTATCGTCTCTTCAAGCCTTTGGTTGGTACTATGTATAGCTTCATTAATGGAGGTAAGACTTTCTTTAACATCCTTCATCATATTCGCCATCATAGCCTCGCAATTCTTCTCGAGTTATAGGAGTCCCCATGATCAAGAAGTCTCAACAAACCGACATAAATTTGGAAATTCGTTACTTTCCCCAAAACGAGGCCAAAGCTTGTTAAATTTGGACACAATCTAACTTTGTATGTTGTAAGATTCCAGCTAAAATTTTGTGGTAAAATTCGTTCTCAATCTCTTGTAATCTCTGTTTTAGTACCGTTGTTCTTGATTTCAGCGATTCATGCACGCCTTCAAAGAACGATCTCGAAACTATATAAAAACTTCTAGAAATCTCATGAAATTTTGACACAATAAACTAGACAAGCTGTAGTCCAGTATAGGCTCAAGAAACTCCGAAAACGTTGAACTCTTCTGGGAGAATGAATCCTCCAAAGTGACTATAAATTCGGATGAATTCGGACGGTAAAAACAAGCGTCGCCTTGGGATCTTGTGCAAAGCTCGATACCACTTGATGTGGAACTTGATGTTCCAGATGGATATGGAGGTTTGTTGATTAGATGAAATGGTTAGGGATGTGTTTGAAAGGTGGATGTGGATAGAATATTGAAGGCAACGACTTCATGTTTGGCCCAAAGGCAACGACTTTGGTCCACTAGTCAAGCTAGTCTCTAAACTTTATTTCAAGTATGCTCAAGAATACTCTCAATAGTTCTTAATCAAAATCAACGTCTTTTTATTAATGAATTCCACGCATACAATATATATTACTTAAAAGAAAACCTAATGCAACTAGAACTAGGAAAGATAAAAATTAGCAAACTTAATCCTAATCCAACTAGATATGAATTACACGCCTAACTAGATAGAATCAGCAACAATAGTCCTAATTACAATCCAACTATAAGCATATAATGATCCTAACAAAATTAGAAACCGAACAAGCTTAAAACTAGTAAAACCTCTCCCAAGCGGGAAAGCAAAACCTTGTAAGCAAAAGACTTCTAATACCACTATAATTCTACTCCAATTAGGAATCCTAATCCAACTAGGATTTGGACTTCTAACTCAATTAGATTTATAACCAAACTAAACTTTAATACTCCTAATAGAACTAGGAGTTCTAATCCTACTAGGATTAGGATCTCAAGAGTCCTATTCCTACTAGAATTAGGAAAACTGCCAAGACTCGTAACAGAACTAGGAGTACTTTGCAACCTTCGTTCGTAAGAGAGACTAAGCACTTCTCATACGCATCAATTAGGCATCATACTCCCCTTCATGAAAAAAACATTCTTCATGTTTTGATGTAGCCAAGCAATCATCCACGAACGATAACCATGATCCGGAAGGAGAGGTACATATATGCGAAATAGATGTTGAAGCCATGAGGCATATGTACGTAGAGTGCAAAGGACAACGGTCGTATAACAAAAATCAGAGAAGATCTTTGCGAGAATTGTGTACCCAACACTTCTTTGACGCTTTCTTCGCACATGAACCAGCAAAGATCGGACCTTTGGTAGGTTTACTAGTTAAAGATGCAATTTTGCACTCATCTTGATCCAACGATTGAACTACAGAACTGAAATCATCCAACGATAGCTTCTCTTCTTCATCACGAGAGACTGCAAAAATCAAATCTTCATCCTTTGAATAAGATAAAGTGTCAATATTTTCTTCATCCTCAACAATCGGAAGTGGATGTTTCTCTTCAGGTTGTTTCGTGTTTAGTTGTTGAACCAAATCTTGAAGCTTCGCAAAACTCTTTGCAATCTTCCTGTCAATTCGTGCTAATTTCTCTTCAAGGGTTGGTGGACATGTAAGATCTTGTATCGTCTCTTCAAGCCTTTGGTTGGTACTATGTATAGCTTCATTAATGGAGGTAAGACTTTCTTTAACATCCTTCATCATATTCGCCATCATAGCCTGCAATTCTTCTCGAGTTATAGGAGTCCCCATGATCAAGAAGTCTCAACAAACCGACATAAATTTGGAAATTCGTTACTTTCCCAAAACGAGGCCAAAGCTTGTTAAATTTGGACACAATCTAACTTTGTATGTTGTAAGATTCCAGCTAAAATTTTGTGGTAAAATTCGTTCTCAATCTCTTGTAATCTCTGTTTTAGTACCGTTGTTCTTGATTTCAGCGATTCATGCACGCCTTCAAAGAACGATCTCGAAACTATATAAAAACTTCTAGAAATCTCATGAAATTTTGACACAATAAACTAGACAAGCTGTAGTCCAGTATAGGCTCAAGAAACTCCGAAAACGTTGAACTCTTCTGGGAGAATGAATCCTCCAAAGTGACTATAAATTCTGGATGAATTCGGACAGTAAAAACAAGCGTCGCCTTGGGATCTTGTGCAAAGCTCTGATACCACTTGATGTGGAACTTGATGTTCCAGATGGATATGGAGGTTTGTTGATTAGATGAAATGGTTAGGGATGTGTTTGAAAGGTGGATGTGGATAGAATATTGAAGGCAACGACTTCATGTTTGGCCCAAAGGCAACGACTTTGGTCCACTAGTCAAGCTAGTCTCTAAACTTTATTTCAAGTATGCTCAGCAATACTCTCAATAGTTCTTAATCAAAATCAACGTCTTTTTATTAATGAATTCCACGCATACAATATATATTACTTAAAAGAAAACCTAATGCAACTAGAACTAGGAAAGATAAAAATTAGCAAACTTAATCCTAATCCAACTAGATATGAATTACACGCCTAACTAGATAGAATCAGCAACAATAGTCCTAATTACAATCCAACTATAAGCATATAATGATCCTAACAGAATTAGAAACCGAACAAGCTTAAAACTAGTAAAACCTCTCCCAAGCAGGAAAGCAAAACCTTGTAAGCAAAAGACTTCTAATACCACTATAATTCTACTCCAATTAGGAATCCTAATCCAACTAGGATTTGGACTTCTAACTCAATTAGATTTATAACCAAACTAAACTTTAATACTCCTAATAGAACTAGGAGTTCTAATCCTACTAGGATTAGGATCTCAAGAGTCCTATTCCTACTAGAATTAGGAAAACTGCCAAGACTCGTAACAGAACTAGGAGTACTTTGCAACCTTCGTTCGTAAGAGAGACTAAGCACTTCTCATACGCATCAATTAGGCATCATACTCCCCTTCATGAAAAAAACATTCTTCAAGTTTTGATGTAGCCAAGCAATCATCCACGAACGATAACCATGATCCAGAAGGAGAGGTACATATATGCGAAATAGATGCTGAAGCCATGAGGCATATGTACGTAGAGTGCAAAGGACAACAGTCGTATAACAAAAATCTGTAGAAGATACTGCAGAATTGTGTACCCAACACTTCTTTGACGCTTTCTTCGCACATGAACCAGCAAAGATCGGACCTTTGGTAGGTTTACTAGTTAAAGATGCAATTTTGCACTCATCTTGATCCAACGATTGAACTACAGAACTGAAATCATCCAACGATAGCTTCTCTTCTTCATCACGAGAGACTGCAAAAATTAAATCTTCATCCTTTGAATAAGATAAAGTTTCAATATTTTCTTCATCCTCAACAATCGGTAGTGGCTGTTTCTCTTCAGGTTGTTTCGTGTTTAGTTGTTGAACCAATTCTTGAAGCTTCGCAAAACTCTTTGCAATCCTCCTGTCAATTCGTGCTAATTTCTCTTCAAGGGTTGGTAGACATGTAAGATCTTGTATCGTCTCTTCAAGCCTTTGGTTGGTACTATGTATAGCTTCATTAATGGAGGTAAGACTTTCTTTAACATCCTTCATCATATTCGCCATCATAGCCTGCAATTCTTCTCGAGTTATAGGAGTCCCCTGATCAAGAAGTCTCAACAAACCCACATAAATTTGGAAATTCGTTACTTTCCCAAAACGAGGCCAAAGCTTGTTAAATTTGGACACAATCTAACATTGTATGTTGTAAGATTCCAGCTAAAATTTAGTGGTAAAATTCGTTCTCAATCTCTTGTAATCTCTGTTTTAGTACCGTTGTTCTTGATTCTAGCGATTCTTGCACGCCTTCAAAGAACGATCTCCAAACTATATCAAAACTCCTAGAAATCTCATGAAATTTTGACACAATAAACTAGACAAGCTGTAGTCCAGTATAGGCTCAAGAAACTCCGAAAAAGTTGAAGTCTTCTAGGAGAATGAATCCTCCAAAGTGACTATAAATTCTGGATGAATTCGGACAGTAAAAACAAGCGTCGCCTTGGGATCTTGTGCAAAGCTCTGATACCACTTGATGTAGAACTTGATGTTCCATATGGATATGGAGGTTTGTTGATTAGAAGAAATGGTTAGGGATGTGTTTGAAAGGTGGATGTGGATAGAATATTGAAGGCAACGACTTCATGTTTGGCCCAAAGGCAACGACTTTGGTCCACTAGTCAAGCTAGTCTCTAAACTTTATTTCAAGTATGCTCACCAATACTCTCAATATTTCTTAATCAAAATCAACGTCTTTTTATTAATGAATTCCACGCATACAATATATAGTACTTAAAAGAAAACCTAATGCAACTAGAACTAGGAAAGATAAAAATTAGCAAACTTAATCCTAATCCTACTAGATATGAATTACACGCCTAACTAGATAGAATCAGCAACAATAGTCCTAATTACAATCCAACTATAAGCATATAATGATCCTAATAGAATTAGAAACCGAACAAGCTTAAAACTAGTAAAACCTCTCCCAAGCGGGAAAGCAAAATCTTGTAAGCAAAAGACTTCTACTATCACTATAATTCTACTCCAATTAGGAATCCTAATCCAACTAGGATTTGGACTTCTAACTCAATTAGAATTATGAACAAACAAAACATTAATACTCCTAATAGAACTAGGAGTTCTAATCCAACTAGGATTAGGATCTCAAGAGTCATATTCCTACTAGAATTAGGAAAACTGCCAAGACTCCTAACAAAACTAGGCGTACTTTGCAACCTTCGTTCGTAAGAGAGACTAAGCACTTCTCATACGCATCACTTACGCATCATACTCACCTTCTTGAAAAAAACTTGTCCTCAAGTTTTGATGTAGCCAAGCAATCATCCACGAACGATAACCATGATCCAGAAGGAGAGGTACATATATGCTAAATAGATGTTGAAGCCATGAGGCATGTGTACGTGGACTGCAAAGGACAAGAGTCGTATAACAAAAATCTGTAGAAGATGCTGCAGAATTGTGTACCCAACACTTCTTTGACGCTTTCTTCGCACATGAACCAGCAAAGATCGGACCTTTGGTAGGTTTACTAGTTAAAGATGCAATCTTGCAGTCATCTTGATCCAACGATTGAACTACATAACTAAAATGATCCAAAGATAGCTTCTCTTCTTCATCACGAGAGACTGTTAAAATCAAATCTTCATCCTTTGAACAAGGTAAAGTTTCAATATTTTCTTCATCCTCAACAATCGGAAGTGGTTGTTTCTCTTCAGGTTGTTTCGTGTTTAGTTGTTGAACCGAATCTTGAAGCTTCGCAAAACTCTTTGCAATCTTCCTCTCCATTCGTGCTAATTTCTCTTCAAGGGTTGGTGGACATGTAAGATCTTGTATCGTCTCTTCAAGCCTTTGGTTGGTACTATGTATAGCTTCATTAATGGAGGTTAAACTTTCTTTAACATCCTTCATCATATTCGCCATCATAGCCTGCAATTCTTCTCGAGTTATAGGAGTCCCCATGATCAAGAAGTCTCACCAAACCGACATAAATTTGTAAATTCGTTACTGTCTCAAAACGCGGCCAAAGCTTGTGAAATTTGGAAGCAATCTAACTTTGTATGTTGTAAGATTCCAGCTAAAATTTAGTGGCAAAATTCGTTCTCAATCTCTTGTAATCTCTGTTTTAGTACCGTTGTTCTTGATTCCAGCGATTCTTGCACGCCTTCAAAGAACGATCTCGAAACTATATCAAACCTCCTAGAAATATCGTGAAATTTTGACACAATAAACTATACAAGTTTTATTCCAGTATAGGCTCAACTAACTCCGAAAAAGTCAAAGTCTTATGGGAGGACGAATCCTCCAAAGTGACTGCAAATTCGGGATGAATTCGGACAGAAAAAACAAGTGTTACCATGGGATCTTGTGCAAAGCTCTGATACCACTTGATATGGAAATTGATGTTCCTGATGGATATGGAGGTTTGTTGATTAAAAGAAACGGTTAGGGATGTGTTTGAAAGGTGGATGTGGATAGAATCTTGAAGGCAACGACTTCAAGTTTGGTCCAAAAGCAACGACTTTGGTCCACTAGTCAAGCTAGTCTCTAAAATTTATTTCAAGTATGCTCAGCAATACTCTCAATATTTCTTAATCAAAATCAACAACGTCTTTTATTTAATGAATTCCACGCATACAATATATAGTACTTAAAAGAAAACCTAATGCAACAAGAACTATGAAAGATAAAAATCAGCAAACTTAATCCTAATCCTACTAGATATGAATTACACGCCTACCTAGATAGAATCAGCAACAATAGTCCTAATTACAATCCAACTATAAGCATATAATGAACCTAATAGAATTAGAAACCGAACAAGCTTAAAACTAGTAAAACCTCTCCCAAGCAGGAATGCAAAACCTTGTAAGCAAAAGACTTCTACTACCACTATAATTCTACTCCAATTAGGACTCCTAATTCAACTAGGATTTGGACTTCTAACTCAATTAGAATTATGAACAAACTAAACTTTGATACCCCTAATAGAACTAGGAGTTCTAATCCTACTAGGATTAGGATCTCAAGAGTCCTATTCCTACTAGAATTAGGAAAACTGCCAAGAATTTGGACACAATATAACTTTATATGTTGTAAGATTCCAGCTAAAATTTAGTGGCACAATTCGTTCTCAATCTCTGTTTTAGTACCGATGTTCTTGATTCCAGCCATTCTTGCACGCCTTCAAAGAACGATCTCGAAACTATATCAAAACTCCTAGAACTCTCGTGAAATTTTGACACCATAAATTATACAATCTGTAGTCCAGTATAGGCTCAAGAAACTCCAAAAAAGTCGAAGTCTTCTAGGAGAACGAATCCTCCAAAGTGACTGCAAATTCGGGATGAATTCGGACAGAAAAAACAAGTGTTACCATGGGATCTTGTGCAAAGCTCTGATACCACTTGATATGGAAATTGATGTTCCTGAGGGATATGGAGGTTTGTTGATTAAAAGAAACGGTTAGGGATGTGTTTGAAAGGTGGATGTGGATAGAATCTTGAAGGCACCGACTTCAAGTTTGTTCCAAAGGCAACGACTTTGGTCCACTAGTCAAGCTAGTCTCTAAACTTTATTTCAAGTATGCTCAGCAATACTCTCAATATTTCTTAATCAAAATCAACAACGTGTTTTTATTAATGAATTCCACGCATACAATATATAGTACTTAAAAGAAAACCTAATGCAACTAGAACTAGGAAATATAAAAATCAGCAAACTTAATCCTAATCCTACAAGATATGAATTACACGCCTAACTAGATAGAATCAGCAACAATAGTCCTAGTTACAATCCAACTATAAGCATATAATGATCCTAATATAATTAGAAACCGAAGAAGCTTAAAACTATTCAAAACCTCTCCCAAGCAGGAAAGCAAAACCTTGTAAGCAAAAGACTTCTACTACCACTATAATTCTACTCCAATTAGGAATCTAATCCAACTAGGATTTGGACTTCTAACTCAATTAGAATTATGAACAAACTAAACTTTGATACTCCTAATAGAACTAGGAGTTCTAATCCTACTAGGATTAGGATCTCAAGAATCCCTTTCCTACTAGAATTAGGAAAACTGCCAAGACTGCTAACAGAACTAGGAGTACTTTGCAACCTTCGTTCCTAAGAGAGACTAAGCACTTCTCATACGCATCACTTACGCATCATACTCCCCTTCTTGAAAAAAACTTATCCTCAAGTTTTGATGTACACTAGTGGAAAAAAGTTCTTTTGCAACTTGTTAAATGCTTTGGTTGTTTCACAAACGGAGCATTTGGTGAGTTCTTTTTATATTTTAATTAAAAAAATTCACAAATGCTCCGTTTGACCGGAGCATTTGTTATTCCTGCCGACTTTTTTTTTTACTCGCTCCCCTCCTCTCCTCGATTCTAGTATTGCTCTCCCTCTTTTGATTTTTCTCTTGCCTCTCTCTGTTCGACACTCTATGGTTCTAGAATCTATTGCTCTCCCTCTATGGTTCTACAAACGGAGTATTGCTCTCCCTCTTGCATTCTAGAATCTATGGTTCTAGGGTTCAATTCATTGCTCGTGCTGAATTTTAGGTTTCTCTCACTCAACCACCGTCCTCTCTTTTTACTCCTCTCACTCAACCACCATTTTCTTTCTCGCTCCTCACTCAATACGACGAATTTGGATTGTTGATCGAAACCGGAGCCAAGCAACACAGGTGGCAACAACCTTAGCAACCATCGCCAGGAAGCTGCTATGATGGTTCTTGTATCTGATACAACTGAGTAATTTTCGTCTCTTTCTGTTGGTAGATTGAAATTTCATTTATCATGTTTCGTTTCACTGACTTAAGGTTAAGATTGCATTTCTAGGTTAAAATTTTTCTCGAATTTTATTCTAATTAGGGTTAAGATTGCATTTCTAGGTTAAATTTAGGGATAGAAGATTGCGTATATACTCTAAACTATCTGTATTTTGGAAATTTCGCCTCCTTCTCTGTCATAATCATGCTGAATTTGTTGGGTAAGATTTCTAGGTTTCAAAGTAAATTGTTATGGCTATCAAGTCTTATCA
The DNA here is from genome assembly GCA_947648045.1 of Beta corolliflora. Lineage (NCBI taxonomy): Eukaryota > Viridiplantae > Streptophyta > Magnoliopsida > Caryophyllales > Amaranthaceae > Beta > Beta corolliflora. The sequence goes on from CANSZD010003999.1 coordinate 351,062, forward strand.
GAATCAGGCTGAAAACATGGTGGAGAATCGTTTGCTGTCTGATTCTGTAATTCCTTACACTTCATTTATTGCTGGCATATTAGTCTGCAAAGTGGTATATTTTTAGAAATCATTTTTTTCCTTTTTACTTTACTTTTTATGAAAATTCATGTGAACTGACCCCAAATCGTATTGTGAGGCTCTTAGTTTTTTCTATTTTGTGACAATTATACTACTGGTACTCATTGTAGAATTGTATCATTATATATATTTTGCTATGTCATAAATTTCACAGACATATGAGTTCATCCGCCTTTGGATATGATGTGCTTGATAAGTGAAAGTTGGTGTTTATTACATGGCACATAGACCTAAGATTGGTTTTATTGGTTTTGTTCATTGGCTTTGCTTATGAACTTCTTTGGATGCCTCCCAGTTTTCATGCCAGTTATGGATTCTCAGCTATTCTTTTTATTCACGGATGTGTTTGAAGTTTTGAACATTTGATTAACAGGACACATAGCAGTGGTGATTTCAAAGCTCTTTGTTTGAGATATATAGATTGCTTTTGGTCGTGAATTTGAAATCATTACAATTTATGTTTAGTACATATGTGCCTTGAAATCAAGGCGACATAAGTTTTGAACATTTGATTAACATAAATCGAATGTGACAATTATACTACCGGTTTTCTTTAAAAAATTTTAGGATTTTCTTTGATTCAAAAACTTTGTCTCTCACCTCGATTCGCCATTCCGGTATTAGATTCCCTGATGATATTTGTGATTAGATTGTTTTAACACCGATACCTTAGAAATTAGGGTTTTTGTTTGTTTTATGGTTCGTGAAATTAGGGGTTAGGACTTGCAGTGGCTAATTTTGTTGATTCTTTGTAATTTTATCACTTGATCTTGATGCTTGAAAACCCTAATTTCGTGTACCATGTTATTTTGATAAATTAGATTAAAAACTGACCTTGGAACGAAGTGCGAGTCAGCAGCGACAGCAGGAAGCGGCGGCGATGTTGGTGCAGCAGTAGCAACAGGAGATCTAAAGATAACCCTAATTCTTGCTTTCTCTCTCTCCTTGTTCTCAGATCTAAAGGTAACCCTAATTCTGTCGCCTCTTTTCTGTAGATTTCTTATTGCTTCACCCAATTTATTGCGTAATATATATTGTAAATTCATATACTAATATGTAATTTATTTTGTTGATTGTTAGGAAATTCATGATAGTGGATCAACTAGGTTGCATTAGAACTTCAGATATAAGGTATGATATCATTAACTCATTTTTTCTGTGGTAATATTGGATTGTCTGTAAGTCCATCGTGTACGATTTTTTTTGGTTAATATGGCTCTGCATATTTGATTTTGCTAAAGAGAATGCATTTTCTTTTGTTAGTTTCATGTTTCTATGAATTTCTGTCATTGGATGATGCTTATGTGATTTGATTTAATGGCTACGTTGATATTATGTTCTAGTGAGGGTTCACAATTGGATCATTGCCTTACTAACATAATATTGTTGGTCTTGTTTGAGTGGACTCGTGTTTATTGGTGCATATTAGCGTTTTATCCTCTAAATGCACTTGATCATGCTATGTTTATGCTTGATGATACTAAACTTGGAACTTGAATTTTTTTAACTTCAGTAGTAGTTTGATAAGTGTTTACAGTCCTGTATGATAAATGCAAGGTCTTTAATTCATTTTGCACCATGGGGGGGAATCATGATCTCAAATCTCAATGAGGTATGTTTATCATTTACCTTCGGAGAAACCAAGTCATGGCTCGTTAACTATATATAAACTGAATTATAGCTTTAACTTTTAAGAACCATGTGTCCCGTATTATATGTTGTGGAAATGGTTTTTTTTTTGTCTTTTTTAATCGTAATATATACTTATATTGAACTATAGGGAGTCGCGATCATCATGTTGCATTGCCCCGTGCTATAGCATGCTTCATACCAACCAATCAACTATCTTCTTTATTTCACCATCTTGAAGACTTGAAGTCTTGAACATTTGGCCCACTGCCTAAATGCATAGGATACCTTTGTTATCCATCTCTTTTAGGGTTATGTTGTTCCTTGCATATGTACATTATGCCGGAAGTTGGTTGTTGGCTTTTTTTTACATGTAATTTCTTAAAATAGTGGATCCTACTTTCTCCTTTTTCTGTGTAGGGCTGTGTTGTCATATAATCCTATAATTCTATCAACATTTTGAACCTCGATACTGTAAGATCGAGTGCTCTTAAGTCTTAAAAGAAAAACAAATATTCTGGCATTTGTTTCTCTTCCGATAAGCTGCAAAGATGGTTCCTATGTATCTTGATGATACGGTGATACCCTATGCTCGACCATGTGTTTTGCTTCGACATGGATTTTTTTTCCCTTTATAGGTGTGATGATGTTCTTGCTGTTGATATTAACATGGGTTGTCCTAGGTCATTTTCTATCAATGGGGGCATGGGTGCTGCACTACCGTCAAAGCCAGAGATCATTCATGATGTACGTCACTGAGTTCACTCCACTTCTATAAGACTCTAAATGTTTCACTTCTGCAAAGTAGCTTGTTGTCTCGATTCTGTATCTTACTTTAAATTCATTAAGAGCCTTTTCTCATTCTTGTCCCATCTTCTTTGGTTTGTTTTTATTATTTGTTGCTAATTATACAACATTGGCTCTCCCCTTTTGAATTTAGATATTGACAACATTGAAGAGGAACCTAAATACTCCTGTGACGTGTAAAATTCGACTTTTGCGAACGTCTCATGACACGGTGGAATTGGCAAGACGGATTGAGAAAACAGGTGTTTTCGCTCTTCTTTGTCCATGGAAGGTTGTTTTTGCCTTCTTTGCATCTGTTTCCCCATCTTTGAGACTATATGTTACCGTTATACTATATCATGTCTTTTTGTTTATGGTAGTATGACCTAAATCAAATTGCTAGTAAGACATATGTCCTGGTACTGTATCTTATACCCCTCCCTTCTCTATATCCTCTCTTTCAATTATATATTACAGAAGAGTTCCGGATAGACCAAGGGATCCTGCAAAGTGGAATGAGATTGCTGATGTAGTTGCTGCATTATCAATTCTAGTGGTACCAAATGGAGATGTTTTCACCCATGAAGATATTCAACGCATCAAAACTGCTACAGGTTCCATAAAACTTCTTTACAATAAGACTGCTTATATCAACATTTTGTAGGGTAGATTGTGTTGAATGCCAGTGCATCAGAATTGCTACAAGTTCCATAAAACTTTTATAGAATAAGACTGCTTAAATCAAAAATTTACAGGGTAGATCATATTGAAGCACATTAAAATTGTTACTGGTTTCATATAACTTCTTTATAATGAGACATTTATTGGTCTCAAGATGGCAGGACAGGGTCTTCCTTTTCAGCAGTTGTATACATTTAATATTTGCTACTACTTGTAGATTCAGATTTCCAATATGCTGTTTGTCCATAATAAAAGCTCCTCTATAGTTTTCTCGCGGCTGTTAAGAATGCTTATGTGATTAAAACGCATTTTCCCTTGCTAAGTCTAGTTCATAAAGGAAGAATTATCTGGCTAAGCAAGCCACTTATTGCGTGCTGAGGCAGAAGACTGCTAGGTTGGTATAGGTGCAGTTCTCTAGTTTCTGCAAAAGAAAATAAAAGTTTGGAATAGATTTTATTCTGTCAATGATGTTTTTTATCTGAATTCGTTAGGCAACTTGAGGTAGGCTGCTAGCTATTACTGTTATCATTTTCTTGAAGTGCATGTTTCTAATAGCTTCAAACTCTAATCACTAGTGACGCTAAACGAATGAAACTGGTGTTACTTACTTTTCTTCAGGGTTGAAAGTTTTCAATTTTTCAGAAGTTGGAGATTGCCGGTGACTAGTATCTGACGTAGTTCGAGTTGATCCTAATTTTGAAATTGACTACCTTTTCAGGTTCTACAGTACGAAGAAATATGGATAAAATATAGAACCCTCATGTGTTTCTAAATGTATCAACTGGGATCCTATCCAAAGAATCGTAATAGAGGTAATTGGGATTTGACTCATTCTTTTATCTTCATTGATCCTTTCTAGTGATATAGGCATTCTCATTTTGCATATACATATATCCTTAGTATCTGACGTAGTTGGAGTTGATCCTAATTTTCAATGGACTACCTTTTCAGATTCTACGGTATGAAGAAATATGGATAAGATATAGAACCCTCATGTGTTTTTAGATGTATCAACTGGTGGGGATCCTGTCCAAAGAATCATAATAGAGGTACTTGGGATTTGACTCATTCTTTTATCTTCATTGATCCTTTCTAGTGATATAGGCATTCTCATTTTGCATATACATATATCCTTAGTAAGTCGTTTTGTTGACATGCTTGCCTGCAGCTTTTACCAGATTTGGTTACTAAAACTGCAGTAAACTTTGGGTACTCCGCACAGGTAACTCCTCTTCTTTTTCTCAATGAAACCCTTCCGTCTTTCCTTTTCTTCATTTTCTGCGTGTTCGCGTGATTGCAACTCGTTCTCCAAGCAATGAAATTTCCCCTGTTCACTTTTAAGAATATAAAAATATAATGAAGAATCATGACTCAGCCTTCTTTGTTGCACCAAGCGCATCTATCTTTAGAGATGTTCATATTGGGCATCATTCCTCAATCTGATATGGATGCATTTTATGAGTTAATGAATTGCCTTCATGATTGATCTGTTCATAACCGCTTCAGGCATGATTTCATTAGTTCAGTTTTGCATTGTGCATCCTTGGGTATATTGATTAAAAATAAAATTTGTAATTTGTGGCAACGATGCATTTTTATTTGTTATGTTATGCTTGTAGCTTTGCTTTTAGCATTGGTTTGTGCCATGAAGTTTTAAGTTTCTACCACTGTACTTTGTGATGCTTATTTTGTTTATATGTTCGACACTTTGTCTGTGGAACTTGTTCTAATAGCTATTTAGTACAACGACCCTCTTCTACTCCCTCCTCCCCTTGATGGATGAAATAATTTCTCTTTTTCAGTGGTTCGTAATAAAGTGAGTTTGTTTGCTAGGATTCAATGTGGTGTTTTGTCGAGTGAATGTGATCTTGCGTTTATGTACATCTTCTTAATGCATCTTGTCCTAAAAAGTTCTAGAGAAGCGTTCTATTTAATTAATAAAGAAAGTGATGAACTGTTAAGCTTGTTTGATCGTTTTAAGTAACATTTGTTGCTGCTTTTATGGTTTGTGAATCTATTATTAGATGAGATTGCGATGGTGATTGGACTATTGGGAAAAGTAAAGCATGTTGAATGCAAGAATCTTCTTTGAGTGCTGATACTTGGTTATGTTTCAGGTATTGAGTGTCCAAAGAATCGTACATAACATTTACCCTGTATTGGGACGACAACTATAATACCAGAATTGTACTCGAATCTACACTTGATTTGTAACTAGCTAATTTACACTTATTTCATTTTACTAATAATAATATTTTGAATGTGTTGGATGTATGATTTACGTGAGTGTTTTTTGTATATTATGTAAATGAGAGGAAGACGAGGTGTGTGGTGGTTGAAGGGAGAGGGCACAGTGTTTGGTTTATGATAGATTTGGTGAGTGTTCATGCTGCTTGTCTACTACCCTATTGTAATAGTGTAAGCACGTTGTGCATGCTGGCAGTAGCTGAACCTTTTTTTTTTACTATACGAAATATACAAATGCTCCGGTTGCTTGAGAAAACCGGAGCATATGTTCACACAAATGCTACGGTTGTTTGAGAAAACTGGAGCATTTGTGGTATTTTACTCACGTTAAAAAGCTCGAATGCTACGGTTTTTATCACAACCGGAGCATTTGAGAAACCAAATGCTCCGGTTAAAAACCGGAGCTTTTGTGAAATGCTCAAATGCTCGTATGACGTCTGCTACGGGTCAAATACGGAGCATTTGAGGGGTTTTTAACCGGAGCAATTGAGCTTTTTTGCACTAGTGGTAGCCAAGCAATCATCCACGAACGATAACCATGATCCATAAGGAGAACTACATATATGCGAAATAGATGTTGAAGCCATGAGGCATGTGTACGTAGAGTGCAAAGGACAACAGTTGTATAACAAAAATCTGTATAAGATGCTATAGAATTGTGCGCCCAACACTTCTTTGACACTTTCTTCGCACATGAACCAGCAAAGATCGGACCTTTGGTAGGTTTACTAGTTAAAGATGCAATCTTGCAGTCATCTTGATCCAACGATTGAACTACAGAACTGAAATCAACCAAAGATAGCGTCTCTTCTTCATCACGAGAGACAGTAAAAATTAAATCTTCATCCTTTGAACAAGATAAAGTCTCAATATTTTCTTCATCCTCAACAATCGGAAGTGGCTGTTTCTCTTCAGGTTGTTTCGTGTTAAGTTGTTGAACCGAATCTTGAAACTTCGCAAAACTCTTTGCAATCCTCCTGTCAATTCGTGCTAATTTCTCTTCAAGGGTTGGTGGACATGTAAGATCTTGTATCGTCTCTTCAAGCCTTTGGTTGGTACTATATATAGCTTCATTAATGGAGGTAAAACTTTCTTTAACATCCTTCATCATATTCGCCATCATAGCCTGCAATTCCTCTCGAGTTATAGGAGTCCCCATGATCAAGAAGTCTCAATAAACCGACATAAATTTGGAAATTCGTCACTTTCTCAAAACGCGGCCAAAACTTGTGAAATTTGGACACAATCTAACTTTGTATGTTGTAAGATTCCAGCAAAAATTTAGTGGCAAAATTCGTTCTCAATCTCATGTAATCTCTGTTTTAGTACCGCTGTTCTAGGTTCCAGCGATTCTTGCACGCCTTCAAAGAACGATCTCGAAACTATATCAAAACTCATAGAAATCTCGTGAAATTTTGACACAATAAACTATACAAGCTGTACTCCACCATAGGCTCAAGAAACTCCGAAAAAGTTGAAGTCTTCTGGGAGAACGAATCTTCCAAAGTGACTGTAAATTCGGGATGAATTCGGACAGTAAAAACAAGCGTCGCCCTGGGATCTTGTGCAAAGCTCTGATACCACTTGATATGGAAGTTGATGTTCCAGATGGATATGGAGGTTTGTTGATTAAAAGAAACGGTTAGGGATGTGTTTGAATGGTGGATGTGGATAGAATCTTGAAGGCAACGACTTCAAGTTTGGTCCAAAGGCAACGACTTTGGTCCACTAGTCAAGCTAGTCTCTAAACTTTATTTCAAGTATGCTCAGCAATGCTCTCAATATTTCTTATTCAAAATCAACAACGTCTTTTTATTAATGAATTCCACGCATACAATATATAGTACTTAATAGAAAACCGAATGCAACTAGAACAAGCAAAGATAAAAATCAGCAAACTTAATCCTAATCCTACTAGATATGAATTACACGCCTAACTAGATAGAATCAGCAACAATAGTGTAACACCCCGTAATTTTCACCCTTTATTTTTGGTGTTTGTTTACATTAAAATGATATTTTTCGTAAAAATAAATAATTTATTATTTAGATTATTTTGGAACGTGTTGTGAAAATGTGTATATATTTATATGTTGTGATGTATTTATATATATATTTATTTTAAGTTGTTAGTTATTTGTTTTAAAGGTTATATTAGTTTCGTTATTTATTTAGGCGCTTAGGATGCGGTGTTGTCGCGTAGCGTTTTTGTAACGTTGTTGGACCGACTTGGGTGATGAAATGTTGCATCACGTGTGGCGTGCTAATGTGTGCATTATATTTATATTTATAATATAGTTTATTAGAATTATTTTCATTATTAAGTATTTTCAAAGTTTAGGCGCGATTTAGGAATTTATCGATTTGACGCGTGACTGACTTTTGATGCGTGGACCTTTTATGACTTGGGCCGAAATCATCTTGGTGTGGTTGGGCTTGGAGAAGGAAGAAGTTTCTCTTCTTTTATTTCATTTATTTTAATTGATGACTCTTGGTAGTTTGTAACCCCCTAATCATTTCTCCTAAACCCTTCATTTTTTTCCTTGCCATAAACTTCTGATTTTTATTAAAAGAAGTTCAGCATCATTCTCATTTAACCCTCACCGTTTTCAAGAAAAGAAAGAGAGAAAAGGAAGAGGAAAAGAATAGAAAGGTTCAACCCGGTTTTTCCTATCACACCTTCACGAAAATAACCGTAGCCGGAGATTTAACCGTTGCATCGTCTTCAAATTTGGATAGAACGTTTACAACATCTTATTCTTAACTTTGACCCGAGAGATTTAGAATCCGAGCTTTTGATCACCGGGAATCATGGTCGGAACAGAGCAGTACGAAATAAGAGTTTTTAACGTTCAGGACCAAAACGCCTAGTGACTTGTTGCTACAATTATCGTTCATGGGGGAATAGGATTGCTCGCATATTTTTTCGTATCTCTTTAGACTCGCTCTCCTCCCGACGTTCCAGGTAACTAGTAGTTATCTTAGAACAATAGTGATTAGGGTATTATTCGGTATTAGATTATTACGCTAGGAATTATTTAAAATACTTTTTGAATGAAATTATTGACGAAATTTGACATGAATATACTGGATGCATGCTGTGTGAATATTTTATACAGAAAAAAATAATTTTCGTCTTATTTTTAGTATTTATTTGATTTAATTGGTGTTTTGTGCGTTTTTGGCTTATTTGCTTGATAATTATTAAACGAATGTTAAAATTGCTGAAATTATTTTTCGTGGATCATGTTATATGTGTAATATGTATTCCATGCCTTAGAATAATTTTTACCTACTGTTTACCTGTTTATTTAATTGATATATCTGTTTTTGCATTATCGTTTCTATCAGTATATAAATCATGAAAATTATTTCTGGAAGCTGAAAAATTCATTTCTTTGTAGACTATCGTTTCTATCAGTATATAAATCGTGAGTTTATGCATGTTAGGTAATTTTTGGGCGTTTATTTTTATTTTTAATTATTATATTGGCTTTATTGAGTAATCTGTAAATTAACGTTTAAAAATACTTTTAGAGTCCGAAAATTTTAAATAAAAATTTTACCATGCCAGTAGAGCCATTAGGGTCATATGATAATTTTTGCGTGATTTTACTGATCGAACTTATTAGTTTAATAATTATTATTGGGTTTTTGTTGTGAAATTGAGGATACACTTTAAAATTATTTGAGAGCTTGTTAGTCAGAAATAATTTGTAATCTATTATGTTCTTGGTTGCTGATGTTCAGCAGGTTGCAGTAAGTATTGTTGGGTATCATTATGTTTATGTTTGATTTATGAGAAAAATGAATAATTGTTACTACTCTTTTATTGAATAAGCCTTGGAGTTAATTGGTGATGTATTTTTGATTGAATTGTTGGTGCTGTAAAAACCAGTTTAATATCATTGTTGATGTTTAGAGATGTTCAAGTGTTTATTGTGGGAGACATTTGTTGAAAGTTTGTAATGTATTATTTTTGAGGAATTATGAAGAGTTGTTTTTGATGAATTATGGGTATAAGGCCGGGTGACATCCCTTTTGACGAATGTTTTTGAGATGAATGATACTTTGATGATATTTATGATTTTATTTTGAGTTAAGAGTATCCGGTGGGATAGATGTAGTCCCCGGTGAAGAACATGCCAACCACCTGGTTTGCGAACTAGGGGTACACCTGGGTTAATTGTTGTCGTCCGAGAGGTCAGGGAGTTCTGCGTGTTCTACCCTACATCGGGAGTTTGGTCATTCTTAGACACAGGCAGTGGGGAACGTAAGCCCATAGACTGACCTGGAGATTGCGATTTGACAAACCTTAGGAAGTGAATTGCGATTCACTGGCGTTCGGTTTCTGACTCAATAACTTGTTTTACCTATACTTTTTTATTTTTATAAAAGTACTCTTGAGATGATTTATTTATTTTTTATCCAACTCACTTGCTATTTATTATTCATTTGCGTTATTTGTGAGTTATTTGGAAGTGGATGCATATTGTAGTTGACTTGACTTTATTATTTCCTTTCTTATTAATCTATGTCTGAATCATGCTTTGATTTCTTTTGTTCTGGGAGAACTGCTAGTTACTCCCCACTGATTGTGGATTGTTGTTATATATTTTGCAGGTTATGTTGATGGGAATCTTCTTTGGTTTTGGGCTCGGGTTGAGTTGTGAGCATTAAAAAGCTAGATGTTTTAGGCCTAGACTTTTAATTAGTTTGAGAGTCAGTTTTCTCTTTAAGATATTACTCTAATTAATTTAAATTATTTATACTATTTACTTATGTTGGTTTATCACTTAGTTATTTAAACGCATTTCTTGTAGTAGTGACATTCCCAGAAGACGATGTTTCCGCCATCGTCCTATTAATACTATTATTATTTTTTCTTTTCCGGTTTCAAATTCTGGGGTGTTACAAATAGTCCTAATTACAATCCAACTATAAGCATATAATGATCCTAATAGAATTAGAAACCGAACAAGCTTAAAACTAGTAAAACCTCTCCCAAGCAGGAAAGCAAAATCATGTAAGCAAAAGACTTCTACTACCACTATAATTCTACTCCAATTAGGAATCATAAACCCAGTAGGATTTGGACTTCTAACTCAATTAGAATTATGAACAAACTAAACTTTGATACTCCTAATAGAACTAGGAGTTCTAATCCTACTAGGATTAGGATCTCACGAGTCCTATTCCTACTAGAATTAGGAAAATTGCCAAGACTCCTAACATAACTAGGAGTACTTTGCAACCTTCGTTCGTAAGAGAGACTAAGCACTTCTCATACGCATCACTTACGCATCATACTCCCCTTCTTGAAAAAAACTTGTCCTCAAGTTTTGATGTAGCCAAGCAATCATCCACGAACGATAACCATGATCCATAAGGAGAAGTACATATATGCGAAATAGAAGTTGAAGCCATGAGGCATGTGTACGTGGAGTGCATAGGACAACAGTCGTATAACAAAAATCTGTAGAAGATACTGCAGAATTGTGCACCCAACACTTCTTTGACGCTTTCTTCGCACATGAACCAGCAAAGTTCGGACCTTTGGTAGGTTTACTAGTTAAATATGCAATCTTGCAGTCATCTTGATCCAACGATTGAACTACAGAACTGAAATCATCCACAGATAGCTTCTCTTCTTCATCACGAGACACTGTAAAAATCATTTCTTCATCCTTTGAACAAGATAAAGTCTCAATATTTTCTTCATCCTCAACAATCGGAAGTGGTTGTTTCTCTTCAGGTTGTTTCGTGTTTAGTTATTGAACCGAATCTTGAAGCTTCGCAAAACTCTTTGCAATCTTCCTGTCAATTCGTGCTAATTTCTCTTCAAGGGTTGGTGGACATGTAAGATCTTGTATCGTCTCTTCAAGCCTTTGGTTGGTACTATGTATAGCTTCATTAATGGAGGTAAAACTTTCTTTAACATCCATCATCATATTCGCCATTATAGCCTGCAATTCTTCTCGAGTTATAGGAGTCCCCATGATCAAGAATTCTCAACAAACCGACATAAATTTGGAAATTCGTCACTTTCTCAAAACGCGGCCAAAGCTTGTGAAATTTGGACACAATATAACTTTGTATGTTGTAAGATTCCAGCTAAAATTTAGTGGCAAAATTCGTTCTCAATCTCTTGTAATCTCTGTTTTAGTACCGCTGTTCTTGATTCCAGCGATTCTTGCACGCCTTCAAAGAAAGATCTCGAAACTATATCAAAACTCATAGAAATCTCGTGAAATTTTGACACAATAAACTATACAAGCTGTACTCCAGTATAGGCTAAAGAAACTCCGAAAAAATCGAAGTCTTCTAGGAGAACGAATCCTCCAAAGTGACTGCAAATTCGGGATGAATTCGGACAGTAAAAACAAGCGTCGCCCTGGTATCTTGTGCAAAGCTCTAATACCACTTGATATGGAACTTGATGTTCCAGATGGATATGGAGGTTTGTTGATTAAAAGAAATAGTTTGGGATGTGTTTGAAAGGTGAATGTGGATAGAATCTTGTAAGCAAAAGACTTCTACTACCAATATAATTCTACTCCAATTAGGAATCTAATCCAACTAGGATTTGGACTTCTAACTCAATTAGAATTATGAACAAACTAAACTTTGATACTCCTAATAGAACTAGGAGTTCTAATCCTACTAGGATTAGGATCTCAAGAGTCCTATTCCTACTAGAATTAGGAAAACTGCCAAGACTCCTAACAGAACTAGGAGTACTTTGCAACCTTCGTTCCTAAGAGAGACTAAGCACTTCTCATACGCATCACTTACGCATCATACTCCCCATCTTGAAAAAAACTTGTCCTCAAGTTTTGATGTAGCCAAGCAATCATCCACGAACGATAACCATGATCCATCTGGAGAAGTACATATATGCGAAATAGAAGTTGAAGCCATGTGGCATGTGTACGTGGAGTGCAAAGGACAACAGTCGTATAACAAAAATCTGTAGAAGATGCTGCAGAATTGTGCACCCAACACATCTTTGACGCTTTCTTCGCACATGAACCAAAGAAAGATCGGACCTTTGGTAGGTTTACTAGTTAAAGATGCAATCTTGCGATCATCTTGATCCAACGATTGAACTACGTAAGCGAAATCATCCAAAGATAGCTTCTCTTCTTCATCACGAGACACTGTAAAAATCAAATCTTCATCCTTTGAACAAGATAAAGTCTCAATGTTTTCTTCTTCCTCAACAATCGGAAGTGGCTGTTTCTCTTAAGGTTGTTTCGTGTTTAGTTATTGAACCGAATCTTGAAGCTTCGCAAAACTCTTTGCAATCTTCCTGTCAATTCGTGCTAATTTCTCTTCAAGGGTTGGTGGACATGTAAGATCTTGTATCGTCTCTTCAAGCCTTTGGTTGGTACTATGTATAGCTTCATTAATGGAGGTAAAACTTTCTTTAATATCCTTCATCATATTCGCCATCATAGCCTGTAATTCTTCTCGAGTTATAGGAGTCCCCATGATTAAGAAGTCTCAACAAACCGACATAAATTTGGAAATTAGTCACTTTCTCAAAACGCGGCCAAAGCTTGTGAAATTTGGACACAACCTAACTTTGTATGTTGTAAGATTCCAGCTAAAATTTAGTGGCAAAATTCGTTCTCAATCTCTTGTAATCTCTGTTTTAGTACCGCTGTTCTTGTTTCCAGCGATTCTTGCACGCCTTCAAAGAACGATCTCGAAACTATATCAAAACTCATAGAAATCTCGTGAAATTTTGACACAATAAACTATACAAGCTGTACTCCAGCATAGGCTAAAGAAACTCCGAAAAAATCGAAGTCTTCTGGGAGAACGAATCCTCCAAAGTGACTGTAAATTCGGGATGAATTCGGACAGTAAAAACAAGCGTCACCCTGGGATCTTGTGCAAAGTTCTGATACCACTTGATATGGAAGTTGATGTTCCAGATGGATATGGAGGTTTGTTGATTAAAAGAAACGGTTAGGGATGTGTTTGAAAGGTGGATGTGGATAGAATCTTGAAGGTAACGACTTCTAGTTTGGTCCAAAGGCAACGACTTTGGTCCACTAGTCAAGCTAGTCTCTAAACTTTATTTCAAGTATGCTCAGCAATACTATCAATATTTCTTAATCAAAATCAACAACATCTTTTTATTAATGAATTCCACGCATACAATATATAGTACTTAAAAGAAAACCTAATGCAACTAGAACTAGGAAAGATAAAAATCAGCAAACTTAATCCTAATCCTACTAGATATGAATTACACGTCTAACTAGATAGAATCAGCAACAATAGTCCTAATTACAATCCAACTATACGAATATAATGATCCTAATAGAATTAGAAACCGAACAAGCTTAAAACTAGTCAAACCTCTCCCAAGCAGGAAAGCAAAACCATGTAAGCAAAAGACTTCTACTACCACTATAATTCTACTCCAATTAGGAATCCGAATCCAACTAGGATTTGGACTTCTAACTCAATTAGAATTATGAACAAACTAAACTTTGATACTCCTAATAGAACTAGGAGTTCTAATCCTACTAGGATTAGGATCTCAAGAGTCCTATTCCTACTAGAATTAGGAAAACTGCCAAGACTCCTAACAGAACTAGGGTTACTTTGCAACCTTCGTTCCTAAGAGAGACTAAGCACTTCTCATACGCATCACTTACGCATCATACTCCCCTTCTTGAAAAAAACTTGTCCTCAAGTTTTGATGTAGCCAAGCAATCATCCACGAACGATAACCATGATCCATAAGGAGAAGTACATATATGCGAAATAGATGTTGAAGTCATGAGGCATGTGTACGTGGAGTGCAAAGGACAACAGTCGTATAACAAAAATCTATAGAAGATGCTGCAGAATTGTGCGCCCAACTCTTCTTTGACGCTTTCTTCGCACATGAACCAGCAAAGATCGGACCTTTGGTTGGTTTACTAGTTAAAGATGCAATCTTGCATTCATCTTGATCCAACGATTGAACTACAGAACTGAAATCAACCAAATAGCGTATCTTCTTCATCACGAGAGACTGTAAAAATCAAATCTTCATCCTTTGAACAAGATAAAGTTTCAATATTTTCTTCATCCTCAACAATCGGAAGTGGTTTGTTTCTCTTCAAGGTTGTTTCGTGTTAATTTGTTGAACCGAATCTTAAAGCTTCGCAAAACTCTTTGCAATCTTCCTGTCAAATTCGTGCTAATTTCTCTTCAAGGGTTGGTGGACATGTAAGATCTTGTATCGTCTCTTCAAGCCTTTGGTTGGTACTATGTATAGCTTCATTAATGGAGGTAAAACTTTCTTTAATATCCTTCATCATATTCGCCATCATAGCACTGTAATTCTTCTCGAGTTATAGGAGTCCCCATGATTAAGAAGTCTCAACAAACCGACATAAATTTGGAAATTCGTCACTTTCTCAAAACGCGGCCAAAGCTTGTGAAATTTGGACACAACCTAACTTTGTATGTTGTAAGATTCCAGCTAAAATTTAGTGGCAAAATTCGTTCTCAATCTCTTGTAATCTCTGTTTTTAGTACCGCTTTGTTCTTGATTCCAGCCGATTCTTGCACTCCTTCAAAGAACGATCTCGAAACTATATGAAAACTCATAGAAATCTCGTGAAATTTTGACACAATAAACTATACAAGCTGTACTCCAGCATAGGCTAAAGAAACTCCGAAAAAATCGAAGTCTACTGGGAGAACGAATCCTCCAAAGTGACTGTAAATTCGGGATGAATTCGGACAAGTAAAAACAAGCGTCGCCCGGGATCTTGTGCAAAGTTCAAATACCACTTGATATGGAAGTTGATGTTCCGGATGGATATGGAGGTTTGTTGATTAAAAGAAACGGTTAGGGATGTGTTTGAAAGGTGGATGTGGATAGAATCTTGAAGGTAACGACTTCAAGTTTGGTCCAAAGGCAACGACTTTGGTCCACTAGTCAAGCTAGTCTCTAAACTTTATTTCAAGTATGCTCAGCAATACTATCAATATTTCTTAATCAAAATCAACAACATCTTTTTATTAATGAATTCCACGCATACAATATATAGTACTTAAAAGAAAACCTAATGCAACTAGAACTAGGAAAGATAAAAATCAGCAAACTTAATCCTAATCGTACTAGATATGAATTACACGCCTAACTAGATAGAATCAGCAACAATAGTCCTAATTACAATCCAACTATAAGCATATAATGATCCTAATAGAATTAGAAACCGAACAAGTTTAAAACTAGTAAAACCTCTCCCAAGCAGGAAAGCAAAACCTTGTAAGCAAAAGACTTCTACTACCACTATAATTCTACTCCAATTAGGAATCCGAATCCAACTAGGATTTGGACTTCTAACTCAATTAGAATTATGAACAAACTAAACTTTGATACTCCTAATAGAACTAGGAGTTCTAATCCTACTAGGATTAGGATCTCAAGAGTCCTATTCCTACTAGAATTAGGAAAACTGCCAAGACTCCTAACAGAACTAGGGTTACTTTGCAACCTTCGTTCCAAAGAGAGACTAAGCACTTCTTATACGCATCACTTACGCATCATACTCCCCTTCTTGAAAAAAAGTTGTCCTCAAGTTTTGATGTAGCCAAGCAATCATCCACGAACGATAACCATGATCCATAAGGAGAAGTACATATATGCGAAATAGATGTTGAAGTCATGAGGCATATGTACGTGGAGTGCAAAGGACAACAGTCGTATAACAAAAATCTGTAGAAGATGCTGCAGAATTGTGCACCCAACTCTTCTTTGACGCTTTCTTCGCACATGAACCAGCAAAGATCGGACCTTTGGTAGGTTTACTAGTTAAAGATGCAATCTTGCAGTCATCTTGATCCAACGATTGAACTACAGAACTGAAATCAACCAAAGATAGCGTATCTTCTTCATCACGAGAGACTGTAAAAATCAAATCTTCATCCTTTGAACAAGATAAAGTTTCAATATTTTCTTCATCCTCAACAATCGGAAGTGGCTGTTTCTCTTCAGGTTGGTTCGTGTTAATTTGTTGAACCGAATCTTGAAGCTTCGCAAAACTCTTTGCAATCTTCCTGTCAATTCGTGCTAATTTCTCTTCAAGGGTTGGTGGACATGTAAGATCTTGTATCGTCTCTTCAAGCCTTTGGTTGGTACTATGTATAGCTTCATTAATGGAGGTAAAACTTTCTTTAATATCCTTCATCATATTCGCCATCATAGCCTGTAATTCTTCTCGAGTTATAGGAGTCCCCATGATTAAGAAGTCTCAACAAACCGACATAAATTTGGAAATTCGTCACTTTCTCAAAACGCGGCCCAAGCTTGTGAAATTTGGACACAACCTAACTTTGTATGTTGTAAGATTCCAGCTAAAATTTAGTGGCCAAATTCGTTCTCAATCTCTTGTAATCTCTGTTTTAGTACCGCTGTTCTTGATTCCAGCGATTCTTACACTCCTTCAAAGAACGATCTCGAAACTATATGAAAACTCATAGAAATCTCGTGAAATTTTGACACAATAAACTATACAAGCTGTACTCCAGCATAGGCTAAAGAAACTCCGAAAAATTGAAGTCTTCCGGGAGAACCAATCCTCCAAAGTGACTTAAATTCGGGATGAATTCGGACAGGAAAAAAAAGCGTCGCCCGGGATCTTGTGCAAAGCTCTGATACCACTTGATATGGAAGTTGATGTTCCAGATGGATATGGAGGTTTGTTGATTAAAAGAAACGGTTAGGGATGTGTTTGAAAGGTGGATGTGGATATAATCTTGAAGGTAACGACTTCAAGTTTGGTCCAAAGGCAACGACTTTGGTCCACTAGTCAAGCTAGTCTCTAAACTTTATTTCAAGTATGCTCAGCAATACTATCAATATTTCTTAATCAAAATCAACAACATCTTTTTATTAATGAATTCCACGCATACAATATATAGTACTTAAAAGAAAACCTAATGCAACTAGAACTAGGAAAGATAAAAATCAATAAACTTAATCCTAATCCTACTAGATATGAATTACACGCCTAACTAGATAGAATCAGGAACAATAGTCCTAATTACAATCCAACTATACGAATATAATGATCCTAATAGAATTAGAAACCGAACAAGCTTAAAACTAGGCAAACCTCTCCCAAGCAGAAAGCAAAACCATGTAAGCAAAAGACTTCTACTACCACTATAATTCTACTCAATTAGGAATCCTAATCCAACTAGGATTTGGACTTCTAACTCAATTAGAATTATGAACAAACTAAACTTTGATACTCCTAATAGAACTAGGAGTTCTAATCCTACTAGGATTAGGATCTCAAGAGTCTTATTCCTACTAGAATTAGGAAAACCGCCAAGACTCCTAACGTAACTAGGGTTACTTTGCAACCTTCGTTCCTAAGAGAGACTAAGCACTTCTCATACGCATCACTTACGCATCA